>CM060978.1:60473420-61073420 GCA_030765065.1 Deroplatys truncata | reverse complement strand
TACTTATATGCTCAGCGCTAAAAACTCACTTATTTCCGTGGTTCAACTGTTTCGCAGCCACTCGGATGCGCAAAGAATGTGTAAACGAACATGCAGGTCACCACATAGCTAGCCGCCATTTCCATATTCGTTGCTGTTTTGTTCACAACAGCTGTTCAGCACGTGGTATAAGTTTATGAATTTTAAATGGTATATTTATTAATTAGTTTACTTTAGTTTAAATAAATTATATTGTAAATTTAGTTAAGGATTTGTAGTCATAGTTATGCAGTTACATTAGTTAGGTCGAAAACATACCAAAAGGAAAATATTTCAGTGAGCAGGAAAGAAATCAACTAAAAGAGTTGGTGCTGAGAAACAAAGACACGTAAAATGCAGGTAATTGGACGCTTTGTGATTTACTGGCCTTAAGTGGTATTCACTCGTGGACTGTTTTAAAGCTGAAAACCTGACTTTCTAGCGTAAAGAGTTAGTAGCTTAAGTTGAGGCAATATTATATATCATAACATGCTGTGAATGCCGGTGTGATTGTAGTGTAAATTAATATTATTGTATGTACGGATTTTAGATGTTTGTTAGCCATAAGTATTGTTAGAAAATAAGTATACACAGCCTCACTGAAATTGACAATAGAAGTGGGTAACAATAAACCGAAGGGGTGAGTTGTTTATCACTAAGAAGAGAGAAACAATTGGCGTCAGGGTAGCGTGCCTTTCTTTAGAACTGGAGGGAATATCTTCCCTAGAGCATATATGTTAGTAGTAGTGATTGGCTGACCAAAACAGACGCTAAATAAAACGACAAATAAAACGACTGTAGTTACATTCGGAAGTATCACAGTTTCAGCCAGGCGTGTATAAAGATTAAACATGTCAATTATTAATTAAGTGTGACGGCAATAAATATCTAGATTCAAATTTTTTTATCAGTGTTATCTTTTAGTAACAACTCCTTTCCGTTTACACGCCCTGCTTAGAGACACGTGCTCGACTGAGTTATAATAGCTAGCCGGAGGACAAAGAACCCAAATTAAAAAATAATTAAACAATAAGCGCCCAACAAATAAGATAACACAAGTCATCGAGAACTGCGACAAAGTATTTACAATGCGCACTGTGTATATGCATGCATAGAAGAAAACCGCAAATGTAATTACTACACGATCTAGCAGTAAGCATAAAAGCGAAAGTAGCCAATAACTTACAATGTTTGGCTTCGGTTTTACACTGCAAATTGTTAAACGTATGTTCAAGATTTTAATAATCCAACGTTATATTTGCGAGTTAATAGTGAAGATGTGTGAGTTGTTAAGAGATCCATTGCAGTCGTGGTGATTATGAAAAATAGACAATTTGATCGAGAAAAGCACTGCAAATGTACTTTATTTATTGCACAAATAATTCACATTTTATATTTAGGATTTTATTACATAATTCTGAATAAATGCAGCGGAATCTCGTTTTCTAGGGACCTAAAGATTTTGGACTACGTAAATGAGAAAACATCCGAACAGAAAACACTGAGATTCTATACATATTCTTTTTAAATAAGCCTATCTCATGTTGCGACTTCATAACCTCTATTTGTTAGGGTTAGGCTGTTTAGCAGAAGCAGTAGATTATTGCAACAGTAGCTTTGGTAACTCAATATCGTTTCTTAAATTCAGCATTCCTATGCATTTCAAGTGAATTCTGCAAATCACAGAAATAAGTGTATTAAAGCCCAGTACAACTTCGTTGTGAAATTCCATATACTCCACGAAATTGCTAGTATTATTAACTTCCGTTGTAGACAGTTGATTCAATAAGGCTTTCCTTATTGCATATAAGCGGAGGTTGGAGCTTCCTTTTATGAATGAATAAGCATTTCCTTATTCACCTGAAAGAGTAGCTTCTTAATGACTTCCTTGAAATAAGTGACGACTATGAATTCGACCCTGAGCAATATCATACATGTGGCAGCTTTACCTGCATATTTTGAGCTTGTATAACAATCTTATAAATCTCATTATTTTATTGCAAGGAATTTGTTAGAAACGTGTGAAATAATAATAATAGTAATAATAATAATAATAATAATAGTAATAATAATAATACCAATAATTAATAATAATTAATAATACTCATAAATAATACTCAATCGATTTTTCAGCAGTCGTTTTGAATATTAAGTATCACGTGTAATACAAAAATTCCTTATAATGGTGTATGACGACGGATAAGTAGTTATTTAGTAAATTGTCGCGGATAAAAGTAATAAATGCTAAGGGTAAAAGGGATATAGCTGCATTCGCTTAGGAGGCGATTCCATGTCTTTAAATATCCATTTCAAAAGACAAAAAAAGTTTGAAAGATAGACTCTGGCTTAAAAAGTGAATGCCATTGACGGGATTTGAATCACGGATCATCCGCTTACTGTATCACAGCCACAATCAACTCAACTACTATAGCAGCATGCCGGCATGGCATTTGAATTTCCTAACTCGCATTTTTTTTCTCAATAAGCCACAAGGCACTCTTTCATTTTGAGATGATATACCTCATTGATGAGATATACAAATACTTTAAATCCCGGGATTTATAGTTAACCACTATTTATGATAATACCTAGTTTCCCTTTAATGACCGACTGGGAGCCGCTGCTCCCATGGCAGTGTTATACGAATCCATAAGCGACCGACCCGCTGTTTCTCACTTATATAATCCTCATATTGCGGAGGAATATGAATATGTTACGCTTATACTAGTAATTCGAAATCCTGCCCTTCTTATCGAGCCTGGCACTTGTTGATCACATTGACACTAGACGGATTTTTGTGAAGCACGCCGGATATTGCCTTCTAATTCGCTGAACATATGGTTTAAACTGTGTATTTAAACATGCCCAATAGATAATAATCACATGAATTTAGATCTAGAGAGAAGTCAATTATTCTGTCATAAAAAGAACACATTGCAATGCGAGGCAGCATACTCTTTGCTTTGTTACCATGGCAGCCTCTATCTGCTTACTTCCTCGGTTGGGACTGCTAACTGTCTTATTTATTTCTATCTAACATGGGTCCAGTCTATTAAAAATTTTATAATAATTTATAAATTATCATTTACTAGAAACGGTAGCACCAGGGAGTTTCTGCATGAATTCAAGCAGGCAGTCCACATGAAACCCTTTCGAGCAAAACGTAATACAATAAACACACGTTGTTCTGTAATATACACCTTTATAGCTGCACCTACACGTAGCTTCATGTACCGTTGCTTCCTCTCAAGCAACAATTGACCGAATTGCAAATGCCGTTAGTCTTAGGAGCTAGGCTACAGCAGAGCGAAGTCATTCAACGATATCCTATGAGTCGGATCCGAAAACTCGGTTGCGTCATTTAGGATAAGCCAGTGTAAATTATGGAATAATTAAGCAAATCGTATGATAGAGCAGCAGCTAAATAACATTTTTTTGTTCTTTTATATTTATTTCCTAAATAATTAGTTTCACAGTTATTTCCTTTTTTTCTTTCTTCTTTTCGTTTCTCTATTACTTACCCATAGTAAGCAGAGGAAGTATTGCATTACAACCAAAAATTCGACGCCGAAAGTTCATCGGAAATACACGTTTTGAGATTCCCTGAATCCAGAAAAGACATTTTTAGAAAAATCTCTGTTTTTGTGTAAGAGAGAGAGAGAGACAGAGACAGAGAGACAGAGAGACAGAGAGACAGAGAGTCTGTTCAGTATCTTTCAAAGATGCGACACGAAGATTTTCAACAAAATCCCCCACCCCTAACTACCCTTTATATGGAACATTTTTCGAAATTTTCTAATTGCTCATGAATGCATGTCATGCTTTTGATTAAAACATTAGTTTTACATGACAAGTAAAATGCATATCTTGAATTTTCTGGGAATAGCCTGTGAATTTCTCATCATTCGGAAGGAATTTTGTATAATCTTGTACAACTGGTAAACGTTAAGCGATAGACGAAAACGTACCACACAAAAATTGTAGATCTCTTTAAATCACAATTTATTTGTTAGACAGCATAGCTTGAAAGTAGAGCCTCTAACACAGAGCACACTAGTTAAAAGCTTTGTGCAATAATCTTTACTGTGACCAACTTTAATTTCAAGCCCAATCTAATGACGATTACCCTTTGTGTTAGCACATGTTTAATAATTGAGTTAGTTTGATTAGGTTTTACTTTACATTAAGTCTTTTTACACGAATAATTTCTCATGACGTTCGCATTATCTGTTTACAATACAAATCATCATGCTTCAACGTATTGCTATACGTTATATTGGCAGCTTTCTTTGATGCAGAACGTTACTCTTTTATCTAACCTATATAAGGATTAAATGCCGGAAATTCTGAATTCCAAAGAAACTGAAATGGAAGTGAAATTACACAAGCAGCAGAAAGGATAACACTAGAAGTACTTGCCCAAAAAGTCCAGAAATCAACACGATATAGCATTTAATCGCTTCATTTCCTGGTGTAAGGCAAAACATTGTGAAAATAATTTCACTGTAAATGACTGCTGGCGAACCAACAAAACAATAAAACCTCTGACATCTCGCTCTTTTTTTTGACGTAATTTCTCTTGTTTCAAGAACTTGGTCTATACGTGGTCTCTCTTAGTTTCTGAAATCAATATTGATATTTTAAAATTCGAGCGTTGTCTAAAAATGAGTATAATTCCACCGTGTTAAAATATTGCGCAACACTGCCTATAGTCTTCGTATCACAAATCTTCCTATTCAAACAATAAAGCCCTGCTTTTACCCATTTTATCATAATCTGCTATTAAATAACTTTTTGTGCTATAAGCCATTTCCGAGATATCCGTTATTAATAGTGAAGTTGTTCAATACTTTATGATTCTTTTAAGTGCTTTCGACATTCATTTGTTTCGCGAAATGTCATGGAAAGAGTTGGAATTGTAAGATTAGCATGTAGCGTCCAGTTCTAAAACGAGGAATTGGAGAACTTCATTAGGTATTTGTGATAGTAAAGACAGATTTGCGAGCTATGGTTCCGCTTGGAAGATCTCGTTCCACAAAGTGTAAAGGCTGATACCCAGAAAAGTTAACACGCGCATAGATTCTGTTTGAACGAGCTGGTCATGCTTTGTTTGCTTCTCCCATCTGATTCGCGGATCCAACACCTTGTTGTCAAGCAGTGTGAGTTTCATGGATTTCACCCTAACGAAATTTTCCGCCGCGCTGCCATGAATATACATATGTACATAGAGACAGACATTTGACAAGTACAGGGTTCTGCAAAAATAGGCAAGCACTTGCAGGAAAACATGCTGCCACATTTTAAAATAAGTCACTTTATTTAAGCCGATCTGTGTATAAACACACAAAAAAATCTGATGTGTTACACTCACATGACTTTCTCTACTCTTGTACTAACTATTTTTACAAATGCTTATTCTCCATATGCTTCATGTTAATTGAAATTTTAACCTTATGGCTAATTTTCTTGTAAATGCAAGAGGAATTGGTAGGCTTTAAGCAATAGTCAAATATTTTAAGAACTGGTTGCTATGTGCAGTATTCCATTCTCTTTGCATTACCAGGACAAAAAAAATGAATAACGAGTTTGAGAAAAAGTATAAGGTTTGAAAATTTAAGGGAATAACAAGCAATATTCGAAAATGGTTCATCTCAACAACAAAAATGTATATGACAAATTGTGTACTTTAACGCGATCTATATTTTTTGTTTAGTAAAATTTTGTCCATCCCTTATGGTTTACCAGTTATGCAAAATTCGTTCACAATGAAGAATGCTTTTGGAGACATTACCAGAAAATTCGAGATACACATTTCATTTGTCATGAAAATATCTTAAACATATGATATTTTAATCAAAATCGTTTTCGAAAAGTGCTGCATGTAAGGGGTAATCTGTGTGCATCTCTGGAAGATACTGAACCTAAATACAAAGTTTGGTGTTTATGCGACTATTCGTTTTTGAGTTATGCTGTTCACAGACACACATACGGACATGTTTCCAAAAACGCTTTTTTTGGATTCAGGGGGTCTCAAAACATATATTTCCGGTGAAATTTCGGTATCGAATTTTTGGGTGGAATACAATACTTCCCATACTTACTATACGTAGTAGAGAAAGTAAAAAATTGCGTTGTACTCGTATTCACAGAACTTTCTCTACTCACTCTTCTATATACCATTCTTTTGGAGGCTTATTATTTTGTCTACTTTTTGTTAATCGAGACAAACCTTCATTGCACTATTACAAATGTAATTGTACGAGAGTAAGTCGATAAGTATCCGCACATTGTTTTTAACTTTTTGTAGATTGGCTGTATCGGTTTGTGCGCACGCACGTCGACATGTTGTTCCTTTGTCTCCGCTTGTGGAAGTTTTGACCGTTGTCCCTCCAGTAAGTGTTGCATTGTTGCATAATAAGCATTGCTGCACTCCTTACGGTTTGCAGCAAAGAAGAACACAGTGTGGTTATCAGTTTTTTTGTCGTACCAGAAGCCGAAATCCATCGAAGACATTTCGCACAATACGGGTGCAATGTGTACTCCGGCGAAATGTGTACGAATGGATTGAAAAGTTAAAAAATGGTCGGATAACCGTGAAGGACGAGGAAAGAGCAGGATGCTCATCCATATCCACTAGTGACGCCAACAATGAGCAAGTCCGTACCCTGATTCAGGGAACCGAAGATTGACTGTCGATGAAGTGGCAAACCATATATTTTATGGTCCACTTAAAAACGCCTTAAAGGGCTGTCGATTCATCACAGACAAAGAAGTGAAGCAAACGGTGCATACATGGCTTGCTGTTCAGTCGAAGAACTTGTTTTCTGAGGACACCAGAAAGCTTGTGCAACGATGGGCCGTGTGCATTGAGAAGTAAGGGGTTACGTTAAAATTGAGGTAATTGTAAGTTTCTGTTATTTGAGGCAGTATTTTTAACACTTAAATGATTCAATGATTTCAGTCAAATTATATGATATGTAAATTCAATAACAGCCCACCTTGAAGCAATATGTGTATGTAATAGTTTGTAAAATGTATGTAATATCATTGCATATGCTTATATTATTGTATAAAAGTGTAATAATGTTATATAAATGTGTTACGTAATGTAATAATGTAGGAGCTGTGAGAAATAGGTCAAAAGTTGCTAACAATGAGGTAACCTTGAGGCAATAATGAATTAGTAAGTTTAAATGTTACTTGTGATTCTCGGAGTAACAATAATGTAATTTTAGTGACAGTTTATAAAATAGCCAATAAACAACCAGAAAAGCTTTAGTTAAATGAAGGTATACCATTGGAGTAGGACTAGCCAATCAGAGACTTGGAATACAGAAATATACAAGTTTAGACGGTTGAAATCAATTCAGTTGCCTCCAAACAGTTCTCATAACCAGACGTGTTGCTTCTAGACAGTGATCATAACCATACGCGTGATGTGTCCTCGAGAAATTAATTACGTATTCGTTGAGACGAAATTAGTATACGTGTTAAAACGTGCAAGTATTAAATAAAAGAATCTCTCAGCTCTCGATATCTGTGAAGTGCTATTTAATTTGTGTCCTGGATTAATCAAAAGGAGTGAATTATTACTTAAAATACTGTGTAAGCCTACATTCTTAGTTGTATCACAACCCTGCCAAGACTTCCATGTCTCTAAAATAATACTGACGCAGCCGAGACAAACATAAATATTAAATATTTAAAGAAACAGTTTAATTACAAAGTTAATTTTTTTAAACTTTGGGCAAAGGCAACCTGAAAATACATTTGGGGCGAAGGCTACCGGAAACTGTTTACTATACGTGCGGTTGCAACGAATTTTAAGTTCGGCTCCCCAACAGTTGAAATATAATACAACTCATACTTCAAATCGGCTTTTCCATACGTGAAACAAAACCATCTTCTTCAAATTGGCATCCATACGTGGAGCTAATAAAATGCTCCTTTCTCAAATTGGTTTCCCAAACGTGGGGCGAATAACACCGTAAAAATAACAAAGCTACAACACACCACCTTCAGATTGGCGCCCAACGTGGGGCTAAAAGAAAATACAATATACATAATACATTTATAATACATTTAAAAAATTCCTTGCAGATACTTATTGACTTACTCCGTAGGTGTAAGAAGTATACAGTAGGGTAAACAAGTCAGAATTTTAAAAGTGGGTGGGTATGTAGTGGGGACATACACCCTAAAAGGACTATATACCTCACGTCTAGCCAAATATCTGCCTTGCAGATGACATAGTTGTGACGAGAGAGAGAGAGAAAAATTACATTCCCATGACTTTCTCTATCCCTATCGCTTATTAGTCGATATACAATTTTTTCTTGCGAAGTCTATTTTCCTATCCACTTCATTTTAATCGAGATAAACCTTTCCGAAAATAACTAAATTACTCATTTCATTATAGACTCAAAGGGAAATGCGAGTCAAATGTTATAGAACTGGACGCTATATCCTAGCCTTAAGATTGCATACGCTTTCCATGACATCGCGAGAAACAACTGAAAATCAACAGCACTTAAAATGAATTGCTAAGTATTGAACAATTTGAACCATTAATTATGAATATCTCAGGAATCTGTGATGTCGCAAAACAGTCATTTGAAATACATTGTGTTTTAAAAAGATCTACATGTTTGTATAGTACTTTTAGTTCTTTTCAGAAAATCAAGTAATTGGAAACATTTCTCATGTAAAGGTGGTTGAGGGGACCTTTTTTGAAAATATTCGAGTCGAATCTTTGGAAGATATTGAACTCAAATATAAATTTTGGTATTTAGCCATCTTTTCCATTTTGACTTATGCTATTTACAGGCACACAAAGAAGGATCTTTTTGTAAAAATGTTTTTGGTCGGTTAAGGGGGTCTCAAAACAATATGTAGTAGAGAAAGTAAAATTCAAGCGGAATTTTAACTAGAACTTCAAAGAAGGTCTAAAGAAATATTATTTAGAAGTAAACAATAAAAAACCGAATATTCGAAAATGACGGCAGATAAAGATAAAAAAATTCACAAATTGGAAAAACAAAATTCAAGGGGTATCACAATTTAAATACCTATCGGCAATTGTAAGCAAGAATGATAATCTAAACAAGTGTAAACAAGAAAGGGGATTGTTAGAATTCAAAGCAAAGTGGCATTCAAGTGGGAAGGCAGCTTATTATGCTAATAAACAATTACTAACAATAGACTAATTAGTAGAAGTACAAAATACCAGATCTACAGACCATTAATAACGGTAGTAATAACATATGCTGCAGAAACATGGACCTCTAGAGGCAGGTATGCTCGCACATGCTATTTCATGAAGATGTCTCGGATCTCCGAAGTTCCTTGAAGTTCTCTGCCGGCTGCTTGTCGTAGAACTGAGGATAAATTGCTAACCTAGCTTGACTTGAAATTTCAAGGGATTTTATGTACGTAAGGCAAATAACAAACAGGTATATTTATTCAAAATGTAATGCCCATTGAGCCGACTAGCAACTTTCCCTTGCCTAACACAAAATGACAAAAGCTGTACACGTAATCTTTCCGCTACTGTTAATTATTTACGTGGACATGTTTAACTGCGTCCACAATATTTTCCCACCCACATACACGCACACAATCTGAATCACAGAGTAAAATCTCAGAGTAAAATCAGAGGTAACTTGGTACCTCCTCCCCTTTTTATACCTTCCTACTGTGACGCTAGAATTCGCACCTTTATATGTAACAACTATTCTCAATGGTTATCTACTAATCGTGCTATGAAAATAAAAACATCCAAAATTTAGCTTTGACTTCTCTGTTAAAACCCACAATCTCCGTCTTGATTTACAACTCTCGTTTCTCTTTCTGTTTTTCCAATTCCCTTGTCTTTCAGGAATTGGACCACTATCTCTGTCTCACTCTAATCTCGGACCCCTCTCTATTTTCTTTGGCTTTGCCTAAACCCTATGTGCATTAGCGTGTATGTACATGTGGACTTTACCCCTGTTACTCACTCGCCTGGTAGTTACTAATTACACTGTTTGCTTTAATTACATTCTGAGGTACAAGTTATTTTACAGTAAAGCTCTTTCTCATATTATTTTACATTATTAGTTACTGCTATTATTTTCAATGTTCTATTCTATTGGGTACATGTCCCCTTGCAGACCCTGAGCAACACAGATGAGCAAATATTGCAAAGATTTGAAAGAAAAATGCTGAAAGGAATCTATGTAACAATAAAGGATGTAGGTAGATCAATAGAGAATAAGATATAATTAGGAATTAGAAGAACTAACAGATAAGAAATATATTGTAAGGTTTATAAACACACACAAGGAAGGTTATATGCCAGAAGAAGGAAAACAAAGAACCCAAAACAAGATGCTTAGATGATGTAATGGAGGATTTAAGAAAGACTGGAACTAGAGAGTGGAAAAGTAAAGCGGAAAATAGAGATTTGTGCAGGAAGCCAAAGCTCATCAAGGGCTGTAGAGCCAGACGAGAAGAAAAGACTATGTGGTGGCATTGAAATGCTTCTTTGCAAGAGCACGAAAAAAAATCTGATGTGTTACACTCACATGACTTTCCTTACTCTTGTACAAACTATTTTTACGAACGCTTATTCTCCATATGCTTCCTGTTAATCGAGATATCGAGATGCAAATCTTATTGCTAATTTTCTTGTAGATGTAAGGGGAATATGGTAGGCTTTAAGCGATAGTCAAATGTTTTAAGAGCTGTTGCTATGTGAAGTATTCCATTATCTTTGCACTACCAGGACCAAAAACAAAATGAATAACGAATTTCCATTTGAGAAAAATTATAAGTATTGCAAAATTTAAGGGATAAACCAGCAATATCTCGAAAATGGTTTACTCAACAAAAAAATGTATATGCATAAATTGTGTATTTTAACGCGATCTACATTTTTTGTGTAGTAAAAGTTTGTCTATCTCTTATGGTTTACCAGTTATGCAACAGTCGTTGACAATGAAGAATACTTTTGGAGACATTCCCAGAAAATTCGAGATATACATTTCATTTATCATAAAAATATCTTAAACATATGATAGAGCCATTTTGAGAAAATTAAAATTTTCTAAAAATGTTCCAGATAAAGGGTAATCTGGGGTCGGGGGATTTTCTTGAAAACTTTCATGTCGCATCTCTGGAAGATACTGAACCTAAATACCAAGTTTGGTGTTTATCCGACTGTTCGTTTCAGACGTGTTTCCAGTAATGCTTTTTTTGGATTCTGGGGGTTTCAAAACATATATTTCCGGTGAAATCTCGGTATCGAAATTTTGGGTGGAATACAATACTTCCCCTTCTTACTATACTAGTAGAGAAACTAAAAAGTTGGAATAGTGGCTTACAATTTAAACTACTAAAAACAATATCTCGAAAATGATTTAACACCATGAAAAATTGATAACTAGAAGTGTGTTTAACGAGATCTATATTTATCGTGTAGTAAGAATTTGTCTATCTCTTACAGTTTACTAGTATGCAAAAGTCATTCAGAATGAAAAGGACTTTACAGGCTATTCTCAGAAAATAAAAAAAATTATGTGTTTTATTTGTCATGCTAAATATCTTGAACGTATCCTATTTTATTCAAAAGCATTAAGGCTATTTTCGAGAAAATGAACAAGAACAAACTTTTCCATATGAGGTATAGTTTGGGGAGGGATGGTTTTCTCAAACTTTCGTGTCGCATCCCTGGAAGACAGCTACTACACTTAAACAGTGCGGCAGTAACTCTCAAGTCCGTAGTCGTCTTGGTTATTTGTAATGCCCGTAGCTCGCGGCTTACCTTTCTGCAGCCTCCGCGAAGACTCTGGATGTTCGAAGGATGCTGATTCTCTTTATTTTTTTTTATCCTCGGCTACTGAAGTTATTGCTGAAATATATCGGAGCATGGACTTTTCCTTGGTAAAGGAAACGCAGATCTCGGGTGTGGTAAAGGAGAGAAAATAGACGTGCTTTAGTTACAAAAAGGCGACACTTAATTCACTTTTGGCGCGATATCTCTCAAATATCCAGCAGCATCTTTCCCTGCCTGTAGTTTAGCAATGACCCCTGATTTTGGTCCTAGCAGGTCTATTTATAGTCGCAGGCTTCTTGGGCTGCTTCATTTCCTATTGGTGCATTTTTAGCGCCACTCAACGCGTCTCACTATTTCATATAAATTTTCATCTCATTGGTCCAATTTTAACATAAATCGCGGCTTTTCCCAATTTTACCGTTAAGCTTGTTGTCTCCCTCAATCTGGTCACGGCGAATTATCGTACAAAGGCACAATAGCTAGACACCCTCGCTGTATGAACAATGCCCCTGCTACCAGAGAGACATCGTAAAACCAAACTTGTTGCCTTCGGAGACACTATTCCTGCAGGTAAAATATCTTGTTGTGGGCAGTATTTTAACATAGAGCTTAAATTATTTACATTAAACAATTTATAACTCCTCTAATATTAGTAACCTAAATACAGACATATCGTTAGATCACGCTTCTTAAGCTACACCGGCAGGAAAAGTAAAATATTTGTACATAGCATAGTTTAACCTCACTAAAAATTAATTAATCAAATTATTAATAGTTGCATATCTCTGGCTCAGCCTAGAGTTGCCGTTTCAACAGCAAGTTTGTTATTTGCTTGACTTTTCGTTTTTGAGTTACGCTGTTCACACAAACACACACACACACACACACAAACATGCACACGCACGCACACACACACACACACACACACATTACACTTCTTCGACCTCTAAGTTGTTATTTTTTTCTCGTGGTCATGTAAAAACGACGATATTTCAAAGCCACACAGAGTGACCCGCTTATAAAATATTTGGCTATCGGTTAATTTTATTCTCCTGCTCCTACAACGAAATAGGTTAAAACAAATCCAACGTTTATTTTGGTTAAAATGATACCCATCTGTGGAATTTATAAAATCCACAAATTCAGTCCTATTCATTTAAAATGTTAATACTGGATTTCGAGTTAATTTAGAATACGTATACCAAATTGCATGCACATTTTTAAATTAGATCACATTCGTATTTCTTATTAATTGTTTTATTATTAAACTGTTTAATTGTATATTAACAAATTTAGTGGTGAATATTTAATTATCCTACTATAAGTTTGAGAGAAAAGAAATGTTACATATGGCACTTAAAAGTATTGCTTAAAAGTATACATAACATGAATATTATTATTATTTAATAACAGTACAACTAATCAGGTTAACAAAAGATTATTCATTATTTTTACCGTGTTATTTATAAAGAGGTATATAAAGATTCATAAATTTATACCCTAATGTACATCATGTGGAACAAATAGAATATACTGAAATTTAAAACCTGAAGTAACAGAATTTAAAATATTATACAATTTCTGACCTTATTGTTTAAAAAGTATTCGGTCCATATACAGATCTTTTTTCATTTTTCTGTTCCTGTGCAGCAATTTAGTTAAGGTGGTTATACAACTGAGGGGAACATCTGGCACACTGTGACCTACAAATTATTGTGACTTTAAGAAATTTAGCTCCACGTTTGGGAACCAACTTGAAGTAGTATAGTAGTTGCTTTAATTTAACTGCCCCACGTAGGCAGCCAACTTGAAGTAGTATTGTTCTTGGAGTTTATTTATTTAATCAGCTGCATGTATGAACGTCAATTTTAAGTGGATTGTTTATTACATAATATGCTGCTAAGTATAAGAAGCCGATTTTTGAAAATGTATTTTTGTTGTTACGCTCCAGGTTTAAAAATATTATATTAACTTTGTTATTAAACTGCTTCTATAGATATTATTTATGTTTGTTTGCCTCGGCTGCGTCAGTCTTACTTTAGAAACACGTTTCTCTTAATCAGGGCGTGGTGCGACAAGAATGTAGGCTTACACAGATTTTAAGTTTAAATTCGCTTCTATTTATTAATCGTTGGCACAAATTAAACATCAATACACTCATATTAAGAGCTGTGAGATTTCTCAATTTAAAACTTGAACTTTGTTATCGCGTATATTTAAATTTCGTTACACACGAATACATAATATTTCTTTCACTACCAAGGTTTGCAGGCAACTGAACGTATTTCAACCGTCCAAACTCAAGCCTCTGATTGGCTAATTCTAGTCAAATAGAATACCAGCATTTAATTAAATCTTTTTCTGGTTGTTGATTGGCTATTTTTAAACTGTCACAGAATTTACATTATCGTTGCTGTAATCATGACTAGTAACATTTAAACTCTCAAACTTATTATCGCCTCAAGGTTAGCTCATTATTACCTCATTGTTAGCCACGTTAAACTTATTATTCTTACAGCTCTTGCGTTATTAAATTACACAGTGCATTCAGATAACATTTTTAAACATGTTTGCAATAATATAACCATATGCAATGACTGTTACATACATTTTTACAAATTATTACTTACATATTGCTTCAGGGCAATTATTATTGAAATTACATATTATATAATTTAATTGAAATTATTCAAGTGTTAAAAATACTGCCTCAGGCTACCACTCCTCAGGAGGAAGTGAAGTGTACACGGGAAGTAATCTTTCCTGTGATCAAACATCCGCGCCATCTGCCAGGCATCGCCATACACCACGAAAACTAGAAACACACCTGAAAGAAGAGAAGGAAACGGAATGAAGGGGAAACGATCGAAACCACCCCAGCATTCGTCCAACAACCACGGAAAACCACGAAAACTCGAGATCAAAGTAGGCGGTCAGCGGAGAGCGAACCTGCTGAATGCGAGCCTCTCACGTGACCGCGGAACCATCTCCTCGCTCTACAGCTAATTTAGTACCTGAAGATCCCGGAGGCCTTTCTTGAATGGTTGTTCACTTTAATGTAGGCAAAAGTTGTTTTTACTACAACTTTATAGGACGCCAGGCTTACAGAAAGACATTTGAATCGATGTATGACTATATGAAAAGCTATAAAATGCCTGATAGACTTTATATAGAAGATTTGTAATGCTTAATAGAAGCAAAATCCATACTTATGAACTTTCGCAATTGTTTGACCTTTTTCAAGGATGAGCATCCTCAAACGTAGACAGAAGAATTAGCTATCGTAAGAATAATTTGTAGAATAATGGGTAGAGAAACTCATATGAGTATGACACATTTATTTACTATTAGTTGCTTTAAAGGAGATTAAACCTACCCATAAAATGTATGTTTAAGAGTGCGAGATATTTTCTGTTTTATATAAATTCTAACGTTGAAATAATCCCTGTTAGTATATACAGTAGATTATGTAGAAAAATTCTGATAAAGCAGTTGAAGTACATATGCATTGTATTAGGGCGAAGGGTTTATGAGAAAGGGCAACAGTGTTAGCCCTTCAAACCCTGACCCCTTCTCGTCATGTACTCGCTTTCTGTACACCAGCTCGCGAGTTTTTTCACCCCATCCCCTGCTTGTGGGGTTGCGCAAATACCTTGTATTCGCTCAGACGTAAATTCCAACATCCCTTGGAACGAAAACATCTCATTTTCATTCTGGAAACCCACCCCTGTCGTTGTTTCTCTGTGCTGTATGTGTTCAGGTTAGCTCGTAATTTTGCACCCCCCCTCTGCATGCACAGCAGAAATGCAAACTCGACCCGCTGTGAAATTTCCAACCACCACCACCCCAACCCTCGTCCTCGTTTTTTAATCCTTTTCAGTGCAGCCCCACGGGCAGAAAGAGGCACGACAAACGTCGATGTTTATTGTTGACAGTTTTAGTCACCGAGGACAACCACGATCTCGCCAAATAGACTGTGCATAGTTTCGTTTTTTACTGATTCTTTCATCGCCTCTACGATCTTCCACCAACGTCTGTGTTACTGTTCTCATTTTAACTTACTTTCGTGTTACCACAAACAGAATATGTGTAAACATAGCTGATGTACTGCATCCCTCCTCACTCTTCTGCCTCTTTAGGAAACTATTCATCACTCGCCGTAGTTTACGTTGAGAAATACTGGCAATTTCCTAACGGATATTTTGTTTTAATTCATCCAGGATGTATGTCTTGTACACTTTGTTTTAAGTTACACCAGAGAGAAATCGCAGGGGGTTAGGTCGGGGGACCGAGGAGGCCACAAATCTCTACCTAATAATTCTGTCCTCAAACGCACTTTCAATTTTTCCCATCGAAATATTGGCCGTATAAGCTGTTGCAGACTCTTGTTGAAAAAAGGCAAAATCACGCTCCCTGGCCGTTAATTCTCTAAAAAAAAGGGATCAAAAATGTATTCACATATGTACGGGCGTCAACTGTTGACTTGAAAAAAAATTGGATAGTTTCCTAAAGAGGTGCCAAAAATGCATGGACAACGACGGTGGCCAGTTTCAGCATCGCCTTTCATAAAGTTGGCAAGTAAAGCCTTTTAAACTAGTTTTAAAAATGTTGTATGGTTTCATCCACGCCTTTCTATGATAGCGGCAGACGGCAACGAGCGCCGAGGACGCTGGCAAGAAAAACAACACGCAGCCGGTTCGCAGTTTTTTGGCTCTCCCTGTACAAACTATACTTGTATATCTTTCTTGTTAATACAGATAAACATTCATATACACATTTTGTTGTAGTCATAACAAAAATACAGTAGGCTACAGCGATCGTCTGGGAGATGGCTTTGAAATTGAATGCTCCTTGCATTACCAACGGAAGGCGACAAATTCCTCAAGTACTATCTCTGAAATCTCGTTACTAACGCTGCCCATATGGTCTCTGATCTTCGGATGATACAGCATCCCATCAAGCGATGATTGGGCCCATTTCTGAGGTGGAGGCTTCCAGCAAGCGGAATCCATTGCCTCCAGTATTAGGATGAAGACAACGATGGCGGCGGAATAAAGGGACCTACAGCTTTCTCATTGGATTCCGAACACATTGGGCCTTAGGAATACTACATATGAGCAAGTCAGAGGTGAAGGCGTGAATTGGGCCGACTTAAAGCCGCCACCCCGAAGACGGGATCGAATCCCGGATCCTTAGTACGAGAGCCGAAAACGTAACCACTACGCTAACCTGGCGTCCTAACTCGTAAATGTTAATGCCACACAAAATCTATTTGAAAATAAACTGTGTGCTTTAACGAGATCTTTTATGGTTTATCAACTATACTAAAGTCTTTCAGAATAATGAGGACCTTGCAGGCTATTCCCAGAAAATTCAAGAATAACACTTTAATCGCCATGAAAATGCCTTAAACATATGGTAGGTACATTAATCAAAATCGTTAAAGCCATTTTTGAGAAAATCAAACCTAACGTAAACCTTTTCAGTAAAGGATAGTTTAGAGTGGGGAATTTTTTCAAAATCTTAGTTCGCATCGTTGTAAGGTCCAGAACTTAAATAACAAGTTTCGTATTTAATCGACTTTTAGTTTCTCATTTTATGCTGTGAACACACACACACTCACAGATCTTTAAAAAATGCTTCTTCTGGGGTTCAGAGGGCCTCAAAACATACATTTCCAGTGAAATATCGGTATGGAATTTTTGGATGGAGTACAATACTTCCTTTACTTACTGTAAGTACGAAGTAAAGAAAATAAGAAAATCTGAGGTGTTACAATCGCATGAATTTCTCTATTCACTCTTCTACAAACTATTTTTACAGAAACCTTCTTATATCTATTTCTTGTTTATCGAGATAAAGTTTTATAAAAAGAGAGTCACCATGTGACGAGTTTGAAATTCCATGCTCTTTACACGATTACGAGACAAAATGCATAGCGACTTCACACTTGAACAAATGCAAGTATTTGAAAATTCAAACCAATAACAAAGAATATATAGATAATTGTGTTCACTATCGATATCTACATTTTTTATGTATGAGTAGGATTTTGTCTCCTATCTACAGTTTACCGATTAGTACCGTAATTATTAACGTACATATATAATTAATTAAATAAAGGAGTAATAGTAACGCCTTCCGTATATTAAACAAATGTATAACATAATAAGTTTGAGTTAAATATTTGTCCAGAAAGAGAAGGTAATTAGGAAGTTAGGTTAGGAAAATCATTAGAATCAGCCGAAGTAGTGTACGTATTAGATTAAATGTTCTGGGTATTCTGTTAGGTTATAAGCTTAGTAAGTTTGGGTGGAATGCATTATTTCCCCTGCTTAGTATACGTAGTAGAGAAAGTAAAAAGCTACAAAAATATCTTAAAGATGTGGTATTTCAATCAAAATGGTTAGAACCAATTTTTGTGAAACCAAAAAAATAATTTTTCTATTCAATTGGTAGTTTGGAGTGGGGGGATTTTATTGAAAATCTTTGTGGTGCATTCTTGCAATATGCTGAACTTAAATACCAAGTTTGGTTCTAACTGCTTTTTGTTTTTGAGTAATACTGCTTACTATAGCGCGAACCTTTTCGAAACTGTTATTTTTTATTTATAAATCTTGATGTTGAATTTTTGGTCGCAATACAAAGCTTTCTCCACTGAATATAGGTTAGTAGTAAAAGTAAAAATAACTATCTCGCCAAGCTGCACCTGCCAGTGTTATGTTAGCACGAATCTTCAGCAATCAGAATGAATATACGAGGTTAAGTCAATAAGTAAGGGCACAGAATATTTTAAATGTATTATAACAAAATATAAACTTAAATTTACCTAATTTTACAACGTAGTCTCCTTGCTTCTCAATGCACATGGTCCACCGTTGCACGAGCTACCAGAAAAAAAGCTTTTTCTGCTGAGCAGCAAGCCATGTATGCACCGCTTCCTTCACTTCTTGGTCTGTGGTAAAGCGACAGCCCCTTAAGGCATTTTTAAGTGGACCAAAAAAGATATGGTTTGCCACTTCGACAGTCAATCTTTGGTTCTCTGAATAAGAGACTTACTTATTGTTGGCGTCACTTGTGGATATGGATGGGCGTCCTGCCCTTTCCTCGTACTTCACGGTTGTCCGAACATTTTTGATCTTTTCAATCCATTCATACACATTTCTCTTGAGGTAAACATTGCACCTAAACTGTGCGAAAAGTCTTCGCTGGATTTCGGCTCCTGGTACATCTTCAGGCTACAAAAAACTGATAACCGCACGCTATTCTTCCTGGGTGCAAACGGTGAGGGGTGCAGCAATACTTATTGTGCAACAATGCAACATCCACTGGAGCGATAACAGTCAAACATTCCACAAGCGGAGACAAAGGAACAACATGTCGACGTGCGCGCGCACAAACCGATACAGCCATCCTACAAAAAACTAAAAGAAGTGTGCCGATACTTATTGACTGGCATCGTATTTATAATGAAACAGTTATTTAACGTTACAAGCTGAAATGTGAGGTTTAATATGAATTGAGTTGTATTTCTCAACCAAGATGTAAAGCCGATTTTCTCTAGAATTACAATGAACGTTTTACTAACTAATAAACAAGGTTTTCTGAGTATGCTGGCTTCAAGATGTTTTAGCTAGCTTTAAATGTTTTAGTTATAAAATATTTAAAATAGTTTCTAAAAAACGTTTTCTTTCATTGATAGGTACACTTCTCTCTGAAAGTAAAGATCAGAACTCTGCCAAATTTTTACTATGAGCGTTTATAAGTAGTTTAAAATAGCTGCTTAACTATTAATTGTCCACTTGAGGGTGTAATTTAATTTTTGAAATATAACCACAGGAAAATAATTTTTTGTATAACTTGTTTTTACAATTTTGCATTTCTTTTCGTGGAAAACATGTAAAATAGGATTAAAATTTGTATGCTACTAAACGCAGCTGAAGATTTTATACCGACACAAACATTTCAAATTTCTAAGCTAAATAGTTTTTTTAGAAAAATATATGTTTAAGAAATAAAACTTGTGGGAAGGGGCAAAATATAAGGCGAGGATTTTGTTACATATCAATAGACTATAATAGCTCTGGAATACAAGAGCCCTTTAAAGGTCCAAATAACAAAAAAAAAATGCATGTACATGTTCCTTAGTCAATTTATAAACGATTGCAACAAGCAAAAAAGTAGTAAATTATTTGAACCAAAATCTCTACAAACCTCCTTATTGAAACCGACATTTTTTGTGTTGTAAGAACTTGTCAATCTCTTATGATTTACTATTATACAAAAGCCATTCACAATGAAGAGCACTTCACTGGGTATTCACATAAAATTCAAACATACATTTTATTTATCAGGAAAATATCTTGTAACATATGGCATTTTAATCAAAATCGATAGCCATATTTGAGAAAATAAGAAATCAGCAAAAATTGCCATATAAGGGGTAGTTTTGTTGTGAGGATTTTCTTGAAAATTTTCCTGTTGCATCCTTGCAAGATGCTGGAGTTAAATACAAAGTTTAGTATCTAACAAACTTTTGGTTACGCTGTTCACACAAACGTGTGCATCTTTTTTCTAAAAAAAAGCACTTTTTTTTTTAATTTGGGGATCACGAAATGAGTGTTCGCAAATGTAAAATTGTTGCTTTGGAATACAGTATACTTCCAATTGCGTTGCAAACGCAAGGAAGAGGTTCAAGTTAGTGTAATTACCGGTTTTCAAAACATCACAATACATCGAAACTACGCAGAAGGAGAGGGAGGGAGATGGATGGAGAAGAATAGGAGGGGAAGAGAAAAAATAAGACTATTTAATACAAATCCACGATCAGAGCTGCGGGTTCTACTATGAATTTAATAAACATCTAAAGTTTTCTCCGTATTTCTAGAGGCTGTCGATATTAGCAATATAATACGAGATCACTATAACTGTTATTCTATACGTCTTTAACAGGACCCAGCTGTCGGCAGAATCCCAAAGAAACAGCAGTTTGCCCTGTTGCTTCACATTTCTATTGCGGATGAATGAACCGTGAAAAGGGTGGCTGACTTCCTGGAATAGGGAGGGACACGTGGCCAAGAGGGGACTTATCGTTTGTCTTCAAGTGTTTGTAGATTTTAAACTTGTTCGGGGTTGCGATTTGTATGTAATAAACCCTGGGAATTAATCCAGTATGCGCCAACGATGTGCTAGCGGAAATTTACACTTGGAAAACAGCAAACAATAAAATAGTTTTGACATTCTTATCACCTGTCTATTGTAGGTAAGAGAAAGTATTGTATTCCGTCCAATTATTCGATGTTGAGATTTTAGAGGAAGTAACAATTTTGCGGTTCCTTGAATAAAAAAGAAAACATTTAAAAATAGTTTACATGTGTGTCTGTGAACATCATAATGAAAACACTATGTGTTCGATAAATTCCAAACTTGATATTTAAGTTCATTGCCTTCCAAAGATGCAACAAGAATATTTTCAAGAAAATCTCCCCAATACAAACTACCTTTTACATACAAACATTTTCGGCATTTTTAATTTTCTCAAAATTGGCTCTAGCGATTTACGTTAAAATTACATCTATATAAGCTATCTTCTTCCTTCATGCATTACATTTCTGTCTGTAGCAGTGTACAAATCTTGTTCGTGCCACCTTTTATTGCTCTTCCAATATTTCTTTTCCCTGTTGGTTTATAGTTTTTATAAAATGGACTGGTAGTCTGTATTTCTTCTTTGAAGATCACTTATCCACCAAGTTTTATATTCTTTAATGTTTTCATTCACATTGTATATATCTGATTCTTTTCTTATATCTTCATTTCTTTTATATCCTGCCATTACTCTTAAAAACTTCATTTCATTTACGTCGAGTCTCCTTTTGTTTTTCTGTCATGGTTCCATGATTCACTCCCATACAGCATTTTGGCACTGACATTACTTTATAAACCTTTAATATTGTGTCTTTTCTTGATTTTCAGATATATTTTATAGTGCCATTAAAATAGTTAAAAACTTACATCTTCTTCTAATAAGATCAGTTTGGTTTATCTGATCAGTTACGTCCTAGATATTTAAAATCTGTTTCACAAGCATATCTTCTATAGCAATGTTTGATCTCGTGCTTTCTTTTCTTTTGAACGCCGTTACTTTTTTTTTACTTTGGGAGATTGTTATATTATGTTATTTTGCTATATTATTCAGTGCATACGTTGACTTTTGAAGACTTTCTCAAAATATATAATAATTTAGCCTGGTCATCTACGAACATTAAAGTTAATACATAGTCTTTTTATTAAAATTGATTGCATAGAAAGATATAATATTAATCCATTGTATAGCAATTTCATCAGTATATCAGTTAAAAAGTAGTAGAGACATACTGCATCCTCGTCTTACTCCTATGTTATTTCTTTCTGTTTTTGATCCTTTAGCTGCTGAAATTTGTAAATATTTTAGTTTCTTGGCAAATATTTTTAATTACTTCAATCAGATGGAGTGGAATTCCTGTTTGCTCAAATTTTTACAAAGTGTGTCTTATTTAACATATCTATATGATAAATAAAATCTATATTGTAACTTTTTCTCAGTTATAACTGCCACTTTTGCTTTTATGTAGTACGCTTTCATTGGGAGTTCACTTCGTTCACACTATCTCTTCCCTAAGGTGAACTACTTCACCTCCATAGATTCTTCACGCCGGACGGTTCACTTCACTCGAGAGTCAAACACAACCCCTCTACCCGTCAGTCCGCAGTAGCACTCGCTACTCGTCATAACAGTCGTCACCAACTCGCTCGCACACGGAATCAACAACTCTCCTGTCGCCTCGCATCGACTACCTCTCACGCGAGCGCTCGCTTATATAGTCAGTGGGATCTTTACATAAGGTTCTTGAACTATTTCGACACGTTCCTGGAGGAGGGAGTAGAAGACGCTTCCAGAAAGTTCTAGATAACTCTAGATAGCACTACCGCTGTTTACGCTGGTGAGTGCAGTTATCGTAGTTTACACCGACCGCCCTGCGCCGATCTCCCGATAACCTTGGGTCATGGCCAGTGCGTCACAATATCTTGAAGTTTTAAGTTTTGCAGCACTGAAATATGTTGCGTTTAACTTAATGATAGAATGAAAGGAGTCGAGACTTCACGTTATTGTCTCGCACGTGTTTCCAAAGTGTTGCTGTACTATAGTTATTGATAGACCTTGACTGCGCTTCCTGTGGGTGAACCAATGTAACATTCTATAGATCTTTGTGTCTAAATGAAACGATGCGAAACAATGGGGATAGGGGTAGAGGTACTCGTGTAACTAAACCACGTTTCTGCAATAGCCTCGCTCTCAGCCATTACATTTACCTACTTCGGTGAAGAAGCTCTTTGAATCCAGCAGAAACAAATCAGAACTTACGACGTTAGATAACACAGCCAATTGAAATATTTATTCTTTCCTTCCGTTTGTTAGTTTGTGTTCACGCAAGTCAAACTCCGACATGAGCATAGGTTGCAGGTATACCGTACGGCTAATTTCCATAATATGGATACAAAAATCTTTAAAAGAAAGTTTTCAGCACAAAATACCGTTAATAAAAAGGAAAGCAAAGAGAGCAAACATAGCCAACGGTTTAGCTGCAAAGAATCTTAATTACATTTGCTTTGCAACTGACACCGGTTTAAATACGTCAACACGACGTTTACAGTTACACAAACGTCTCAAAAACCTATCATTTTGCGCGGATATTAATTCAAGTTGCTAATCAGCCTTAAAGTTGCAGTTTTGACATACATAAAATTTACATAAAGATCAAAAGCATTTCGCCGGTTTTTGAAATCTGCAAATCGTTTTTCTAAGAGAAAGCAAGTCCAAGACAAAGCAAAACAAGTGGAGGCGGGCGACTGCACCTAACACAAAAATGAGGCAGTATTTTTAACACTTAAATGATTTCAGTAAAATTATATAATATAAAATAAAATAACAGCCCGCCTTAAAGCAATATGTGTATAATATAAGATATAAAATGTATGTAACAGTCATTGTATTAATGTTTATAGTATTATGTACATGTTCAAAATGTTATGTCAATATATTACTTAATTTAATAATGTAGGAGGTGTGAGAATATAGGTCAAACGTTGCTAACAATGAGTTAACCTTGATGCAATAATGAATTAGAAAGTTTAATAATGCTACTAGTAATTCTTGGAAACAATAATTTAATTTTTGAGGCAGTTTATAAATAGCCAATCAACAACCAGTTTAAGTTAAGTAAAAGCATTCTACTGGAGTAGGATTAGCCAGTCAGAAACTGAAATGGAGCAAAATTTACAAATTCAGAAGTCAGTTGCTAGTAGACAGCGTTCCTAACCGGACGCGAGACCCGTCCTCGAGAAGTTTAATACGTATTCAGTGTGAGACGAAAATAGTTTACGTGTTTAAAAAGTGCTAGTAATTAATAAATGATCCCACAGCTCTCTATATAAGTGAAGTGTTATTTAATCGTGTCAAGGATTAATAAAGGGAGTGAAGTAAAAATTATAATCTGTGTAACTTACATTCCTTAGCCGCACCACTCCCTGCAAAGAGAAACATGTCTACAAATTAATACTGACGCAGCCGAGGCAAACATAAATATAATATTTAAAGAAACATTCAAAATACAAAGTTGATTCTTAAACTTGGGACAAAGGCCACCGAAAAGTAAATTTGGGGCGAAGGCTACCGGAAACTTTGTAACATACGCGGTTGCAACTACTTCAAGTGTTCGACTTCCTAACAGTTGAAATACAATCCACCTCCTAAAACAAATATACTGAATATACAGTTAAGTGCAGGTATATGGGGTATGAAGTAGACTGAAGCGATAGTGAAATCTAAAAGCGAGTCTTATATGCTGGCTTTGAAATTCCATATTCCTTGCATGACTGCGAGAAACAAACGAATGATCACCTTGGCACTTCAAAAAAGTATAAGGTGTTTGCACATTCAAAGCAGTAGCAACGAATGTTTCGGAAAGAGATCTTAGTATACTAGAAAAAATCTGGTGTTACACTCACATGACTTTCCCATTTGAGAAAAAACTATAAGTATTGGAAAATTCAAACAAATAACAAGGGGTATATCAGAAATGGTTCACTCTACAAAGAATGTATACATCATCAGTTGTGGTTTTAACGAGATCATTTTTGGTGCAGAAAAGGTTTGTCTATCTCTTACGGTTTACCAGTTATGCAAAAGCTATTCACAATGAAGAGGACTTTTGGGGATATTCTCAGAAAATTCAAGATATACATTTCATTTATCATGAAAATATCTTAAATATATGATATTTCAATCAAAGTCGTTAAGGCCAAAAATTTCTAAAAGTGTTCCATATAAAGTTTAGTCTGGGGTGGGTATTTTCTTGAAAAGTAGGATAAATACCAAACTTGGTATTTGGTTTCAGTATCTTTCAAAGATACGACTCAAGGATATTCAAGAAATTCCCTCCACCCCAAACTATTCTTTACATGAAATATTTTTATAAATATTTGGTTTTCTAAATCTGTCTCTTAACGATTTTGATTACAATACCATATATTAAATATATGTACATCAAATTAAAATGTTTATCTTGAATTTTCTGAGAATAGCCTGAGAAATCCACTTCATTCAGAAGAAATTCTATAACCTTGTATAACGGATAATCCTTAAGGGGTAGATAAAAACGTACTATACAAAAAATCTGATGTGTTACACTCACATGGCCTTCTCTAGTCTTGTACAAACTATTTTTCAAACGCTTATTCTCTATATGCTTCATGTTAATTGAGATGTTAATCTTATTGCTAATTTTCTTGTAGGTGCAAGGGGAATATGGTAGGCTTTAAGCGACAATCAAGAGCTGGTTGCTATGTGGAGTATTCCATTCTCTTTGCATGTCCAAGAAAAAAATGAATAACGAATTCCCATTTGAGAAAAAGTATTGGAAAATTTAAGGGAATAACAAGAAATATCTCGAAAATGGTTCACTGAACAACAAAAAACTGTATGACATAAATTGTGTATTTTAACGCGATCTGCGTTTTTGTGCAGTAAAATTTTGTCTATCTCTTATGCTTTTCCAGTTATGCAAAAGTCGTCCACAATGAAGAATACGTTTGGAAAACATTCCCAGAAAATTCAAGATATACATTTTATTTGTCATAAAGGTATCTAAATATACGATATTTTAATCAAAATCGTTAGAGCCATTTCTGAAAAATTCAAATTTTCGAAAAATTCCATATAAAGATTAATCTGGGATGGTGGGACTTTCTTGAAAACCTTTCTGTCTTATCTCTAGAAGATACCAAGTTAGGTGTTTATCAGACTGTTCGTTTCTGAGTTTTGGGGGCCTAAAAACATATATTTTCTGTGAAATCTCGGTATCGAATTTTGGGTGGAATACAATACTTCCCCTACTTACTATACGTGGTAGAGAAATTTTATCTCGTTAAAGTACAGAATTTGTTTCAAATAACTTTTTCGTAACATCAGCCATTTCGGAGATATCCGTGATTAATGATTCGAATAGTTCAATACTTGTTCATTTGTTTAAAAACCTCTCAACATTAGTTATTTCTCGCAATGTCACGGAAAGAATATGCAACTTTACGACCAGCGTATAATGTCCAGGTCTTAAACATTTGACTATCGCTGTTCCCTTTGTAACATCCATAACGAAATGTGTAATTTAGCGATTTTTTGCACAGGATTATTTGGATTAAAATGAGTATATAAGGAAATAAGCTTTAGTATACTTTACATAGCCATTAATAAACGATAGAGTGTAGATAAAGGCATGTGAATGTATCACATCAGATGTTTATAAAACTCTGACTATCGCTTTAACTTATACATTCTTCTTAAAGCTAGAAGTGGATAGCATAAGTTTTTACAAAAATAGTTTTCTAGAGGAGTGGAGATAGTCACGTGAGTGGAACACGTCAAATTTTTGTTATCGTTATTAGAATGTATGAAATGCTTTTGAGGTCGCAATATTAAAATACCAACTCAGTAGGCATCTGTTTTTGACTGTTATTTCATGGAATACGAACTTGGAGTTGGGGGGTTGGTATCACAGGAATTTCACCATATTGTTTTTGAGAATACCGCTGTTTGCTATAAATATACTTGTTACCTTCACGTGACCAGGTCGATAATATACTGCAGGTTCCAAAGCCAGCCGCAAGAGAGGCGCTGCGTATCGGCCGGCTTGGTAAACATCACTCCGACTGCCTAATCTTCGGCTTGTAAACCAATTCTGTAAAGAATGCAAATTGAAGTTTTACTAAAGAATTATGTTAGGTTTTGAGATTGTCGAATAAATTCTCAAATTGTATTTACTTAGGATTATTTCATGAAGAAAACCATATAAATAGTGCAGTTACTATGATAAAATATATAGAATAAAACTAATGTCTACTTAGCTCTGTTCCAAAATATTGTAAATCGTACAAGGAGATTCTGCTGAAAAACATTATAAATAATTTATTTTCTCTGAAACAATTCAGGTTAATATTGTTTTGAAATTTTGTTATAGAGTATATCACAAAAATATAGTAAAAATAAAAACTAATTGCTTTACAAATTCAGAATTTCAAATGTGTATATTTTTCCGAAAAATAAAAAACGGATCACAATATCGCTGCGTGGTAAAGCATTATTAGCATCTGCTCAATAATTATGAAGCAATGCCTCATTATAAGCTTATCCTCAAAAGGTAAGATATTGCATTTATAGAACAAGCTAAACCTCTGGAAGAACTTTAAATACATGACAGTGGATTAAATGTTATGTCTCTTATTTTGTTTTAAATCTCCCTGAGTCAGATACGTGGCTAACGAGATTGACAGCTACGGCGCGAATCAGAGTTACTAGTAATGCTAGTCTTAAACATGGCTAACATTGATCAGCTTCATGATATTGAGGCAATATTTTTATCACTTGAATGATTTCAGTCTGGTTATATAATGTGTAAATTCAATAACGCCCCTCCTTGAAGCAATATGTGTATGTAACAATTTGTAAAATGTATGTAACAGTCATTGCAGATGGTTATATTATTGTATCCATATATAATAATGTTATGTAAATATATTACGTAATTTAATAATATAGGAGCTGTGAGAATAATAAGTTAAACGTTGCTAACGATGAGGTAACCTTGAGGCAATAATGAGTTTTAGAGTTTAAATGTTATTTGTGATTCTTGGAAGCAATAATGTAATTTTAGTGACAGTTTAAAAATAGCCAATCAACAACCAGAAAAAGTTTTAGTTAAATGCAGGTATTCTATTGAAGTGTGATTAGCCAATCAAAAACTTGAAATACAGAAATTTACAAGTTTAGACGGTTGAAATCTAGTCAGCTGCCTGCAGACAGTGATAGTAACCGGATGCAAGATGCGTCCTCGAGAGATCTAATATGTATTCGTGTGAGACGAAAAATAGTTTTACGTGCTAAAAAGTGTAATTAATTAATAAAAAGAATCTCGCAGCCCTCTATATTAGTGAAGTGCTGTTTAATTTCTGTCAAGGATTGATAAAAAGGAGTGAATTAAAACTTAAAATCTGTGTAAGCCTACATTCTTGTCGAATCACGTCCTGCCAAGACTTCCATGTCTCTAACAATAATACTGACGCAGCCGAGTCAAACATAAATATATAATATCTAAAGAAACAGTCAAATTACAAAGTTAATATTTTTTTAAACTTGGGGCAAAGAATACCTGAAAGTGCATTTGGGGCGAAGGCTACCGGAAACTGTTTACTATACGTGTGGTTGCAAATACTACAAGTTCGGTGCCCCAACAGTTGAAATATAAAACAACTCATTAAATACAACTTCTTCATATTGACGCCCAAAGCGTGGTGCAAACAACGTAAAAGAACAATTCTACTTAAAATTGGCGTCCATACGTAGAGCTAAATAAATAAACAACTCCAACAAAACACCTTCAATATACCTGTGTAATTTTCATGCATTTAACCAGCAAGCTATTTGTTTATTTAGAATATCGGTATATTAGGTGACCGTAATTTCACTGCATCGGGCCATGACTGAACTTGAAGTATCAGCTGATTTCAGTTCGCCCCATAGCCGGTATATCTCGCTAGCCACGAGTCGGATACAAATGACGGAGAAGGCATAATTATCAAGTAACCATTACCTATCGCTTTCTATCATTAGGTAATTACACTGTGATTAGCCACGATTCTGTGATATTCAAGAGGCGCTTACGTCATATAGGTGGAATTATAGCTAGTGAAGAATTTGGCAAAGTATATTTATTTCTTATTGCTGTGTTCTTCAGGATGGAATGCATATGTAAGATTTTTTTTGATGATGCAATAATCCTCTGTACTCCTTTACTCGGAATTTTCTTTATATTAAAGCTAGTCAAAATAAAAAAAGAAAACAAGAAAACAAATATTCACTAAGTGATCAAAAGAATCCCGACACTCCACAAATATACGCTTTTCATCTTAGGTGCAATGTGCTGTCACTTACTGCCTGGTACTCATCCGTGACCTCAGTAGTCATTAGACCTCGTGAAACAGCAGAATGGGACGCTCCGTGGAACTCACGGACTTCGAACATGGTGAGGTGATTGGGTGTCACTTGTGTGAGAAGTCTGTACGCGAGATTTCCAGACTCCTGAACATCCCTAGGTCCACTGTTTCTGATGTGATAGTGAAGTAGAAACGTGAAGGGACATGTACAGCACAAAAGCGTACAGGCTGACCTCGTCTGTTGACTGACACAGACCGCCGACATTTGAAGAGGGTCGTAAAGAGTAATAGACAGACATCTATCCTGACCATCACACAGGAATTGCAAACTGCATCAGGATCCACTCCAAGTGCTATGTCAGTTAGACGTGAGGTGAGAAATCTTGGATTCCATCGTCGAGCGGCTGCTCATAAGCCACACATCACGCAGGAAAATGCCAAACGACGTCTCACTTGGTGTAAGGAGCGTCAACATTGCACGATTGAACAGTAGCTAAACGTTGTGTGGAGTGACGAACCACGGTACACAATGTGGCGATCCGATGGAAGGGTGTGGGTATGGTGAGTGCCCGGTGAACGTCATCTGCCAGCGTGTGTAGTGCCAACAGTGAAATTCGGAGGTGGTGGTGTTATGGTGTGGTCGTGCTTGTCCTGGAGGGGCTTGCACCCCTTGTTGTTTTCCGTAGCACGATCACAGCGCAGACCTACATTGATATTTTAAGCACCTTCTTGCTTCCCACTGTTGAAGAGCAATTCGGGGATGGTGATTGCATTTTTCAACACGATCGAGCACCTTTTCATACTGCACGGGCTGTGGCGGAGGGTTACACGACAATAACATCCCTGTAATGGACTGATCTGCACAAAGTCCTGATTTGAATCCTATAGAACACCTTTGGGATGTTTTGGAACGCTGACTTCGTGCCAGGCCTCACCGACCTACATCGATACCTCTTATCAGTTCCGCACTCCGTGAAGAATGGGCTGCTATTTCCCAAGAAACCTTCCAGCACCTGATTGAAAGTATGCCTGCGAGAGTAAACGCTGTCATGTAGGCTAGGAATGTCCCAACACCACACTGACTTCCAGCATTACCGATGGAGGGCGCCACGAACTTGTACGTCATTTTCAGCCAGGTATCCGGATACTCTTGATCACGTGGTGTATATCCCTTAAAAGCCAACGACTCCCGTTGGACCAGGCACACTGACCATGGACATTTTCATGACTTTCCCAGGTCGTTAGGTACAGCTGAGATGGATTATACATACCGTGTGAGCCTTCTCATCCTGCGAATTGGTAACTAGACAACTGATATTTTACTGATGATGCGAAATGTAGGTGGTGTCACCGCATTCACCAAAACTAGAGTTACGGTGGTGCTCGTTGTTAACGTGCTCCAGTAGCGCAATGTTTAACATACTGGAAAGTCATGGTGAAGTTCGGTGGTTTAGATCACGCCTGCGAATAAATGAGTTTTTATTAATTTCTTGCACTTATTTATAATTTCAATAAACCATATTCTAAAAGTAACAACTTGTGTTTTAATGAAACTCACTTAATTAAATTAAGTGAAGCGACACTTCCATGCCAGCCTACCAGTTCTCGTTAAATTTGAAAAACATAAAAAGTGCCTTCATGTCGCAGTCTTTGAACCTGGGACGTTCATTACTGCAGGCCAACGCGTACAGTGTTGCGCTACGAGTGCAAGTCACTGCGCGACCAATGGTGTAAAGCAGTCATTTCGGTGGAAATTAATACACGCGATGCAGCGGACAGTGTTTACGGCATAGCTTGTGCAACGCCGTAACTGCACAACTTCTCAATTCGCAGGCTGAGAAGACTCACCCGGTATATATTATCACCACGAATTTTGTATCTCATTTATTTTCCTATCCATTGCTTGGTTAGGCGTGGTGGACGGTAATGTGCGGCGTGTGCGTTGAATGTGATTTGAGAAGAGAATTGTTTCTCCCTGGCACGGAAGCTACCGTCTGCACCTCTTCGTGAGGTTAGAGGGATATAGACGGGGTGTTCCAGAATCCTCAGTCTGGAAACGTGATGCTTCTTCTCCTGCCGGCAACGGATTTAGCCGCCTAGTCCAAATTTCTTCAAAGTCGCAGTGTTACCTAAGCAAACCCTCTCCATTTATCGCATTCTAATCTCAAAACTATTCTTCGCACGGCATTTAGTTGGTACCACGATTTTGTGTAGCTAATATTGAATTTGTTTCCATTGGAATAGCATTAGTGATAAATTCTCAACTGGCAATAAAAGTACGGTCAGCCAGGAAGGTTTTGTTTGAGGAAATTATACAAGTTAAGCACATAGCTGCGTGGAAAAACCATCTCTGCGACTTCATCATATATTGCGACCAATGATGTAAAAATATTTGTACACGAGAGCTTATTCTAACTACAGGACTAGTTAAAAGAAAACAATGCTGACTGTATATAATATAAAGAGATGGAAGTTTTAACACAGTGACATCCGTTTGATGTCATTATTAAAGTAGTATAATATTTAATTACTTCGTATTTACTTCAAACAGCACATAAACTGGAATATGTCTGCAACCTTTCAAAGTAAACGCTGTTGCTTCGGTAATAAGACTATTTGAAGACGATATTAGTGATGAGGAAATGCAAATTATCTTGACCCATATTTACAACAGAATGTTTAGAATGTGTGTCAACTATTTCCACTTATGGAATGACTGAGAATTCTACGAGAGATTTCGATTACGTAAACAGTCGGCAATGATGGTACTAGAAATTATGGATGATACATAAAACCAACTGTAAGCAAAACTTATTCTTTTAAATTTATAGTTCATACTTTTATCATATACCTTTATGTCGCACTCATTGTCCCACATCTAAATCGTTTTAATTTATATTTTGATAGAAAGCTTTTCTTGACATTGAGGTTATACGAGTATAGAAGTGGAAGCATGCCAATTGCTGCTGGAGATTTTTCCGGCGTCTCAACATCAAATCTCAATGCAGAGCTGTCAACATTCTAATGCACCTTTTGCATCACATTTTTTCCCACGTTTGGTTTTCTCACTCTGTAGTAATAAGTCTGATTGCTTGTACTGTATGTTCCTTACAGTTTCTAGGAGAAAATTTACTTCTTGAGAAGTAAAGTTTAAGGCAAGTTTTTACTTGGATTTTTCGGTCATTTTAAGTATATGTCGCTAGATAACCTACAAAATCGTATGGCTTCGCCAAAAGCAAAACTATGGAAATCCGCTGGATGCGTGAAACACGCAAAGCCTGAATCAAAGCTAAAGCCTTGCTTAAGTAGCGTCCGTAGCTTACTTAAGCTTCGGCTTAAGCTTAAACTGTGAAAGGGCTTAAGAGGGTTAAAGATAACTCGCATACTGCTTCGTTGAACTGGAGAAATTGCTCACACTAGAAAGAAATATTAGTGTCTGATGCTTGACGGATGGTTAATTGCCGACGTAAACGATATAAGAATTTCTTACCTTTTGAGGAGCAAGAAACATTGGTAAATATTATGGAGAAGTTTGGGGCAGATATGAGTTAAGGAGCCAAATAGAATGACTCACGCATTCAGGAAGTGCCGTGTTCAAACACTGAGCTAAGCACCATCCTGACTATGAATTTTCCACACTGTTCCCTGATCCTTAGGCGAATTTTGGAATGGATTCTTACATATTATGAATTTTTCTGGCTCTAATTCCGTCCCATTTCATTTCCGTATTCATTTCCAGAGATGCAGTGGGCGGTGGTATTTGGAGAATGAGAGAAGGAATGAAGTAAAGAAATCACACTGGAGCTGCCTAGAGAGGGTGATGAACGACCCATCAACCAAGGAGCCCTCTAGTGTCTCCATGGGGAATACACTTTCCTTGGAGCAAGCATCCATACCATCTGTCCGGCACCGCCACACACCACAGATCTACAAGCACACCTGAAACTTGAGAAGGAAACGGATTGAAAGTAAAATGATGGAAAGGAAACCGTGGTGAATGAGAAGCCATCCCAGTATTCGTCTATCGACCAGGAAAAACCACGAAAAACCTAAAGTCAGAGTGGGCGACCAACGGGCATCGGTCCCAAGAACTCCGAATGCGAGCTTCACATGCTCGCTTAGTAAACTTGTGTTTACATTCACTATTTTCTAACCACAAGAATTTTAAAACAATTCTTCCACCCCCAATTACACCTTGCATGGAATATTTTTCTTTATTTTTGATTTGCTTAAAAATGACTCTAAAACCCTTGAAGTTATTAAGCAAATAATATGTGCGCCTTCTCGAAAAGCCCGTAAAGTACTCGTAATTTTGAATATTTTTTATATTTCGTATGACTGGAAAAGCTTAAGAGATACACAAGAACTTACTTCACAAAAATGTGTTATTTATTATATTATTTTGCTTATAGCATCAACCATTTCCAAGATATTCGTTGCTAAAGGTTTGACTATCGCGTCATCCTGGCGTATACGTATTGTGTCTACAACAAAATCTGTAATGAACCATTTCTGCAAAAGTATATATCGATTAACAGATAGAGAAATAATCTTTCTTAAATCCATATGAATGTAACACATTAGATTTAATTCTGTACTTGTTCCAGGTGTTGGCTTTTCTGAGACTCCGGGAGGAATGCATTTTCTCCATGCCTACTTGAAAATCAAATAAACGGCGATGGGCATGTCCGGCGCAACTGGTAGGTAGAAATAAATGAACTGCTTTAACAAGATGCTTGTATGAAAATGCTTATGATGAATACGGGAGATGTGAATTTCTTATTGTTTTTTTTTCTTAGTTCTGTTTTTCTCTGTGCATTAGTGGAACAAGTACCTACCAATGCGTGTTGCGCATTGTACTTAGGTTTGGTATTTTAAAGCACTTTCTCGACCACCAGTGTAGATAATGTATGTGGTACTTGGGACCTTGGTTTAGTGGAATTACTATATAGCAGAGCTGTTGTTCCTCTTATCAGAAAGACAAATGAATATATACAATGATCAAATATAGCTTTTCCTCCATAATTTGCTTGTTTAGTATATCTCTTTACTTACTCTCCAAAGTAAGGGAAAAAAACACCTGCGTAGAGAATATATCACGCTTATTGTATTAGAAGAAGATTAAATGGTACATATTGCTTAATTCTAGTTTTATTTCTGTAGTCTCATAAATTGGAATTTTCTCTTTAATTTTATATAAACTTTACCACTTTAAATACATTTTTAAAAGTGTTACACTTTTCACTCCGAATTCTGTATCACTTCTCAGAAAAATTGAAACTTTTGTGCTGTTTAGGGGTGAATTTATGCTCATTTTTAGGGGAACCTTAAAGTTTCTAAATAGTTTAGCTATAGGGTTTCTTTCTTTGACTTGTACGAGATTTTTTGTTCTCTGTTTTTACGTTGAAAAACTTTCCTTGTGGCGTTATTTCCTGATGTAAACTACCCGTTTTTTTCATAAAGTATTGAAGAAAGCTAAATTAAAATTTAGGATGATAAAAAGCAATGCTTTTTTATTTTGTGGATATACCTTTAGATGGTTGGCTATATTCTTATAAGAAATGAAGAAAAGAGTCCCATATTTGTTAATAACCACTTTATTGTATAAAAGTAGATCAGTGAAATTAGTAAACGTGCATATACACAGTGTAGAAGTTTCAGCCTGGTATCTTATGAATGAATCTGAAATTAGCAGATTTAGTTTGGCGGGATAGGATTTTAAAGCTCCCTTATGAATATTTTTTCAAAGTATGTTATGCTGTATGATACGATAGAATCATTTAAAGACTCATTTAAAAATATTTGGGTGTTTGTTTTAGATAGTTCTCAAAACCTAACTTACAAAGTTGAATAGTATAAATTCAAATTATGTTTGTATTGGATAAATCAATTTTACTTGAAGATATACAAGAAAATTAAACCCTTGTTTGTAGAAAAATCAGAAAGCGTTTGCGACCTTCAGGCCGTACTATGTACAGTCATACTTTAGTTAAATGAACAGTCACAATATATATTTTTCACATTATCCTTATTCCTTTTAATAGATGAATATTGCATGAAAAAGGTAAATGGGAATGTGTTTTTTCCAACACTTTAAGGTCGCATATTGGAGCAGGTGAACGTATAATATTCAGTGTATGAAAGTACGTAAAGTTCTTAAAATTTCCAATTTCGATAATGAAATGTATTATAATGAAGTAAATAATTTAGAATTTGGAGAATTTGGATTATTCTTGTAAATAAATACTCCTGCACTTTAATGCTGCCCATCCCAAAAGTATTCTTTTTCTCAATTTTGTCGTTCTAAGACATCCATTTAAGGTAGTTGATCGAACAACTTTGGAAGCTGAGGACTGGCTCCATTTTCGCTTTCAGTCTAACCTGTTAAGGCTAGTCTGTGCTGACATTTATAATTTCCTGTGTTCTTAACTAATTATTTTGAATTTATTAACATGCTAGAAGCTTATTTCATAATTATGCGTAGCTGTAATTAAACTTAGTGCAAATAGTTGAATGAATGGACAGGGGACGGAGGATACACCTCGGACCTCGACCCAACGCGGATCTTTAGTGTTTACCATCCTCGGGAGGAACTGGTGAGTTGAAAGACAGCAGGAGGCTGTAGGCCGCAGTCAGGTCGGCCGATCTCTGCCAGACGCAGAGGTCACTAACGATTACAATCTTGATGACCCGGTCACACCAACGGGCTTACCTCTGGCGGAACTCGACCCACATGAGGCTGATCAGTGAAGGCTGTCATCTGGCAGAGCAAAAACTATTTTCCAACGAGCAAACAATTGCGCCTTCTATTCAACACCGACCGATACCGTACAGTCCTAAGCCTATAGTCAAATATTTTAAGAGCTGGTTGCTATGTGGAGTATTCCATTCTCTTTGCATTACCAGGACAAAAAAAATGAATAACGATTTCCAGAAAAAAGTATAAGTATTGGAAAATTTAAGGGAATAACAAGCAATATCTCGAAAATGGTTCACTCATTAAAAAAATGTATATGACCTAAATTGTGTATTTTAACGCAACCTACATTTTTTGTGCAGTAAAGTTTTATCTACCTCTTATGGTTTAGCAGTTATGCAACCGTCGTTCACAATGAAGATTACTTTTGGAGAAATTCCCAGAAAATTCGAGATATACATTTCATTTGTCATGAAAATATCTTAATCATATGATATTTTAATTACAATCGTTAGAGCCATTTTTGATAAAATTAAAATGTTCGAAAAATGTTCCATGAAAAGGGTAATCTGGGGTGTGGGGATTTTCTTGAAAACCTTCGTGTCGCATCTCTGGAAGATACTGAACCTAAATGCCAAGTTTGGTGTTTATCCAACTTTTCGTTTCTGAGTTATGCTGTTCACAGACACACACATGGACATGTTTCCAAAAATGCTTTTTTTTGGATTCTGGGGGTCTCAAAACATGTATTTCCGGTGAAATCTCGGTATCGAATTTTTGGATGAAATACAATACTTCCCCTACTTACTATACGTAATAGAGAAAGTAAAAATATGCATCCCATACAAAATGAATGACAGTTGGGTCATTATATGTTTTTATACAGACTGTATCAGAAGTAATGGTAAACACTGAAATACTCACAGAAATAAAAACATATACATCTTGGTTGACATATTTTCACTATTGAACCATTAACGAGATAATTGCAAAAGCATGATTACGCTCCGCCAATAACTTGATTGGCCGTACACCTCGTGATGCTTCATCGTTACCTATTTCAGCAGCTTTAATTTAATACGTAGCTCGAAATCCTAAAATTAAATTAAATTTAGTTTTATTTATGGACACCCTTTAACTGCTGTGGTCCTTTGCTTCCCATTCTGTATTGGGCCTGAAAAACCGGTAATTTTGCACAGAGACCTCTTTATCAGGCTTGAGGCTCTTTTACATGCCGCAAATCTACGACACGGGACCACCGGCTTTACTTCCCTTCCGAAGGAAGCCATGCTAAGGATTTTTACGCCCGAAAAAATCCATCGCCCTCCGCCGGGTTTGAACCCGCGACCTTGGGAACTAGAGGCTAGCATGGTACCACTAGTCCACGGAGAGTCACAGCGGGCCTGTATATTGCTCTCCAGATCACCCGATTTATACTTGAGGAGCAAGCAGTCCAAAGGCAATTTCCCCATCAAATACACGCGCTTTTTCAGAAAAAGAAAACTAATTTCTCCTTAATGATGAATAATATGTCAAAATATAGATTTATATGATCTTCTAAGTAACTTATAAATGCTACTACAAATCCAGAGCATGATCCTCTCCTAAAATTTAACTTTAAAACTTGCTGAAAATCCCTTTCGTTTGAAACAACTGAAGAAAATACCATATGGTTGAAAGAGAAACGAAGAAAGTCGTTTTTGCATGAATATAATTTAATTCTTAATGTGCTCATGTAATGGAATTATGAAATAACACTGCTCAAATGGTGACATCTACGTCAATCTCCAGACAATTACAACTGATATTTTTATTCTCTAGCCCAACACGATTGTATAAAACCGCCTTATATTGTTTATCGGATTTTTGAGACAGTGGAAGGGGGAGATAAGTACATCATGCGGCCGATGCGGCATCTATTACAAAGAGCCGCCACACGTAGTCGAATTATGCATGAACAACCGGTTTTCCACCTTCCACTGTCTCAAAAGACTCCGAACAAAGAAACAACACAGGATCTTCATCACCTGGTTTATCTCGTGAGCTCCCCAGATCAATTTTAGCTGCAAATAATTTTAAATCTGTTCTTTTTTCATTACAAATTGGACGATTCAATGGAACTTTCATCAGAACTGCATGCAATTCGTCTTCCATTTTAATTAAACTGGTCACCTTTTTCCAATTATTTAAAAGCAAAGAGAACCAAACTTCAGTTATTAAATCCTAAAAGCACGAGCATAGACGGTGGCTGACCAATCAGGAATCAGATTGGGTGAAAGCTGATTGCCTGAATGGAGGAAATACCTTTTACTTGAAAACAGGCTATGGAGGAAGTATTTTTTGATTGAAACTGTCATTGTAATGCATAGTTTGAATGGGTTAAAAAAACCTTTTGGATGAAACAAGTATCATACAAGGTGGACATAAAGGAGATACTTTTTGAATGTTTGCTCCTCAACTTGTGTCTGGTGTCATTTTAAAATTAATTATTAATCACTTCTGCTAAACCAGTTGAACTACAGCAAAGAATTATCACTGCTCCGAAATTTGTTCCGAGTTTTCGAAAGAATTGGTGATGAATGTTGGATATGGGCTCAGAAGACATTCTATGCACCTCTTTTGAAATTTGCAAGCGTACAGGCGTGAACCATTTAATATTTTTACTTAATCTACCAATCTATCACCTTAGTAGATAAAGGAAGTATTATATTTCACATAAAAATTCGATTTAAGAATTTCACCCGAACCCAAAATGTGAATGTATACTCAACTCAAAATCGAAAAATAGGTTAAAGTCCAAAATGTATATTTGGTTCAGCACATTCCAACAAACAGGCTTTAATGGTAACTGTTTTTTTATTATCTCTAAAGTATTGCTGTTAGGAGTTTGCTAAGATAACATATGCTTAAGACACCATATGCTTAGGACATTTGTACGAATAATAAAATGTATATCTTAAAATTTCCGTGGTCTTCTTCATTCTGTAGGTTTTGCATAACCGATAAACGGTAAAATAGATAGAACCTTAAAATAGGCAAATGTAGATCTCGTTAAAACACACAATTAATTTTAAATATTTTTGGGAGTTATCAGCCGTTTCCGAGAGATATTCGTTGCTACTAGTTTGAATTTTACAATACATTTATCATGTATCTTTTGAAGTACTTAGTCACCATTCGCTTGTTTTTCGCTTTTACTCGACTCTGTTATAAACCACTTTCCACTCCTATATCGCAATATATTAATTTTGCACGTGTGCTTGATTAAAATTGCCTATTTGAGCGCCACAGTAAGCATTTTAACGCTGACACCGTAATTATTGACATAAGGATATAAACACCCAAAGATACTAAAATAGAGGAATAATTATAATAAATAATTTCTCTACATTAAGTCAATGTATAATGTACAAACCTGAGTTAAAAGATTTGTCCGGAGAAAAGGTCATTAGATAATTATTTTAAGAAATACATTAGCTTAAAGATTCCTGGAATGCACTTAGGGTTTAGTTCAGTGAGTTTGCTAAAGTCATGTAGGCAGAAATTCTGAAAATTAGAAAGGGAAATTAAATTCTTAAAAGAGCAAAGTACCGCATAGTACATAGTGTCAGATAGGCATACGTAGAATTTTAAGATTGGACCGCGTAAGTAGGAACGCTGGCGGGGTAGTGATAGGCGAAGCTTAAGTTAAGAAAAGAGCATTCATTCTAAACATTCTTAATTTCATTTTAAGTAGTACAGCGTTAAGTGAATGACGCGCTTAGTGAAAAATACTTAGCGGTTATTGCGAGGGATCTTTCCGAGTAACATTTCTGCGACTTACGCCAACTGACGCTTCGCATCATTATTATTCTATAAATAAGCGACACTCTTCAACAGAATATTTTATTACATATTAAAATTTATCAGTTATGCTTTCACATTGCACTACACGTACCCTGAGACAAAGAACTCGTAGCTATACCACTGAAGCAGCTGGCGGACCAGACAGCGCAGAACGAGCTAGGGGATTATGACATCGTAGAACTCCACAACAAACCAGTAGCATTAAACGTTTTCTAAATGGATGCATATTCCAGAGAGGAGCATAAAAATTTGAAGAGCAGGCTACGGCTTCAAAATTATCGCACCACGAACGGCTTCAACGCTTTGTATTCTATGAGCTGCTGAATCCCTCATGTGATACACAGTACACAGATTAGTGTTTATTTCTTTGGAATATTACTTGCAGTGAATTATTGCTCGTGCCTCTAAATGCATCACTATGCTTACTGGGAAGGCGCTGGTGTTCTGTGCTGAATTTACAGATAAATTCACCGCAAAAACTGCAGTACTGAGCACTGAATTACAGGAGGCCTTGAGTTTAGGAAGAAACAAAGCTGAACGTATGAAATGGGTTACGGAAGGCAGAAAGAAACAAAAGCCAAACGGAGAGCAATGGGATTAGGCAGGAAAAGGCCACATCAGGTTGTATCGAGTCAATTCAGAGAGAGGCGAGGAGGTGGGGAGGGGGTTTGGCATACGGAAATAGAACGTCAATGTGCTGGGCCCAACATAAATCAGGGTCCAGCTAATGTTGTCCGGTATACAGGGGTGATGATAGGGGGTGAGAGATAAGCCCATTTGTGGAGGGGGGTGCTTCAAAAGAGTTATGACAGCCGGATGATGCTTACCAGAGCATCTCCTCCTGCTGAGGTGATAACATCGCATTTTCGAATTCACTTTGTAAATGAGGGGGAAGGGGCTCCTTTATCTGCTTGCAGTATCCCATTACCGGGCACAAGGTTTCCCGATTTTCATTTAATAACGGGCTCTTTGCAGCATCTACTGTCAAATGCACACTATGGGATAAAATGAGCAAATTTACCACTGCATTACACACAAACAATAAGGCAGTAAATGCATTTATGACAGCTTGTCAACGCTTTCCTTAAATGTCAGTATGTCGCAAGTTCGGTTCATAATTTATATTCACAACGTTGTAGTTCTGTTTCATTAGCCTAACTGCTATATCCTACAACAAGTTTGTGATAATAATTTATGGTTTCCCAGTGATATCAGCTTCAATGAATACAGGAAAAATTTGCAGACTATTTTCAGAAAAATCAATATTTGAATTTTATTCACCATTTAAAGCTGACAAACATATATTGCCTTGCTAAAAACCTAATGGGTTACATTCACATGACTTATCTACACCTCTGTCACTAATTATGTAGTATACAAATTATTCTTACGAAAGTCTATTTTCCTATTTACTTCATTTTAATCGAGATAAACATTTCCAGAAATAGCTGCATTACCCATTTCGTTTTTTAAGAGGAGTTGTATTTTATTTCGACTGTTGGGGAGCCGAACTTGAAGTAGTTGCAACCGCATATATGGTAAAAAGTTTCCGGTAGCCTTCGCCTCAAGTTTAAAAATATTAACTTTGTAATTTTGACTGTTTCTTGAAATATTATATATTTATGTTGCCTCGGCTGCGTCAGTATTAATTTGCAGAGAGATGAGTATCTTAACAAGGCGTGCTGCGGCTGAAGGATGTAGGCATACACAGATTATAATTTTACTTCACTCCTTTTATTAATGCTTGACACGATTTAAATAACACTTCACTGTTATAGAAAGAGCTGTGAGATTCTTTTATTAATTACTTGCACTTTTTAACACATAAACTATTTTCGTCTCGCACTGAATATGTATTAAACTTCTCGAGGACGCGTCTCGCGTCCGGTTAGGAACACTGTCTACAAGCAACTGGCTTCTGAATTTATAAATTTTGCTCCATTTCAGATTTTGATTGGCTAATCCTACTCCAATAGAATACACTTATTTAACTTAAGCTTTTTTCTGGTTGTTGATTCACTATTTAGAAACTGTCTAAAAAATTACATTATTTCTGTTCCAAGAAATACCAGTAGCCTTATTAAACATTCTAATTCATTATTGCCTTAAGGCTATCTCATTGTTACCTCATTGTTAGCAACTTTTAACCTATTATTCCCACAGCTCCTACATTATTAAATTACGTAATACATTCACATAACATTATTGAACATGTACATAATAATATAAACATTAATACTATCACTGTTACATGCATTTTATATGTTCTGTTATACACATATTGCTTTAAGGCGGGCTTTTATTGTATTTTATATTATATAATTTGACTGAAATCATTTAAGTGTTAAAAATACTGCCGCAATCGGCAGAATGGCTAAGTACTGAACAATTCGAGCAATTAATAACGGATATCTTGGTAATGGTTGGTGTCATATAAAAAGTTACTTGAAATAAATTGTCTATTTTAAAGAGATCTACACTTATTGTGTAGTACGATTTCGTCTATCGCTTAACATTTACCAGTTATGCAAGACTATATATAAATGTCCATCCGATTGAAGAGTTTTTCACGAGCTATTCCCAGAATATTCGAGATATTCATTTTATTTGTCATGTAAATATTTTAATATATGGCATTTTAATCAAGATTGTTTCAGCCACTTTTCAGAAAATCAAAAGCATTTGAAAAATGTTTCATGTACAGGATAGTTTGGGGTGGAGGCATTTTCTAGAAAATCTTCTTGTCCAAACTTTAAGTGTGTACTGAACTTAAATACATCTTTGGTGTTTATCCGACATCTCGTCTTTTGACTTATGCACACTCACATTTCTCTAAAAATGTTTTTTTTTAAATTCAGGGAGCCTCAAAACATATATTCTAGTGAAATATTGGTATAGAATTTTTGGGGAAATGCGATGCGTACGTTCTCTACCTACTATGTACGTGGTAGACAATTTAAAAACCAATTGTGATCTTGTAGCCGGTGGTAAATTATTGTATAACTAAGCAACTTCTATGAAGACAACAAGGTTTGATGTTACTCACTATTGATTACTTTCATTATAGTGTAATATCGTAGCGTTCTTTTCGTTTTCTGTTTCTTCTTTATATGGTAGAATATAGTAAAGGAAACGAAACTTGAAAACAAAAACCTCTACGTCATCATACTGGTTTATGATGCCAGGACGTAACATCCCAGGTTTTATACTTTATTTTACACCAACCTCATGTTCATGTTATTAAAAAATTTTAGCAGATATGTTCTTAATCTAAGTCTAGTAGCTTTATTTTACCTAAATTTACACTAAAATCCAAAACAAAATCCAATCTTAAATTAAATCTCCCACTCCACTATATCTAACTGCTTATTATTGGAACTAATATTGAACTACTGGAAAGCCAGCAGTGCCTCTATTGTAACCTTAGTCTATCTAATGTTATATTGTTTTGACAGAACAATAGAACCTATTTAACTACTATAGTCCCCCTGGCTTTCGAAGGGAACCGGATGTAAATAAAAGCGCGTGGCAAGCTGTGTGCATTAGCCGCGGATTAGAACGTAGTTTCAAATTGGACTATGGAAATTACTTTTGTTTTATATTATTTAAGAGTTTATTGTTGAAAGTATTGTTAGAATATTAGATTTTAGTTCACACTGTATTTAAAGACAGGTATATGTAAATATAAAAACTTAATACCCTGATGTGCATTAATGCCAGTCAGATGGTTCAGGCCAGATGTACGTGTTTTAGATAGTGCTTATGCTCCACCCAGGGCGTAGTAATACGATTTGCAGACCAGAATTTTGCATGCTGTTTTGTTTACATCAGGTTCCCTTTAAGGGCGGTCGGATGATTAAAACAGGAAGTGGATATAACATAAAAGTTTTGAGTAATGGCGTTCATGACAGAAGCACATACCACACATTGTAGGAGAAGATGCCAGGGACTTGAACACACATATTTCTAGTGAAATCTCGGTATCGAACTTTTCGGTGGAACAGATTGTATATGAAAGATGGAGTGAGGGTAAAGGTACTGACAAACGAAAGGGACCCCGAAACTGAGACAGAGCATCGTAAACAGGTCATCCGACCCTTGTGCTTCTACCGTAACGCGTGGGAGGAAGGAATGAGGGGAGAGACCCGAAGGGCGGCCAGATCCGAGGACGCAAGCATGGCTGGGGTCCCTAATTTTTCCAGGTTAAACGCCTCCAACGCCGCCCGAGATTGCATAGAGGCGGGTATCCAACCGAGAGGTCCTTGGACGACGCCAGAAAGAACTATTATCCCGTCGCCGAACACTGTCGCCTTGTAATACAACAGATGACAAGGAAGGTGATGGATGAAGAGTTATATAAGAGAGTACAATATAAGAGAAACCAACCCAGAATTCGCCTGCCGACCCGGGGAAACCACGAAAAGCGGCTGCCGGAAATCGAACCCGGAACCTCGTAAATAGGGAAAGTAATGCTTGTGTAATTTGATTCTGAAAGGAATTAAGCGAAAAGAGAACCCCGTAGGTTAATTTTCTATCTGAAACCCCATTTAAAAACATTATGTTCAACTGCTAAGCGTTTTTAATTAATCCCGAGGAATTTCCGGCCTTGAATTGTGAATATTTTCCGTGCAGCCTTCAAGCGAAACTCGCAATTTTTTGAATTAATGGAGTGTAGAAAATCCATATATTCTTGTTCAGTGAACAGCGCGGCAGCATTCAGTTCGGATGATTTGGTTTCTACGTTAACACTGTCTGTTGTTTTTACAACTGTGTTCATGTTATTTTAACACATCCCTGATCGTGTTTTACGGGGCGTGGGTTTTTGTTCGTAAAACTGAGGGCTTGGTATTTAATAATCTGATGCCTCTCTTCGGAAATGCTGTTCCCAAACAAAGAGAGAAAACGAATCTATACGTGTAAAAAATGAAATGTTCATGTGTGACTTCCTGTATACCATCTAGTCTCGACAATCATTGGATGGATGCTATGTGCTGATCTCGTTAAGATAAAAAAACTCTGATGTGTTACACTCACATGACTTTCTCTATATTTGTACAAACTATTTTTACAAAGGCTTATTCTCCATATGCTTCATGTTAGTCGAGATATTGAGATGTTAGTCTTATTGCTAATCTTCTTGTAGATGCAAGGGGAATGTGTAATATTCCATTCTCTTTGCATTACCAGGACAAAAAAAATGAATAACGAATTCGAGAAAAAGTTAAGTATTGAAAAATTTAAGGGAATAACAAGCAATATCTCGAAAACGGTTCACTCAAGAAAATAAATGTATATGACATAAATTATGTACTTTAACGCGATCTATATTTTTCGTGTAGTAAAATTTTGTCTATCTCTTATGGTTTACCAGTTATGCAAAAGTTGTTCACAATGAAGAATACTTTTGGAGACATTCCCAGGAAATTCGAGATATACATTTTATTTCTCATGAGAATATCTTAAACATACGATATTTTAATCAAAATCGTTAGAGCCATTTTTGAGAAAATTAAAATTTTCGAAAAATGTTCCATGTAAAGGGTATTCTGGGGTGGGGGAGTTTCTTGAAAACCTTTGTGTCGCATCTCTGGAAGATACTGAACCTAAATACCAAGTTTGGTGTTTATCCGACTGTTCGTTTCTGAGTTATGCTGTTCACAGACACACACACACACACACGACATGTTTCCAAAAATGTTTTTTTTTGTATTCAGGGGGTCCCAAAACATGTATTTCCCGTGAAATCTCGGTATCGAATTTTTGGGTGGAATACAATACTTCCGCTACTTACTATACGTAGTAGAAAAAGTAAAAATACACAATGTTAAACGAGTGAACATCATTGCCGATGGATGAGCAATTGCTCTGAACCCAAAGTAACACAACAGTAAACGAGTGAACAGCATTGCCGATGGATGAGCAATTGCTCTGAACCAAAGTAAAAAATACATAACGGTAAAGGAGTGAACATCGTTGCCGATGGATGGGCAATTGCTCTGAACTCAAAGGAAAAAATCTGATGTGTTACACTCACATGACTTTCTCTACTCTTGTACAATCTATTTTTACAAACGCCTATTCTCCATATGCTTTATGTTAATCGAGATATCGAGATGTCAAACTTATTGGTATTTTTCTTGTAGATGCAAGGGGAATATGGTAGCTTTTAAGCGATGGTCAAATATTTTAACGCTGGTTGCTATGCGGCGCATTCCATTCTCTTTGCAAGTCCAGGACATAAAAAAATGAATAACGAATTTGAGAAAAAGTATAAGTATTGGAAAATTTAAGGGAATAACAAGCAATATCTCGAAAACGGTTCACTCAACAAAAGAAATGTATATGACATAAGTTGTGTATTTTAACGAGATCTACATTTTTTGTGTAGTAAAAATTTGTCTATCTCTTATGGTTTACCAGTTATGCAAAAGTCGTTCACAATGAAGAATACTTTTGGAGACATTCCCAGAAAATTCGAGATATACATTTCATTTCTCATGACATTATCTTAAACATATGATATTTTAATCAAAATCGTTAGAGCCATTTTTGAGAAAATTAAAATTTTCGAAAAATGTTCCATGTAAAGGGTAGTCTGGGGTGGGGGGATTTTCTTGAAAACCTTCGTGTCGCATCTCTGGAAGATACTGAACCTAAATACCAAGTTTGGTGTTTATCCGACTGTTCGTTTTTGAGTTATGCTGTTCACACACACACAGACACACACACAGACACACACACACACACACACACAGACACACAGACACACACACGGACATGTTTCCAAAAATGCTTTTTTTGGATTCAGGAGGTCTCAAAACATGTATTTCCGGTGAAATCTCGGTATCGAATTTTTGGGTGGAATGCAATACTTCCCCTACTTACTATACGTAGTAGAGAAAGTAAAAATATACAGCGGTAAACGAGTAAACATCATTGCCGATGGATGAGCAATTGCTCTGAACCCAAAGTAAAAAATACACAACGGTAAACGAGTAAACATCATTGCCGATGGAGGAGTAATTGCTCCAAACCCAAAGTAAAAAATACACAACGGTAAACGAGTGAACATCGTTGCCGAAGGATGAGCTATTGCTCTGAACCCAAAGTAAAAAATACACAACGGTAAACGAATAAACATCATTGCCGATGGATGAGCAATACCTCTGAACCCAAAGTAAAAAATACACAACGGTAAACGAGTGAACATCATTGCCGATGGATGAGCAATTGCTCTGAACCCAAAGTAAAAAATACACAACGGTAAACGAGTGAACATCATTGCAATCGATGAGCAATTGCTCCAAAGGCAAAGCTGCCGATATTACCTTAGATGTTAAAGGCGGTATATAAATGGAACAAAGCAAAAACAATCTTATATGATACCTTCACAAGACTTTTTCTACCCTCCTTTACTTACTAATTGGTAAACACATTATTCTTATAAAATCTTATTTTCCTATTTCATTTTAATTGAGATAAAGCTTTCCGGAAATAGCTACATTGCACATTTCGTTATAGAATAACGATAGTCAAATATTTTAGAAACCGACGCTATAATGCTGACTTTAAAATTCCATACCCTTTCCATGACATTGCAAGAGACAGCTGGAAATTGACAAGACTTTAAAAGTATTGAACAATTTGAAACATTAATAACGGATATTTTGGAATTGACTGATGCAACAAGAAATGCTATCAAAATAAATTATGTGTTTTAAAGAGATCTACATTTTTGAGTAGTACGTTTTTGTCTATCGTTTAACGTTTATCAGTTATAGAATATTATATAAAATTCGTTCCGAATAAAAAGGACTTCTCAGGCTATTTCCAGAAAATTCAAGGTGTACGTACAATTCATCCTCATATAAATATCCTTATATGCGGTATTTTAATTAAAACCGTTAGTGACTTTTAGAAAGTAAAAAATTTCGAAAAATGTTCCATGTAAAGGGTAGCTTGGTGTGAGGTATTTTTTGTTTTAAATCTTTGGAAGGTACTGAAATTTAATACCAAATTTGGTATTCATCAGACTTTTCTTTTTGACTTATGTAGCTCACGGATACCTCAACACAGACCTTGTTCAAAAAATGCTTTCTGATGGTTCATGGGATCTCAAAACATATTTCCAGTGAAAATTTACTTCGAATTTTTAGATGGAATACAATACTTCCCTTACTTATCTATAGAGAAGGTAGAAAAGACAATATTGTTTTCTTTGAGAGTATTTCAAGTCAAAAATATATTCTTAGTTACGTAAATTGCGTAGAAAAATAAGTTTTAACACCAAACGTATAATAAAATATTATATGAAGCTTATGATAGGGAAAGTCGTGAGACTGTGACAGGCTAAATACAAGCAATTATGACTTTTGATGATAATTTGTCGAGTCTCGTAATTTTGGTATAATATTAGAACCGAATTATACGGCTTACACGAACTGCAAAAATGCAGAATTACCTTTTATTTACCTTTATGAGTTTTAGAAATACAATGTGTGTTATTATTTTACCTTTGAATATTCAGGTGTTTCGTTTCCTTGGAAGCCTACATGTTCAGGCACCTGTTCCGCGTATAATGAAGTAGCAAGGAATATTTCACCTGTCGTGTAAATCCCCGCGAGCAAATCCACAATTGTATAATAAAAATGTTGTTGCAGACATTAATTTGCTTAAAGCAGATTCCAGGAAGCCGAGATTTGTTATTATTTTTGTCTCTGCAGTACGTCTAATGTAATTAAATAATACATAAAGCTTTCAGAGTGCCTACCGGAGAGAAAAAAAGGATTACCCATTCGCCGCTAAATTACAATCTCTTTTTAATTGCCTGCACGAAAGTGGGTGAGTGAGAGATTTGTGCCGAAGGGGGAAAGGGGCAGTATTTACAGAAAACCTACTGGGTTCGCACCGGATTAAAATGGGCAACGCTAAATCCTTGCGCTCGTCATTTTGTAAAAAAAACACTGGCAGTTTTTGACGTTCTTGTGACTCCAAGTGTCACAAATGATGCATCAATATAAAATGGAAATAAATGGGGATAACGAGAATTCACTTCTATCCCGGCGTTAATTAAAAAAACATCTTGTGTGGCATTCGCATGACTTTCTCTATCCACTCCTCTACAAATATCCTACAAAGGCTTATTCCTTGTTAGTCGATATAAATTTTGGTAATGTTGCTGCCAGGCTCTCCCTGTCCTACGTTACCGTATGCTGCCAACACGCTAAATTAAAACATCACTAGAAATACGCGAGTGGCAGTAACGCATTATGAGGATGATGTTGGCATTATGTATAAATGCCGACGAGACGGAGAAGAGCGCGGGAAAGTCGTTGTTCAAAATGGATAACTATTACTATTACGCATTATTAGCTTTCATTCATCTCAGCATTTTAATTGGCTGCTTAATCACGTGAAGATCTTGTTGGACTGAAAATTATTAATTACTTTAATTACGTCTTTTACTGTCATATGTATTAACTGTTAGCAACACACCAGCTTTATTTTATAGTGGCATGTTGCGTATGCATTATATTCCTTAATTGAACCCAAAATATAAGATAGAGCAGTAAAATTGCAGAATAAATGAGGGCGTCTTCATATTGTGGTGAAATAAACCTTGGCTAACTTATATACCGTATGACCTCAAATAATATTTACATCATAACCTCGAGCAACTTCCCAATAGGTAAATAACCTTAAAATGTAACATATCGCAATATTCGCCTATTTAACCTCAAATAATTATTCCATCATAACCTCGAGCAATTCCCCAATAGGTAAATGACCTTAAAATGTAACAAATCGCAATATTCGCTTATTTAACCTCAAATAATTATTACATCATAACCTCGAGCAATTCCCCAATAGGTAAATAACCTTAAAATGTAACATATCGCAATATTCGCCTATTTAACCACAAATAATTATTACATCATAACCTCGAGCAATTCCCCAATACGTAAATAACCTTAAAATGTAACAAATCGTAATATTCGCTTATTTAACCTCAAATAATTATTAAATCATAACCTCCAGCAATTTCCCAATAGGTAAATACCCTAAAATGATACATTTCGTAATATTCGCTTATTTATCCTAAGTAATTATTACATCATAACCTCGAGCAACTCCCCAATAGTTAAATAACCTTCAAATGAAACATATCGCAATATACGCCTATTTAACCTCCAATAATTATTATATCATAACCTCGAGCAATTCCCCAATAGGTAAATAACCTTAAAATGTAACATATCGTAATATTCGCCTATTTAACCTCAAATAATTATTAAGTCATAACCTCGAGCAATTCCCCAATAGGTAAATAACCTTAAAATGTAACATATCGTAATATTCGCTTATTTAACCAACACGCAGTTCCAGTACTAGTGTGACTGACAAACGCTATACTTTAAATATCCCGTAGCACCAAATACCATTCATTTTAGCAAATTGATGAGGATTTGCGTAAAAACCCCGTCGCAGGCACCCTTTTTCCTGATCATGAATATTGGATTTTCCTACGATCCGTTCCATTTACACTTATGGTCCATTCCGCACCTACCGTAATTCGACACATCCGTTCCTGCATGTAACTCGCGTTCATTCTCCATACTGCCAACATACACATCATTCTAGTGTTCTTAATCGCTACAACGTTGGTATGATTTAGCGAGGTGACGTAGGACAGGGATAGACTGGCAGCAACATTACCTAAATTTTCATTAGACACTGAGATCATATTTTGCCACCACAAATAATATTGTATTATGTATTATGTTATAAAGATAATTTATATATACGCATGTAATACGTTGTTCTTAAAGGAACATGTTAAAATCTTCCTGGTATTTTAAGTTAGCATATCTTAAAAACGTGTCTTGTGAGCGCAAAAGTGAAACTTTCTAGTCCACATCTTTTGTATTTAAAGCACTTGGTAGAGATCACAGGGGAAAATCAGTTTTCTCTAAAACTGCATCATCTAGGACATGAACCTTTTAATGCTTATTAAAGAAGGTTTTCTGAATATACTGGTATCAAGGTTTTTAGGTGTCTTTAAATTCTTTAATTATAAAATTATGTAATTATCGTAAAATAGTTTCGAATATAATTTACATACTTCTATTTATAAGTTCATTTTTCTCTGAAAATAAACATCAGAATCCTACCAATTTTTATTATGAGTTTATATAAGTAGCCTAAGATAGTCGGTTAAGTTTCAATTGAGGGACTAATTTAATGTTTATAAAAATCTTATGTATTATAGTCGCATGACTTTCTCTGCTCCTGTACAAAACATTCTTACATACGCTTATTCTCTATTTAACTCACGTTAATCGTGATAAATCGTATTGATAATTTTCTTGTAGGTGCAAGGGGAATAAGCGATAGTCAAATATTTTAAAAGCTCGTTGCTAAGTGGAGTATTTCATTCTCCTTGCATGTCCAGGACAAAAAAAAACGAATAATGAATTCCCATTTGAGAAAAAGTATAAGTATTGAAAATTCAAAATTATAACAACGAATATCTCGGAAGTGGTTCACTCGAAAAAAGAAAATGTATATGACATAAATTGTGTGCTTTAACGAGATCTAAATTATTTGTGTACAAGAATTTTATCTATCTCGTTCAGTTTACCAGTTATGCAAAAGTCGCTCATATGAAGAACACTTTTGGAGACACTCCCAGAAAATTCAAGATATACATTTTATTTGTAATAAAAATGTCTTAAACATATGATATTTTAATCAAAATCGTTAGCCATTTTTGAGAAAATTAAAATTTTCTAAAAATGTTCCATGTAAAGTGTAATCTGGGATGGGGGATTTTCTTGAAAACCTTCGTGTCGCATCTCTGGAAGATAGTGAACCTAAATACTAAGTTTAGTGTTTATCCCACTGTTCGTTTCTGAGTTATGCTGTTCCACAGACACACACACAAATCGACATGTTTCCAAAAATGCTTTTACTTTCTCTACTACGTATAGTAAGTAGGGGAAGTATTGTATTCCACCAAAAATTCGATACCGAGATTTCACCGGAAATACATGTTTTGGGATCCCCTGAATCCAAAAAAATCATTTTTGGAAACATGTCCGTGTGTGTGTGTCTGTCTGTCTGTCTGTCTGTGTGTCTGTGTGTTTGTCTGTGAACAGCATAACTTAGAAACCAACAGTCGGATAAACACCAAACTTGGTATTTAGGTTCAGTATCTTCCAGAGATGCGACACAAAGGTTTTCAAGAAGATCCCCCCACCACAGTGTACCCTTTACATGGAACAGTTTTCGAAAAGTTTAATTTTCTCAAAAAAGACTAACGATTTTGATTAAAATATCATATGTTCAAGATATTTTCATGAAAAATAAAATGTATATCTTGAATTTTCTGGGAATTTATCCATAGTATTCTTCACTGTGAACGACTTTTGGAAAACTGGTAAACCATAAGAGATACTACACAAAAGATGTAGATCGCGTTAAAATACACAATTTATGTCATATACATTTTTGTTGTTGAGTGAACCATTTTCGAGATACTACTTGTTATTCCCTTAAATTTTTCAATACTTATTTTCTCAAATGGGAATTCGTTATTCATTTTTTTTGTCTTGGATATGCAAAGAGTATTAATCTGTGGCAAAGTGAATAGTGCTGCACCTAGCAACCAGCTATTAAGAGATATGTATGCGCTTAAAGGCTACTGTATTTCTATATTGCCCTTGTAAATATATATTTCCCTTACATCTACAAGAAAATTAGCAATAAGATACAGTCTGCAAATGTTTATCTCGATTAACATGAAGTAGATAGAGGATAAGCGTTTGTAAAAATAGTTTGTACAAGAGTAGAGAAAGTCATGTGAGTGTAACACACTAGATATTTTTTGGTATTCAGGGGGTCTCAAAACATATATTTCCGGTGAAATCTCGGTATCGAATTTTTGGGTGGAATACAATACTTCCCCTATTTACTATACATAGTAGAGAAAGTAAAAATAAAGCTTACAGTAAATGGCAAAAAGCAAGATGAGCACATTGTTACATATCAATATACTATAATATGTCTGGACCATAAGAGCTCTTGGTCACGTTGGCTTGCCGGGGAAAGAGCTTGCAGATTTGGCAGCTAAGGCGGCAACCACAGAAATCAGTGTTAAAATATCTTAAGTAACCTCGGAAGACTTTGTTGTGCGGAGAGCTGTGCTGGCGCGAGGAGTGGTTAGCTTTCCGCGGAAATAAGCTTAGAGCAGCGAAGCACATTCCGATAAACTTGGTAGCTTCCTCTCGTGTATCTCGTCGTGAGGAGGTGATTTTGGCTCGGTTGCGTATTGGCCACTGCAATTTTACGCACAGTTAGCTTTTTAAGGGTGAACCTGCTCCTGCTTGTCCGCTTTGGAACGAAGGTCTGTCGGTCCGTCGCGTTTTGCTCTAGCACATCTTCGGGACACTCTGCAATTGCCGGCCAGTCTTGCGGAGGTCTTAGTGGGTGATAAGCAAGGGGTTGATAGGATCTTTAATTTTGTGTGAATGGTAAATTTCCAAATGCGAATTTAGTTATGTTGAATTCAGGTGTTTCATACTTCTTGGTTTAGTTTTATATATTTATATTTATTTCTAACTTTTCCTATGTCTTTCATATTCATCTTTATATCTGGCTTTTATTATAATGTTTATATTCATGCTTATCTTTGGCCTTTGTTATGATATTTTGTGCTGATCTTTATCTCTGGCCTATTCCATGATCTGTTTTAAAAGGGCGCTAATAATCAAGCAGTTGAGTGCCCTTAAAACAAATCATCATCATCAACAACAACTATAAGACTCCTTTAAAGGTCCAAGTAATAAGAAAATTACATAAGTATGTACCTTATACCATTTATAATCGATTAAAACAAAAAACAAGCGAAGAGTAAAAGTCTATTCGTCACTTGTTAATATCAAAGAAGGTAGAGTAGGCGACGTAGAAAGCGCAATGTAGAGGAAAACAGAAGTCCTAGGATACGTAATGTAAATAGTCACGTAGTTGAGCCCATAAGCCAAAGGCGCGAAATAGTGACTATCAAGGAATTAGTTTAGTTATGTTGCAAGCGTGGGGTAGTTTAGTATAAATAGAGCAGGGAACACCTGTCAGTACCCCCAGTCTCGTAAATCACACCGAAGTCACGCTAGTAAGTGAGAGAAAATTCGTGCGCAATTATTCCGCGGGCAATGAAAGTGCCGATGCATATATTCCAGCGAGATTAGCGCTAATTCCGCGAAGGTGCTGATAGTGTTGTATTTAAATATGTAATTTTGCGTAAACCAGAAAGTTACGCGAGAATTAATGATAGCGAGAGAGTTAGTGGCGTGATATTAAGGACAAAGTTGACAACGCCTCGAATATTCTAATAGTGGCATGTATTTTGTGAAAGTGTAAGAAAGGGAATATTACACGCATTTATACAGTGTGAACGGGAGTTTAATTACAGGTGAAATTCAAAGTTTATAGGTATTCGTGTTATCATGTTATCCAGTGACACAGTTACATGTCCACGATCCTAGCTCTATCTTCGTTACCGCTAGCAAACCGTTAGCAAAGGTCCATGCCTCTACACTGGGAGAAACCTAGCCCTAACAAACCTCCAACTTCACGATAACAAAATAATACGACGGGGATTAGCGTCGTCCTCCGTGGTCCAGGCGTGCTACTAGTTCCTGAGGACGCATGTTCAAAACCGGTTAGGGGCGTGGATTTTTTCGGGCGTAAAGGTCCTTAGCATGGCTTCACTTGGAGGGGAAGTAAAGCCGGTGGTCCAGAATCCTAGATTTACAGGACGTAAAGGAACCTTAAGCCTGATAAAAAGGCCTATGAACAAATGATAATAACAATGATAATAGATGATAATTGATACACTGTTAGAGAAAATTGAACAAACTACACGGCAATCAACTTCAAAACATTAGAACGTAGCTGTAAAATATAAACAAATTTTATTTTTACTTTCTCTACTACGTATAATCAGTAGGGGAAGTATTGTATTCCACCCAAAAATTCGATACCGAGATTTCACCGGAAATATATGTTTTGAGACCCCTGAATCCAAAAAAAAGCATGTTTGGAAACATGTCCGTGTGGTGTCTGTGTCTGTTCGTGTGTGCGTCTGTGTGTGTGTGTGTGTGTGTGTGTGTGTGTGTGTGTGTGTGTGTGTGTGTGTGTGTCTGTGAATAGCATAACTCAGAAACGAACCGTCGGATACACACCAAACTTGGTATTTAGGTTCAGTATCTTCCAGAAATGCAACACGAAGGTTTTCAAGAAAATATCCCACCCCAGATTACCTTTACATGAAACATTTTTCGAAAAATTTCATTTTCTCAAAATTTTGATTAAAATATCATATGTTTAACATATTTTCCTGACAAACGAAATGTATATCCCGAATTTTCTGGGAATGTCTCCAAAAGTATTCTTCATTGTGAACGACTTTTGGTAAACCATAAGAGACAGACAAAATTTTACTACACCAAAAATATAGATCGCGTAAATTACACAATTTATGTCATATATATATTTTTTTTGTTGAGTAAACCATTTTCGAGATATTGCTTGCTATTCCCTTAAATTTTTCAATACTTATTTTCTCAAATGGGAATTCATTATTCATTTGTTTGTCTTGGATATGCAAAGAGCATTAATCTGTTGCAAAGAGAATGTTTCTGCACATAGCAACCAGCTATTAAGAGATATGTCTATGCTTAAAGGCTACTGTATTTCTATTTTGCCCTTGCAAATACAAAACAAGGGGAATAGTACGCCTTAAGCGATAGTCGAATAGTTTTTGAACTGGTCGCTATGTGTAAAATGTAATTCTCTTTGCATGTCAAAAGATCGTTTCTGCAAATGTTTATCTCGATTAATATGAAATTGATGCAGAATAAGAGTTTGTAAAAATATTTTGTGCAAGAGTAGAGAAAGTCATGCGAGTGTAACACATCAGATTTTGTTTTTGAAACATGACATTCTAAAAATGTTTAGTATAGCCCTCGTATGTCTACGCAATGTGTTCTGGGCCTTAAGATAGCCAACAACCTCTCTGAGATCAGGTCTATTTAAATACAAAACATTACTCTGCTTACCGCCTGGACCCGACATTAATTCAGGGGCCCTGCCTTACAGGTTTGTTTGTTATAATAATTAAAATGAGCCCTATTTGCTCTTAAAACTTTGCTAATTACTATAGTACTTAGAGAAAATACTGCATTCCATGTCAAAAATTTGATGTCTGAAATTTACGTTAAGAGGTCTCCTGAATCCTAGAAACGCATTTTTAGAAAAAAAAGGTCTAAATGCGTGTGTCGGTGTGTCTGCAAACAGCATAACTTAAAAGCAAAATGTTGGTTAAATGCCAAACTTGGTATTTAAATTTAGGAATTTCCAAGGATGCGACACGAAGATTTTAAGAAAACCTGCCTACGCCAAATTACCCTTTACATGCAAAAGCTTCGTAGTTTCAGATTTTTTTGGAAGATGGCTCTAACAATTTGGATTCAAATTCCGTATGTTTAAGATATCTGCACGAGAAATAAAACGTATATGTTGTATTTTCTGTGAATAGCTTGTAATGCTTTCTTCATGCTGAATAACTTTCGAATAATCTGTGAACCATAAAACATAGACAAATTCTTGCTTCACAAAAAATGTAAATCATGTTAAATCACACAATGTAAAATATATTTTCTTCTTTTAAATGCAGTTAACCACAAAGATGTTTCTGGTTGTTGGTTTCAATTTTTAAATACTTAACACTTTTCTCAAGTGTAAAATTGCTATTCATATTACTTTCTCTACTACGTTTACTAAGTAGGGGAAGTATTGTATTCCACCCAAAAATTCCATACCGAGATTTTACCGGAAATATATGTTTTGAGACCCCCTGAATCCAATAAAAGCATTTTTGGAAACATCCGTGCGTGTGTGTGTGTCTATGAACAGCATAACTCAGAAACGAACAGTCGGATAAACACCAAACTTGGTATTTAGATTCAATATTTTCCAGAGATGCGACACGAAGGTTTTCAAGAAAATCCCGCCACCCCAGAGTACCATTTACATGAAAAAATTTTCGAAAATTTTAATTTTCTCAAAAATTGCTCTAACGATTTTGATTAAAATATCATATGTTTAAGGTATTTTTATGACAAATGAAATATATATCTCGAAATTTTCTGGGAATGTTCCCAAAAGGATTCTTCATTGTGAACGACTTTTGCATAACTAGTAAACCAAAATAGATAGACAAAATTTTACTACACAAAAAATGTAGATTGCGTTAAACAACACAATTTATGTCATATACCTACGTCTTTTTTTTTTTGAGTGAACCATTTTCGAGATATTGCTTGTTATTCCCTTAAATTTTTCAATACTTGTTTTCTCAAATGGGAAATCGTTATTCATTTCTTTGTGTTGGGTATTTTCTATAAGAGTAGAGAAAGTCATGAGAGTGTAATACATAAGATTTTTTTCTTATGTTGATTCAAATAGAAGGGAATTTAAGAGCGACCCGCCCTTAAAAAAGATTTGACTATCGCATAAGTCTTCTGTATTCCCCTTAATCTCCTTATACCTACAAGCAAATATGGAATAAAACCATTTATGCAAACGTTTATCTCGATTATTATAAAGTCGATTGAAAAAAATATACCTCTCTCTCCCCCTCTCTCTTTATTTAGTTCAACTGCTGGTCATATCGCGATGGATCTGTTAGGAGTTACCTCGGGGCTCGGTGTGCGGCGAACAATTAGGCTTCTCATCTTTGTACCATCCATCTTACTTAATGTTTTATGAGGCCTTAGTGCTAGGCAACTATACCCTCTGCTTTTATGAGGGGCAGATGGCATTAGGTTGCCGTCCAGTTTGCCTGCTTTTATTATCTGTTGATACATGACAGACCATTCGCTATTACTATTTATTTTCATTTTTACTATTGTTATATAAACGCCTATAAGACATTGAAATACAGTACTCATGTAAGGAAATGAAGTCTGGACAATACGACAAAGTGATTAACACTGCATCACAGCCAAGGAAATGAAATCTCAGTAATTTCAGGATACACTATATAAGATATGAAAAATCTTATGTGTTACACTCACATGATTTTCTCTACTCTTGTACAAACTATTTTTACAAACGCTTATTCTCCATATGCTTCATGATAATCGAGATGTTAATCTTATTGTTAATTTTCTTGTAGATGCAAAGGGAATTGTTAGGCTTTAAGCGATAGTCAAATATTTTAAGAGCTGGTTGCTATGTGGAGTATTCCATTCTCTTTGCTTTACCAGGACAAAAAAGAATAACGAATTTGAGAAAAAGTATAAGTATTGGAAAATTTAAGGGAATAACAAGCAATATCTCGAAAATGGTTCACTCAACAACAAAAAACGTATATGACATAAATTGTGTATTTTAACGCGATCTAAATTTTTTGTGTAGTAAAATATTGTCTGTCTCTTATGGTTTACCAGTTATGCAAAAGTCGTTCACAATAAAGAATACTTTTGGAGACATTCCCAGAAAATTCGAGATATACATTTTATTTGTCATTTTAAACATATGATATTTCAATCAAAATCGTTAGCCATTTTTGAGAAAACTAAAATGTCCGAAAAATGTTCCATGTAAAGGGTAATCTGGGGTAAGGGGATTTTCTTGAAAACCTTTGTGTCGCATCTCTGGAATATACTGAACCTTGACGCAGTATTTTATGTCACAACACTGAATGCCAGAGTGATTGTAGTGTAAATTAGCATTATTGTATGACATTGATTTGAGATGTTTGCTAATTATAAGCATTGTTAGGAAATAAATTTACACGGCCTTACTGAAACTGACAATAAGAGCAACAATGTAGCGAGGGGGCGAGTTGTTTATTAATTAGAAGAGGCATGCAAATGACGTCAGATTAGCGCGCTTTTCTGTAGAAATGGAGGAAATTTCTTCCCTAGAGCATATGTGTTCGTAATTTTGATTGGATATAAAAATAGACGCTAATGTTGGCGCGTTTTATTAACCAATAGCAGCTCGGTTATAATGTTTAGGCATATTAGGATGAGGGAGTATAAATTTCGTGCCAGAGACGGGTAACGTGTAGTTTGACAGAATAATTCACAAGGCAAACGTCGTTCACTCCAACAGAAGGATTCGCGGGTAATACGTTGTTCAGTCCAATAGAATCATACAAAGGTTATACGTCGCACAGTTTAAGAGAATCGTTCACGCTTTATACGTCGCGCAATTCTACAAAATCTCTCGCGTTGTAAAGTTAGTTATAAATGTGAAATACGCGAATTAATAATATGCAGCAAATAAGTGATTATGGTGATATTAGAAAATATAACAGTTTCAGTCTGGCGTGTATCAAGAGTCAATATGTGAAATTAATTAATTGTGAGGGTAATAAAAGTGTAAAAACAAATTCTTATATAAGTATTATCTTTCAGTAACAAATCCTTTCCGTTTACACACCCTTTTCAAGGGATATGCTCGACTGAGTAGTAATAATAGCTAGCCGGAGGACAAAGAACCCAACATTCAAAGTAGTAAAACAATAACAGGCGCCCAGCAATAGATAACACGAAGTGACCGCGACAAATTGGCTCCCATACGTGGGGCAGATAAACATGAAGCATCTTCCAACTACCAACAAATATTCTACTTCAAATTAAATACCAAGTTTGGTGTTTATCCGACTGTTCGTTAGTGAGTTATGCTGTTTACAGACACATACACACAGGCACACACACACACGAATATGATTCCAGAAATGTTTTTTTTTTTTTTTTTTTTTGATTCAGGCGTCTCAAACATATATTTCCAGTGAAATCTCGGTATCGAATTTCTATACGTAGTAGAGAAAGTAAAAATAATACAGACATTATGATGAACTGAGAATTGACTCTTTAAGAGGTAGAATTCACAAATACTATTATACTCAGTATGCCTGGAACAAAAATATCTCGGCAAATATTAACTTGCCGATCACGTGCGAGAAGACCTTTGGGCCGCCCAATAAAGAGATGGAATGAGACCGTAACAGGCCACTAGGCCTAATACGTGACAAGGAGGACTATTGTTTTAGACTTAAGTTGCGACTTTGAGCCATCATGTTAAATATCTAATGTGGTATTTACCTTGATGACTAAGCGAAACCACGAAGAAACCCCAGTCAGATTGTTCGACCCACTGGATTTGACCCCGGAACCTTCCGAATGCAGGTTACAAACATAATCGCCTGAACCATGGCGCTCTGTAATACCTTTTTGTAAGAATAGTTTGTTGAAGAGCTGGTAGAGAAAGTCGTGTGAATCGTGTGATTTCTTTTAAAGCTATTTAAAAAACACTTAATGTAAAGTTGTGAGACTATTAGGCATTTGAGCTTTTGAATTGACTTATGCTAATATGTTTTCAACAAAGCCGAGACGTCCTGTTAGTAAAACAGAGGTTTTAATCAGCTAGCATGAACTGCCATGCAGTTTAAGAGTGTTTAGATTAATAGCTATCGGGAGCATGTGTCGCAGTTCATATGTTTAACAGGAATTGTTTACAAGCGCAGGCCAAGTTTGGCTATGATTAATGATACGAACTCCGTGTCAGATGAATTAGTGAGGGTATTGTGTGACATTCACATGTCGAGCATACATTCACAACTTTTTTTGGCGTCACAAAGTGCCGCTGTCTTTCCGTTACACGGAAACAGCAGTATCGTCTTACACGCAACACAAACACAAGGTTTGACAGACGCATGACATCTTCCCAGGTCGCTGTTTCCGCTAACCCCCCGTGGGCTCGCCAAAATGGCGCCCATTCCAGTTTTTTAAGGGGAGGATTGTGTTTCATTTTCTAGACAAATACTCGTAAAAATAGCTGCAGCTGGGCGAAAAATTAGTACTTTAATTGAGTTAATGTTTTCGAAATCCATTTATTTGGATTTTAAGAAATATACTGAAAACGGTTGTAAAAAGACCGACTAAATAGGTTTCATATACAGGAAAAGAATTTTTACAGACTTTTTAAGGGAATTCTCGGCTGAAATTTGGAGAAAATTTCACCCAAAAGTTGGATATGGAGATTGCACAGGAATTACGTGTTTTGAGACACTCTAGATGCAAAGCATATTTGGAAAAAGTCCATATGTGTGTGTGTGTGTGTGTGTGTGTGTGTGTGTGTGTGTGTGTGTGTGTGTGTGTGTATGAGGAGGGTTGTCTGTCTGGGAAAAAATAATTCTAAAACGAAAGTCGGTTAAATACCATGGTTGGTATTTAAGTTCAATATTTTCCAAGGATGCTACATGAAGATCTTCAAGAAAATTTTTCTAACCCACATTATCCTTTACATGGAAAAATATAGTTTTTGATTTTCTCTAAAATGGCTCTTAATAATTGTAATTAAAACACAATATCTACATTTCTATGTTAATATTATAAAGAGAGAAAATGAATGTCTGTGTGGGGAGGGGGGGTAGAGGTTTCTATTCCGCATTTATGTGACCAAAGTTCAATCCCATTTCGTCAAATATGGATATCAGAGGCCAGTTGTGGCTCTTTTTTGTAATGATTTTTAATGACTTCACAGAGCGGGATGGCTCAGGCGGTTACGTCTGTGGCCCGCTTTCGGAAAGTTCCGGGATAGATCCCCGGCAATCGCCCACTCTGGCCCATGGGTTTTTCGTGGTTTCCCCGGGTCGGCAGGCGAATGTGGGGTGGTCCATCTTCTACCACGACACTCCTTCTTCTCATTTCCTGTACCCATCATCTTCCTTGTCATCTGTTTCAACGTTGTAGGACCAGGCGACGGTGTTCGGCGGTTGTAGCTGGGTGGTGGCTTGCGCTCTGTAATGCGTCGCTGCGTCCCGCCCGCTTAGGTACTCTTCTCAGTGTGGGTCTCCGCTCCGGCGACCCTGAGAGTTGGTGGCCTGTGGACTTGAACCGCGTGGCGTCAGATGAATTCTATCTGGAAAGGTTAAGATCCGTCTAAGCTTGCGATCATCGGCATCCGAATCTGGTCGTCCTTTGGGTCTCTCTCTTCGTCCTTCCCTACCAAAAGTCAAGTTGGAAGCAAAAAGGGCTGACTGGCCTACTTGCGGTACTGTGCCCCGATTCCGGGGACCCTTCCTGATACGTATCTTTACGTTTACCTTTGTATATCATTCTTGTTACATTTCCCGCATATTTTGCGGTTTGTTATCAAGAAATGTTTCTGATATGAATTCCACAAAACCAGGTACATTTGGATTCTAGAAACAGAAAAAAATGATAAGGTACGAGGGGCATTATTTATATTTTGAGCCTTGGCAATCCTGAATGTTGTAGGTGCCATCTGACGTTTCCAATGGAAAGTTTGACATTTTTAACCATTATCTACTTCAAACATTTTGTCAATAGAGCGCTATTTGTTTTGTTTACACTAACTTGAAAATTGTGGGTCAACAAAAACATGGAATAAACTCGTGAAAATGTTGGTGCAATGATTTATTACGACTTTCGACGAGGATTATCAAGACAAGAGTGCATTGATCAACTAACTTCCACATTTGGCGACGAAGCTCCATCCTTTGCCATTGTGAAAAGCTGGTATAACGAATTTAATCGTGGCCGCCGTTCGCTCAATGATGAAGTTCGTGAAGCTCGTCCAAAATCAGTAGTGCCAGAAAACATTGATGCTGTGCAAAAAGTAATAATTAAAGATCGTCATCCGACATACTGTGAGATTGAAGCAAACCTAGGCATTAGTTCCACCAGTATATATAAAATATTGCATGATTATTTAGTCGAGGAAAAGGTTTGCTCTCGTTGGATCCCACATAATTTGACGCAATCTCAAAAAGATGCTCGTGTCGATTGGTGTACAAAAATGTTCAAGAAATACAATGGCGGTGCCTCAAATGACGTATCTAAGATTGTAACAGGTGACGAATCATGGATCTATGCGTATGAGTCGGAACCTAAACAGCAGTCCACTGTATGGGTGTTTCAAGATGAAGCAAATCCAACAAAAGTTGTTCGCACTCGAAGCACTTCGAAGCAAATGATCGCCTGCTTTTTCAGCAAAACTGACCATGGGGCAACAGTGCCTTTAGAGGAACGTAAAACGGTCAATGCCGAATGGAACACAACCATTTGTTTGCCGGAAGTCTTCGGCAAAGTAAGGAAAACCAACAAGAACCGTAGGATCGTTCTTCATCAAGACAATGCGGGCGCACACACATCTCGTCTAACAAAAGAGTATTTGCAGTCCTGAGTTGGCACCCAATGACTTATTTTTGTTCCCGAACATCAAGAGTAAATTGCGTGGACAACGATTATCGTTGGCAGAAGAAGCCGTTGATGCCTTCAAAAACCATGTTTTGGAGATGTCCCAAGAAGCCTTAAATAAGTGCTTTGACAAATGGTTCAAATGGATGCAAAAGTGTATTGATCATAAAGGGGAATATTTTGAAAAACAATAAAGCAGTTTTCAATCAGAAATTACTTAGTTTTAATTATTAGGCTCAAAATATAAACAGTGACTCTATTATCCTTACATTCAATCACTATTTTCAACCCCTAACATATAAATCACCCCTCTTTTCCCTATTTAAATTAATCCTGATTACGCTTATACGGTTGGACTCAACAAAAATTATAACCTACCTTACAACTCTAAAAAATCTGATGTAGTACATCCCATGACCTTTTCTACCCTCTATCGTTTACTACTGGATATACAAATTATTTTTACCAACGCTTATTCTTCTATCTACTACCTTTTAAGTCAAATAAACCTTTGCAGAAGTAGCTACATTACACATTTCGTTAGGATACAAAGAGAACAGCGATAGTCAAATGTTTAAGAACTAGACGCTACTTGCTAGTCTTAAAATTCCGTACTGTTTCCATGCAATCGCGAGATACAACTGAATATTGAAAGGGCTTAAAGAGTGTCACCAAGAAATGAACAATACGAACCTTTAATAACGGATATCTCAGAAAACGGCTTATGCTACAAAACATTTATTAAAAATAAATTGTGTGATTTGAAGAGATCTACATTTTTTCTGCTACGTTTTCGTTTATCGCTTAGTGTTTACCAGTTGTACAAGATTATACAAAATGTATTCCGAATGAAGAGGACTTCACAGGTTATACCCCGAAAACTCAGAATATACCTTTTCTTTGTCATGAAAATATCTTTCATATATCGTATTTTAATCAAAATCGTTAGACATTTTTAAGAAAATAAAAAATTTCGAAAAGTGTTCTATGTAAAGCGTGGTATGGGGTGGGGGATTTTCTTGAAAATCTTCGTGTTTCATCTTTGGAAGATATTGAATCAAATACCAAGTTTGGTAATTATATGAATTTTCGATTTTGAGTTATGATTTTCACAGACTTACGCTTTAATTAATAGTAAAATTTGCGCAGTTTTAAAAATTCACCCCATCCTTATTTTCAATCCAGTAATTACAGAATATAACAATAAAATGCCGAATAAGACAGCTAGTGTTTAGTGCTTTACATGGCAAATTGAGGCAGTATTTTTAACACTTAAATGATTTCAGTTCTAAGTATATAGTATATATATATATATATATATATATATATATATATATATATATATATATAATTCAATAACAGCCCACCTTAAAGCAATATGTGTATAAAATAATATATAAAAATGTATGTATCAGCCATTGTATATGCTTATATTATTGTATACATGTTTAATGTTATGTGAATGTAATACGTAATTTAATAATGCAGGAGCTGTGAGAATAATAGATTAAAAGCTGCTAACAATGAGATAACAATGACGTAAGTTTGAGGCAATAATGAGTTAGAAAGTTTAAATGCTACTGGCAATTCTTGGAAGCAATAATGTAATTTTTGTGACAATTCATAAAATAGCCAATCAACAACCAGAAAAAGCTTTAGTTATATGAAGGTATTCTATTGGACTAGGATTAGCCAATAAGAAACTAAAATGGAGCAAAATTTACAAATTCAGAAGTCAATTGCTTGTAGACAGTGTTCCTAACCGGACTCGAGATGTATCCTCGAGAAGTTTAATATGTATTTTGTGTAATACAAAAATAGTTTACGTGTTAAAAAGTACAAGTAATTAATAAAACAAATCTTACAGCTGTATCTATATCAGTGAAGTGTTATTTAAATCGTGTCAAGCATTAATAAATTTGAGGTAAACAACAAATTTTAATCTGTGTAAGCCTACATTCTTCAGTCGCACCACTCCCTGCTAAGACATTCATGTCTCTAAAAATAAATACTGTCACAGACGAGGCAAACATAAATATATAATATTAAAGAAACAGTAAAAAAACTACAAAGTAATATTTTTTAAACTTGGGGCAAAGGACACCGCAAAGTACATTTGGTGCGAAGGCTACCGGAAACATTGTACCATAAGTGGGGCAGTAACTACCTTCTTCAAAATAAATTGCATGTCTTATTTTTCTGTAGGCTCCTCTTCATTCTGAATGACTTCTGTATAATTAGTTTACCGCAAGTGATAGACAAAATCTTACTAGTGATACCATAATTATCGACTGGAAGGTACAAATAATTAAATAAAGAAATAGGAGTAATGTGGAGAAATGATTGCAATAATTAAAATTTCCGTATATTAAATAATCGTATAATGTAATCAGTAGAGCCCGAAAGTTCTGTCATTTATTTTGGTTAAAATAGGGAGGCAAAAGGCTCTTAAAATACTGAAAATAGGTAGTAAATTTAATTAAATAGACATTTATTAAAAGTAAACACAGAGAGTAATCCCTCTCTTTATTAATGAAAACAGCTATCTAAGATAGTTATTAATTTATTCATCCCAATAAATAATAAAGTAAAATAAAGTACTTACTCACCCTTACTTTCTTGAGTACAAACAATAATTGTTTTCAAGGTGTCAACTGTCATAGTCAGCCGCCTGTCAGAGAGAATGTTTTCATCATGGAAAAAGAACGTTTTACTTCAACTGAAATGGCTGGAGCATATTTAAAACAACCTATTTCGGAAATCTCTGATCAGTTACAATAGGATTTTCATCTTTCAGGATATCACAAATGTTTTCAAGTTTTTCTATGTCCATATAAGTACACGTAGCACGTTTATACTTTTGTCTGACCTTTTCTCTTTTTTTCTGGTTCTTGCAGTTGATTTATCGCATCTTCAAGGATTGCCACGTACGACACTAGCATACCACATTGTTTCTTCAACTTCCTGTAGCAAGCTATAATGTGCTGCTATAAACGCCAGTTTTTTGTTTTACAGCAACTTCTTTACGCCGCAAACTGAAGCAGCTTCGTCTTCTGATAGAGCATCAAACACCTCCATACATATATTATCCAAATTTTTGCTGCAATACATGGCTTCAGAGATCCAGGTCTCCATCTGGTGAGAAATGGCTGTGGGGTAAAGAGAGCTCTGGTGCAACGCCCTTAAAATCTCACAATTAGCAGGCTGATTTTAGAAAGACCTTTTAAATGTTGGAAATCCACAACACTAAAAAACCTACCCAAAAGAGGATACAAACTTGCACTATGTGATCAAAAGTATCCCGACACCCCTACAGACATACGTTTTTCCTCTTAGGTGCATTGTGCTGCCACCTCTTGCCTGGTACTCATTATCCGCGACCTCGGTAGTTATTAGACATCGCGAAATAGCAGAATGGGACGCTTCGTGGAACTCATGGACTTCGAACGTGGTCAGGGATTGGGTTTCACTTGTGTCAGAAGTCTGTACGCGAGATTTCCACACTCCTAAACGTCCCTAGGTTCACTGTTTCTGATGTGATAGTGAAGTGGAAACGTGATGGGACATGTACAGCACGAAAGCGTACAGGCCGATCTCGTCTGTTAAATGTCAAGAGACCGCCGACATTTGAAGAGGGTCCTAAAGAGTAATAGGCAGACATCTATCCAGACCATCACACATGAATTCCAAACTGCATCAGCATCCACTCCAAGTACTATGACAGTTAGGCGTAAGGTGAGAAACCTTGGATACCATGGTCGAGCGGCTGCTCATAAGCCACACATCTCGCAGGAAAATGCTTGGTGTAAGGAGCGTCAACATTACACGATTGAACAGTGGCAAAACGTTGTGTGGAGTGACGAATCACGGTACACAATGTGGCAATCCGATGGCAGGATGTGGGTACGGCGAATGCCCGGTGAACGTCATCTGTCAGCGTGTGTAGTGCCAACAGTGAAATTCGGAGGTGGTGGTGTTATGGTGTAGTCGTGTTTTTCCTGGAGCGGGCTTGCATTCCTTGTTGTTTTACGTGGCACGATCACAGCGTAGACCTACATTGATATTTTAAGCACCTTCTTGCTTCCCACTGTTGAAGATCAATCCGGGGATGGCGATTGCATCTTTAAACACCATCGAGCACCTGTTCATACTTCACGGGATGTGGCGAGTGGTTACATGACAATAACATCCCTGTAATGGACTGGCCTGCACAGAATACTGACTTGGATCCTGTAGAACACCTTTGGGATGTTTTGGATCGCCGACTTCGTGCCAGGCCTCACCGTCCTACATCGTTACCTATCCTCAGTTCCTCACTCCGTGAAGAATGGGCTGCCATTCCCCAAGAAACCTTTCAGCGCCTGATTGAAAGTATGCCCATATTGACTTCCAGCATTACCGATGGAGGTCGCCACGAACTTGTACGCCATTTTCAGCCAGGTGTCCGGATTCTTTTGATCACGTAGTGTACTTCTTCGGCGATTCTGCGGGCTAGATATGTGAGATAGAACAATTTCGGGAAGAGAAACTTTCAAGGCTGCATCTTTCATGTAAGGTCTTAATTCGCTTCATATGTCTGCTCTTTAAATTGTTTATTTGAATCATTTGAGGACGTAAGATTTTTACTGCTTGAAAACAAATGCATTAATAGGGAACAAGATACATAAATAATGTGATGACACATTCACGTAATATAAATATTTATTGAGTAACTCTTTTTTCACTTTCATACATTGAAATTGTGTATGTACGTCTTAAAATACGTAAACAATTACAGCAAAATGCCATAACGACCCAAAACAAGCAAAAAACGCTTTAGACTTTAAAATAGGCAAAAAAAAAGCCAAAATACGAAGAAAGAAAGAAAAACAAAGGCAAAGTAAAAGCTGAGCCTACCGTCCCTAAATGTACGAAAAACACGTTTACTTCTATTTAACTCTTCATTCTATCCATCCAAATAGAAACGGCATTTTGCCTAACTTCCGGGCTCTAGTAATAAGCTTGCGTTGAACAGATTTTCCAAGGAAAACGTCATTAGTGAGTCATGTTAGCCGAAGTTGCGAAAGCATTAGCTTAAAAATTCTTGGAATTCGGTTAGGTTAAGTTCAGTAGTTTGAACAGCACGGAGACAGAATTCTGTAGAAGAGAAACGGAGGTAATTCTGAGATACAGGGAGGTACAAGGTGGAACACGCACACGTAGGATTTTTAAGTATTGCTCAGTAAAGAAGGGACATTCTATACGTATTAGAGAAAGTAAAAAGCTGGATGCGGGAACCTTATATCCCGCAGTCATAGAAGGCGAATGAGATAAGAAGTTTACGTTAGGGAGTTGACTTTACAATTTACGTTGTCCATTACTGAATGTTTTCACTCATTTGCTGGTGGTCATTACTGGTGCAATAAAATTTAAAATCCACTCGCTATACTACGTTTTATTATAGCGCAGTAAAGGGAGGTCACATCATCATAGACACACAGACAAGCTCTAGTCTATCATAGTGCTGTATACTAATTAACGCGATGCATTCTGTAATTCCTAGGGTACAATATAATGTAATAAAATTTAATTCTTTGCCATGCCCATAAAGAAGATCTGTAACACTTTGATTCTGTCCACAAAGCCTTACATGTTACGGACAAACCATAAAGGTTGGCAAATATGCGTTTTTGATGTAGGTAATATTAATTATGCAAAAACCCAGTGTCAAAATTAGATGAAAAAATTGGGTATTGTAGAGGTTTAAGTTATTTGATCGACGTATACAACGGAAGGGAAGCTCCTACATAGATCTATTGTGACTACAACCTCCCAGGAGGAAGAGATGAAGTGGAGGAACCACAGGAGGCTACAGCAAACAAGTCCCCAACAATTTCAGGTCGAACACTCGATCGACTACCGGAGATGCTAGAGAGGGCAATAAACCATCCACGCAACCAGGCAGCCCTCTGTGTTCATGGAGAATACTCTTTCCTTGGAGCAAGCTTGCGTAATTCTGTGTTGTACCGCCGCACACCACGAAACCTTGAAACACAGCTAAAAGATGAGATGGAAACGGTATGAAAGGGAAATGATTAAAAGGAAATCGTGGTATATTGGAAACCACCCCAGCGTTTGCCTACCGTCTAGTGAAGTCGACACAAAACACAAGGTAGAGTAGGCGGTCGAAGCTGCGTCTTTTCAAAGTGCCGTTTTAATTGTTTGCCGCTGCTGTCGTGATTTTGAACATGCGCGATCACTTCATTCATTTGGAAGCCAGGCGCAGCTGTGGGCAATCCTCTCTTTGTGTTTTCTTGTTGTTAGAGCGTTTCGAAATGACCTGCCGACTGTGTAGCCAGATAAGTTATTTGTATTCTCAATGCGAGAAATGTTACGCCAGCAAACATTCATCGTCAATTGTATGAGATTTATGGGGAAACAATATTGAGTAACAATACCCGGCCACACATAGCCAAACAAAGTCAAGATCTGATCGCATCATTTAGTTGGGAATAATTCGATAACCCTCTCTACAGTCCGGATTTGGTACCAAGGGATTTTAATCTGTTCTTGGTGGAAAACATTTTAACGAGAATGACGTGAAAGAAGAAGTGCAGACCTTTCCTTTATCACAGGCGGCATCATTCTTTGACGAAGTCATACACAAACTGGTCTTACCGTTACGACAAGTGCTTGAATAACGGTGGTAATTATGTTAAAAAAATCTGATGTCATACACTCACATGACTTTCTCTACTTTGTACAAACTATTTTTACAAACGCTTATTCTCCATATGCTTCATGTTAATCGAGATATCAAGACGTTAAACTTATTGCTAATTTTCATGTATATTCAAGGGGAATTGGAAGACTTTAAGCGACAATCAAATATTTTAAGAGCTGGTTGCTATGTGCAGTATTCCATTCGCTTTGCATTACCAGGACAAAAAAAAATGAATAACGAATTTGAGAAAAAGTATGTGTTGGAAAATTTAAGGGAATAACAAGCAATATCTCGAAAATGGTTCACTCAAAAAAAGAAATGTATGACATAAATTGTGTATTTTAACGCGATCTACATTTTTTGTGTAGTAAAATATTGTCTATATCTTATGGTTTACCAGTTATGCAAAAGTCGTTCACAATGAAGAATACTTTTGGAGACATTCCCAGAAAATCCGAGATATACATTTCATTTGTCATGAAAATATCTTAAACATATGATATTTTAATCAAAATCGTTAGAGCCATTTTTGAGAAAATTAAAGTTTTCGAAAATGTCCCATGTAAAGGGAGTCTTGAGTTGGGAGGACTTTCTTGAAAACCTTCGTGTCGCATCTCTGGAAGATACTGAACCTAAATACCAAGTTTGGTGTTATCCGACTGTTCGTTTCTAAGTTATGCTGTACACAGACACACACACGGACATGTTTCCAAAAATGCTTTTTTTGGATTCAGGAAGTCTCAAAACATATATTTCCGGTGAAATCTCGGTATCGAATTTGTGGTTGGAATACATACTTCCCCTATTTACTATACGTAGTAGAGAAAGTAAAAATATAAGGTAAAGTAATGAATGATGATAAAGTATTTGGAAAATAAAGCTGTTTTATTTTTTTAAAAAAAAATATCAGTACTTATTTAAAAAACATGCCTTATGTCTCGCTCGATAATGGAGTCATATCTTTAAATGTATATTTTGCAGCAAATAAGTCTGCGTGCTCAGGTTTGGCGGATATTTTAAGAAACCGCTGAAACATCTTTGTCGCGGAGTGTACCGCTGGGTCACGTTACTATTTCTTTACACAGCAAATAAAGCTCAAAAGTAACAAAGGATTAAAGAACGGACAGGTGGCTAATACTGTGTGATTATTAATTTTTAACTAGTTTCAAAAACTAACCTTCTGTATCACCAGCTTATATCTTTCTATCTCTCTCACACGAACATAATCCGATTAGCTATTCCCTTCTTTTCAAGAGCACTGACCGCTTACTGTAAGGGTGGAATTTTAACTTCATATAGCTCTGAACAAAATCTAATACTCAAATCGGTTTACCTCCAGGCGTACATTATTATTTTTACTTTTTCTCTCTGGAGAGAAGGGTGGGTCTGAAAAGAGAGAAGGAAAACAAAAATTAATGACGTAGTTACGGAATATAAATGGGCCAAAACTCATTAAATTGTGGTAAAGTGAAAAGAAGACAGGTATTTATTGCACAACATCGTGATATCTGAGGATGCCGTTCCTTTGTCAATAAAAACGCCTTCTCTACAGGGAAAATAAACACTCTCAAAATGCTTAGTTACTTCTTAATGGGTCATGGGCGGAGATACATATACGGGAGTTAATAGAACCTATAAAGCAGAAATGATAGCTCTGCACGCTATATATGGTTAAATGAAGATCTCTCTCACTCTTCCCCTCTCCACATTTTTTCTATTCTCCGTTCAACTCTTATCTTTTTACTTTCTCTACTACGTATAGTAAGTAGGGGACGTATTGTACTCCATCCAAAAGTTCGATACCGAGATTTCACCGGAAATACATGTTTTGAGGCCCCCTGAATCGAAAAAAAGCATTTTTGGAAACATGTCCGTGTGTGTCTGTGAACAGCATAACTCAGAAACGAACAGTCGGATAAACACCAAACTTGGTATTTAGGTTTAGTATCTTCCAGAGATGCGACATAAAGGTTTTCAAGAAAATCCCCCCACACCAGACTACCTTTACATGGAACATTTTTCGAAAATTTTAATTTTCTTAGAAATGGCTAGAAAGATTTTGATTAAAGTATTATATATTCAAGATATTTTCATGCCAAATGAAATGTATATCTCGAATTTTCTGGGGATGTCTCCAAAAGTATTCTTCATTGTAAACAACTTTTGCATAACTGATAAACCATAAGAGGTAGACAAAATTTTACTACACAAATAATGTAGATCGCGTTAAAATACACAATTTATGTCATATACATTTTTCTTGTTGATTGAACCATTTTCGAATTATTGCTTGTTATTCCCTTAAATTTTCCAATACTTATACTTTTCTCAAACTCGTTATTCAATTTTTTTGTCCTGGTAATGCAAAGAAAATGGAATACTCCACATAGCAACCAGCTCTTAAAATATTTGACTATCGCTTAAAGCCTACCAGTTCCCCTTGCATCTACAAGAAAATTAGCAATAAGAATAACATCTCAATATCTTGATTAACATGAAGTAGATGGAAAATAAGCGTTTGTAAAAATAGTTTGTACAAGAGTAGAGAAAGTCATGTGAGTGTAACACATCAGATTTTTTCTCTCTCTCTATTTTATTTTACGTTGCTTTAACTCCTTGGTCATATCGCGACGGATCTGTTGGTGGATAACTCTCATCCCTGTAACCACCAGAGACCTTAGCGCATAGCTACCGAATCTTCTGCTTCGTGCCGTGCAGATGGCATTAGGGTGCCGTCCAGTAAATCGCCGCTCTCACACAGAAAGGCGGATAATTAGCCTTCTAGGTCTCATTCCTGTAACCACCTGTTTCAGCCGTGCAGATGACAGTGTGCCGTCCAGTCCAAGCGCCGCCATCACACAGAAAGGCGGATAATTATCCTTCTAGGTCTCATCCCTGAAAATGCTACCTTGTTTCGTCACTGCCCACAGAGACACCAGCCGGATCTTCTGCTTCGTGCCGTGCAGTGTGCCGTCCAGTCTAACTGTTTACACTGTCTGAAGATAGATGGGATAATATTCGCTATTATCGCTTTTTCATTTTATTATTGTTTTAGACTTAAGGTGGGACTTTGGGTCGTAGTACTAATATCCAATCCGGTATTTACTTTGGCGACTGAGGAAAACCACGAAAAAACCTCACAGATTCTTCGGCCCACGAGATTTGAACCCGAGACCTCCCGAATGCGGGCTATAGACTTTACCGCCTGAGCCATCCCGCAGTTTTCTGCTAACTGGTAAATAACAGAATGTTTAGACATTATAGCCTAAAAGTAAAACTTCTAACACATGCACACGAGGTAGAAGCTGTGACCAATTTTGGTTTCAAGTCCAATCACATGGTAATTACCCTTTGTATTTGCTCATGTTTAATAACTCGAATTGGTTTGATTATGTTTTACTTTTCATAATGTCTTTTAACATGATTAATTTCTCGTGGCGCTCGCATTATGGTCAAAATCGTCATTCTTCAATTTATGGCACTTCGTTGTAGAATTAATCCATACGTTATATTGGCAGCCTTGTGCATTCCAAAACGTTATTCCTTTATGTACTGTAACCTACATAAAGATTAAATGGTGGAAGTTACGAATTCAGAAGAAACTAAAATGGAAGAGCCAAGTAAAATTACAGAAGCAACAGAAAGACTCACACTAGAAGTACTTGCCCAAAAAATCCAGAAAGCAGTATCATATAGCATTCGCTACATTGCTTAGTTCAAGGCAAAACATGATAAAAATAATTTTACTGAAAATAACTGCTAGCGAATCAGTAAAACATCCAAACATCTGACATCTGCTTCTTTAACGTCATTTCTCTTGTTTCAAGAACAGCGCTCAAAACGTGATATCTCTTAATTCCAGGAATCGATATAATATTATTGATATTTTACAAATTCGAAGGGTCTAAAAATAGTATATGCCACACATGTTAAAAGTGGGTTTATTTTGCTCGCAATCCAAGCACATTTCTGCTCACAAAGTAAAACCCCACTTTTACCCCTTGTATCATAACAGAAAATATGGCGTATCTTCTAAATATTTATTACTATGATTTTTACTTTCTATACTACGTATAGTAAGTAGGGAAAGTATTGCATTCTACCCAAAAATTCGATATCGAGATTTCACCGAAAATATTTGTTTTGACGCCCCCTGAATCCAAAAAAGCACTTTTGGAAACATGTCCGTATGTGTGTGTCTGTGAACAGCATAGCAACTCAAAAACGAACAATCGGATAAACACCAAACTTGGTATTTAGGTTCAGTATCTTCCAGAGATGCGACACGAAGCTTTTTAAGAAAATACCCCATCCCAGATTACCCTTTACATACGTTTTCTCAAATTCGTTATCAATTTTTTTGTCCTCGTAATGCAAAGAGAATGGAGTACTGCACATAACAACCAGCTCTTAAAATATTTGACTATCACTTAAAGCCTACCAATTCCCCTTGCGTCTACAAGAAAATTAGCAATAAGATTAACATCTCAATATCTTGATTAACATGAAGTAGATGGAAAATAAGCGTTGTAAAAATCGTTTGTACAAGAGTAGAGAAAGTCATGTGAGTGTAACACATCAGATTTTTTCCTTTATTTACTACGTTCCTAGTAGGTAGAGCGCACAAAAATTTAATGTCGAGATTTCACCGGAAATACATGTTTTGTGTCTCCTCTATACCCTTCTATATCCATAAGTATGTGTATGAGTGAACAGCATAGCTGAAAAATTAATTCCTATAAATATCAAACCTTAACCAGCAAGTTGGCTCCGCGGTAAAGAGTGAGGCGCGCATTTGGAGATCCCTGTTTCCATACGCGTCGAATGCCCACTCTGACCTTGGGGTTTTCGTGGTTTTCCCTGGTCGATAAGTGAACCTGGGGTGATCTCTAATCTACCACGATTTCCTTTCCTTCAATTCCCTTTCATTCCGTTCCCCTATCATATTTAAGGTGGCCTTCTATGTTTGGTGGTGTGCAGTGGTAACTGCCAGATGGCCCGGATGCTTGCTCCAAGAAAGAGTATCCCTCGTGGCACTAGAGGGCTGCTTGGTTGCACGGGACGTTCATTGCCCTCTTTGGGAACCTCTAATAGTGAGACGAGTATTCGAGCCATGAACTGAATTCCACGCGTCTGTGTAGCCTCACTGCCTGCGGCCTATAGCCCCCTGTGTTTCCTTCACTTTATCCCCTCCTGTTGGGTGGAAGCCGCTACAAATCTAACGTGGTTATAAAGCGCAAGGTGTCCATCTCCGTTATATGCTCTATAAATATCAAACCCGGTATTCAAGTTCAATATCTTTCGAGGACGCGACACGAAAGTTTGCAAGGAAATCACCCAACCCTAAACTAACCTTTAATCTCCACTACGTAGGCTAATAGGTAGGGAAGGTATTGCAATCCATCCAAAAATTTCATACCGAGATTTCACTGGAAGTACATGTTTTGAGACCCCTGAACACAAAAAAGATATTTGTTTCAGAAAAAAAAATCTGATGTGTTACACTCGCATGACTATTTCCACTCTTGTACAAACTATTTTTACAAACGCTTATTCTCCATATGCTTCATCTTAATCAAGATATCGAGATGTTAATTTAATTGCTAATTTTCTTGTAGGTGCAAGGGTAATTGGTGGGCTTGAAGCGATAGTCAAATATTTTAAGAGCTGGTTGCTATGTGGAGTATTCCATTCCCTTTGCTTACCAGGACAAGAAAAAAAATTAATAACGAATTCCCATTTGAGAAAAAGTATAAGTATTGGAAAATTTAAGGGAATAACACCCTATATCTTGAAAATGGTTCACTCAACAACAAAAATGTATATGATATAAATTGTTTATTTTATCGCGATCTACATATTTTTTGTAGTAAAACTTTGTCTATCTCTTATGGTTTACCAGTTATGCAAAAGTCGTTCAGAATGAAGAATACTTTTGAAGGCATTCCCAAAAAATTCAAGATATATATTTCATTTGTCATAAATCTATCTTAAAAGGTATGATAATTTAATCAAAATCATTACAGCCATTTTTGAACTTTTCGAAAAATGTTCCACGTAAAGGGTAATCTGTGGTGTGGGGATTTTCTTGAAAATCTCTGTGTCGCATCTCTGGAAGATACTGAACCTAAATACCAAAATTGGTGTTTATCCGACTGTACGTTTCTGAGTTATGCTGTTCACAAACACACACACGGACATGTTTCCAAAAATGCTTTCTTTTGGATTCAGGGGGTCTCAAAACATGTATTTCCGGTGAAATCTCGGTATCGAATTTTTGGGTGGAATACAATACTTCCCCTACTTACTATACGTAATAGAGAAAGTAAAAATGTCCGTCTATTATGTATCTGGTGTTGAAGTTCAGTATCATCCAAAGATGCGGCACTAAGAAAATTCCCCTACCTCAAACTACACTTTACACGTAAGATTTTCGAAAGTTTTTATTTTCTAAAAATAGCTAACAGTTTTTATCAAAATACCATTTACTAAAGATACTTACATGCAAATAAAATGTATATCTATAATTTTCTGTGGATAGCGTTTGAAGTCCTCTGTATTCGAAAGGAATTTTGTATAATCTTGTATAACTGATGAATGTTAAGTGATAGACGAAAACGTACTTTACAAGAAATGTATAACCCTTTAAAATACACACTTTATTTTAAATACATTTGTGTCATTAGCCATTTCCAAGATATCCGTTGTTACGGCTCGATTTTTATACTTTGTAATTCTTTTTTTAAAGTCCTGTCGATATTCATTTGTTTCTCACATTGTGATGGAATGAGTATGGAATCTTAAGGTCAGCTAATAGCGTCTAGTTCTTTTTACTGTGGCTATTCCCTTTGTGTCTACGAGGGCTGATAAATAAAGACTGAGTCTGATTTTTTTCTGTGGTTTCCTTGATAGTTTTATGTCTCTACCACGAATACTTGAAAAGAGCAGGGTTTCATGTATAATGTCCATAAGCGACAGCACTCTCGTGACGGTAGGTTGGTAGTAATGCTGTATATTGTTGACCCTACTTGAATATCGCATCCCAAAAAATGAGGTGACACGAGAGGAGCAATACAGCGCAATAAAATTTTATTTTCGCTTAAATCATACAGCCTTGAAACTTTCGAAAAGCTGAAGCAAGCATACGGTGAAGATGCACTACCTCGTGCAACGGTGTTTACGTGGTTCAAGGACTTCAAAGAAGGGCGAGTCCTCTGTGCTAAGCAAGGTGGGCCTGTTGTTTCGGAATGGAATCATTTACCAGCATGCAGTTCCCCCCCCTCACACTACTGTTACAGCAGCTACTACAAGTCTGTATTGACTACACTGAGGAAGCACATTACAAGGAAATGTCCAGAACATCATCGGAATGGGTGGCGACTTCATTACGGCAACGCGCGCCCTCACGTCGCAAATCAAGTCCAGGAATTTTTGGCTAAATTCAACATTACCTGTGTGCCGCATCCCCTTACAGCCCCGGTCTTACCCCTTGTGATTTCTGTTTATTCCCATTACTAAAGGCAAAGCTCCGGGGCATTCGATTTGAGAGCACTAAAGCAGTGCTAAAGAAAAGTGAGGCGATTCTCAAAGACCTGACAAAGAATGGCCTGCACCATGTGTTTGAGGACTAGCAGAGACGCTATAAAAAGTGCATTCTGTTAGGAGGGTACTACTTTGAAAAAGATCATGTCAACATTGAAATGGAGTAATAAATATCTGTGAAAAAAAATCAGTCTCAGTCTTTATTGATCAGCCCTCGTATAAAGAAATGTGTAATGTAGCTGTTTCTACAACGGTTTATCTCGATTTAATGAAGCAGATAGTAAAAATCTGATGTGCTGCACTCACATGACTTTCTCTACTCTCGTACAAACTATTTGTGCAAACACTTATTCTCTTGTTAATCGAAATATACATTTGCAGAAACGTATTGCTAATTTTCTTGTAGGTGCAAGGGGAATATGGAGGCTTTAAGCGATAGTCAAATCTTTTAAGACCTGGTTGCTATGTGGAGCATTCCATTCTCTTTGTATGTCCAAGACATAGAAAAGGAAAAAATGAATAACGAATTTCCATTTGAGAAAAAGTATAACCATAGGAAAATTCAATCAAATAAAAAGGAATATCTCGGAAATGGTTCACTCGACTAAAAAGAAAAAATGTATATGACATAAATTGTGTGTTTTATCGAGATCTTATCTTTTGTGTAATAATACTTTGTGTGTTTTTGTGCAGTAAAATTCAGAATGAAGAGACTTTGGGGAAGTTCCAGAAAATTCAAGATATGCATTTTATTTGCCATGAGAACATCTTAAACATACATGTTATTCAAAATAATTAGTTATTTTTGAGAAAATCAAAATTTTCGAAAGTAGTTCTATGTAAAGGGGAGTCAGCGGTGGGGATTTTCTTGAAAATCTTCTTGTCGCATATTTGGAAGATAGTAAACTCAAATACCAAATTTGGTATGTATGCGGTTTTTTTTTTGAGTTATGCTGTTCACAGACAAAGCGCAAACTCACGCATATTTCTAAAATTCTTTATTTGAATTTAGGCCAGCTCAAAACACGTATTTTCGGTGAAATCTCAACGTCGAAATTTTCGGTTGAAATGCAATACTTACCCCACTTACTATAGGTAATAGACAAAGTAATAATGAATAATAGAAGGTCTAATAGGAATAGTTTGTAAGCTTAATAATAAACTAGTGTCTAGATAAAATCGCGTAAATGCAACACAGGATTTTTCTTCCAATAGTAAGTTGTAATGTATCCTTTGCGGTATTTCAGGTATATAGAACCCAATGGGATACAAAGCGATGACCTCGTTGTAGAAGGCCACAAAGTTCACAGCCGCAGTAAAACTTGCGCCCAACGGCCAGATGCTTTGGTACACCAGATAAGATCTTCAGTTCGATTTCCAATACATTCGGTGAGTTGTGTTCATTACAACAAACCTTATCTTGTTTCCGTCTTCCTTCTGTTTATCTTTTCTCTTCCTCCTTCCTTCCGTTCCTCTCTTTTTGAGTTATAGTAGGAAATTAAGCGAATTGTCGTCGTAATCGTATTTTATAGAAGGACTTTGTGTCTACAGGAAATATTCGCCTCTACTTTAAAACAAACCTGATGTGTTGCACTCACATGACCTTCTCTATTCACTCCTTTACTAACTATTCTTATAAAAACGTATTCTATTGTTTCTAGACAAAATTTCAATTCACATTTATATACTTCGTTGTGATATGGTAGGCAATGCGATAGTCAGATTTTTAAAGAGCGTGTTGCTATGTTGAATCGGTGTCGCACCAAGATGATTTTGATGTTGCTACCTTAGCTTCAAATGTTGTTAACTTTTAACGTTACCTGTTTGTTGAAGAATTTTATAATGTCATAATCTCGTAGCTCGTTCTGCATTGCCTCGTGCTACAGTGGTAAAACGACGAGTTATCTCAGGGTATGCGTGAATGTGTTTTAAACAAATAAGACAGTTTAGTTAGCTGATAAATTGTAATGTCGGTTAAAATGTTCAGTTTGAGAAGAGTCGCCGATTGTTGAATTTACGACTTAAATTACTTCTATAACAATAATTAAAGGAAGCGCCAGGTGCCGTAAATTGCAGAAATATTACTCGGAAAGGTCCCTCACAATTGCCGCTAAATATTTCTACCACCGGCGCGTACCTATGTGCTACACAACCTAGAACATTACACACGAGAATAAGTCACACGCCAGTCACGAGTGTATCCGAAGAGAAGAGTGTCTCTGATTAGAATGCACGAGCATTTATTAACTTAAGGTCCGTCTAGCTATCGCTACTTCCACCAACGTTACTTCATACGCGGTCCAAACATAAACTCTTACGTACGCATATCTGATACACTTGCTAAGCCATGCCTGCTGAACTTTTAGAATTTCACTTACTTTTCTAATTTGAGAATTTTGTTCTACGTTACTTTGCAAACGTACTAAACTAAACTCTAACTGGATTCTAAGAATTTTAAACTAATGTGTTCTAACCACTTTTCTCAATAACTCGCTAAGAACGTTTTCTCCGGACAATTATTTTAACGCATACCCATGACATACCTTAATTTAATATACGGAAATTATTTATTCCAATTATTTATCATTCTTACTATTATTTCTTTATTTAATTACCTATATACTCCTGCCAATAATTAAGGTATTAATGTGATGGTTTTGAAATTCTATGCTCTTTGCATGACCACGATAAAGGTAAGAGAAAAGAATAACGGCTTCCAATTTAGAAAAGTATAAGTGAGTATTTATAAAAATTGAATAAATTATGTGCCTTTAACGAGATATACATTATTTGTCTAATTTTTTTTTGTTGAACAATTACGCAAAAGTCACTAAGAGTGAAGAGGGCTTCACAGACTAACCCCAAAAAATCTAGGTATGCATTTCATTCGTTATGAAAACATCTTAAACATGTGGTACTTTAATAAAAAATCCCTGGAGTCGTCTTTAAGAGAATGAGAATGTTGGAACATTTTTCAACGTAAAGGGTAGTTTGGGATGAGGGGATTTTCTCCAAAATCTTCGGCTCATAGTTCGAAGATACTCAACTTAAAAACGAAGTTTGGTGCTTAACAAACTTTTCGTTTTTTACACACGGACCTTTTTGTAAAGTACTTTTTCTCTCTTTCTCTCTATCAGGCGGCTGCCGCGTAAGAGCACGTGAACACCTAAAGGATTGCGTTTAAATCTACTCCTCTAAACTTAGGGAAGCACTGGCAATAGGGTCCTTAGCACATCTTCACTTATGCATGTTTTAAGGAGCTTCTGCGCATGTGCAACTGGTATGATGTATTTACCTTATGAAATGTTCGGGTCGTGCACACTTGAAGAAGCGCACTAGCGTGCTTAGATTTTTCTCCACTAATACCACAATTTTACATCAATACCGCAGGGAGGTAGCATACAATGGCAGAAGTTAGTGCGTGTCGTGCCATCCATAATATCTCATCTAAATATTAATTTACACATTACTTCATTCTTGCCCTGTTGTGGTACACAACAATAAACATCCACAAAAAACCCTCCTTCGTTAGACAAATGATGCATCATATTATTATTATTATTATTATTATTATAATTATTATAATTATTATTATTATTATTATTATTATTATTATTATAACTTATGTTTCCGACTTGGGGACTCTGAACTATCAGTCGAAAAGAAAAACTGAAAGAGAAATAGATCATTGGAGTTCTGCTAGGATATATAAAAGGAAAAAAATAGAAATAAGATTATAAAAGAGCATGTGAATATTCAAAATTTAATTTTAGATTTTATACAACAGAAACAATTATAATGGTATGAGTATACTAAAACAATGGAAGATGAAAGATTGCCCAAAGGAATAATGGAATGGACGCCACCAAGAAGGACGACAAAAGGAAGACCGCATAGCACGTGGATTCAAGGAATTAGAGGGGCAATGCAGGATTGGGAAATTGGAGAAGATTTATGGCCCAATAGGCAAGAATAGAGAAAAAGTGATAAGATGTTAAACTGTACTCCTGGTCACCAGAAATGTGTTTGTGCATTTTAAAACTGGGATTATATTATTTATTTATTTATTTATTTATTGATATTGTTAGGAGCAGCTGCAGTTGTATAAATTTGTTCATAATTATAAGCATTATGTAGCAGATACCATTTTACATTTTCAGATGAAAAAATATATACCCTGTGTGTGCTCACGAGCCGCAACTGCTCAAAACGTGTATTTCTAATGAAATATCGGTACCAAATTTTTTGGTGTATTGCAATACTTCCTCTAGTTTCTATTGGACGTACTAGAGAAAGTACTGATAGTTTTGCATAAATTCATACTTGGCTTTTAGAATGTGACAAAAATGAAAACTGCCCTATAACTTTCAATACCTTCCACTACCTTCATTTTCAATCTTAATTTTCAACTCTTAATGCACAAATCAACACGTTTTAATTTAAAAAAACACGAGGGTGGGTACCATTGAATCAACCACGATTAACAAATTATTGAAGCACCGGTATTGTATTTCCGTTATGTTGGCAGCGCTCGTCTTAAAGCAGGAAAAGCCTTGCCGCGTGTGTTAACATCAATAATTCACCACCAATTTATCCTGCGCGCAGTCCTCTCACCGCTATACCTCGTTAAATAAAGGGAAATCGATAAATAATACACAAGATGGGGCAGCGAGAATAAAACAGAAACAGGAAATAAAAAAAAAACTGCACGATTTTAATTTTTCACAAGGTAGGTTTGTCGCCCTCGCAGTTCCCGCATTAAAAATGCCTCTCCCTCCATCTAGGTGGGGGTGTGTTTAACGGGGAACCGCCGACCTCGATAAATTTCCACTGAAGTCTAGTAATACTGGCGGAAGGTAAGATCCACTTTACGAGAGAGTCATTCTGCGGTGCCATATTTCTCAATTGAATTATGCGCATGCGTCGAAATGCCGAGCCACCTGATGATAAGACTGTAAACTACTTTAAAGATATATACGACATTCTCGGCAACGGAACCTTACCTGAGGCAGAAAAACATAAACTTGAGGGTAAATACTTCACATAACTCTGGAAATCATCTAGAGTAGTGTTAATTTTAATTTTTATAAACAATGTTATAAAAGCCAAATACATTTTTAAAAAATCGGATGATTAACATTCACATTACTTTCTCTATCCTCTAGTACTCACTACTGGGTATACAATTATTCTTACGAAAGTTTATTTTCCTATCTACTTCATTTAAATCGAGACAAACCTTTTCGGAAATAGCTACATTACACATTTCGTTATAGATACAAACGGAATAGTGATAATAAATTGTTTTAGAACCGGACGCTTTGTGCAGGGCTTAAAATTCCATATTATTTCCATGATATCGCGAGAAACAACTGAAAATCTACATTACTTAAAGGAATGTCTAAGTATTGTACATTTCGAACCATTAATAGCGGATCTCGGAAATGCCTTATATCACAAAAATGGCTATTTGAAATAAATTCTGTGTTTTAAAGAGATCTACATTTTTGGTACTATGTCTTCGTCTATTGCTTAACGAATGTCACTTATACAAGATTACGTACACAAAATTCCCTCTGAATGAAGAGAATTTGATACGCTAGTCCCATAAAATTCAACGTATACATTTTGTCACGCAAATATCACGCGCCAATTTTTTTTCGAGTCAACAGTTGAAGCCCGTGCATATGCGAATACAATTTTGCCCCCCTTTTTAGAGAATTAACAGCTAGGGAGTGTGACTTTGCTTATTTTCAAAAAACTCTGCAACAGCTTATACGTCCAATATTTCGATGGGAAAAATTTAAAGTGTGTGTGTGTGTGTGTGTGTGTGTGTGAATTATTAGTAAAGATTTGTAGCCCCCTTGGTCCCCCGACCTAACCCCTGCGATTTCTATCTCTGGGGTAGCTTAAACTAAAGTATACAAGACAAACCCCACACCCCTAGAAGAATTAAAACAAAATATCCGCCAGGAAATTGCCAGCATTTCTCAACGTGAACTACGGCGAGTGATGGATAGTTTCCTAAAGAGGTGCCAAAAATGTATGGACAACGACGGTGGCCAGTTTCAGCATCTCCTTTCGTAAAGTTGGCAAGTAAAGTCTTTAAAAGTAGCTTTAAAAATGTTGTATGGTATTTCGATGGGAAAAATTTAAAGTGTGTGTGTGTGTGTGTGTGTGTGTGTGTGTGTGTGTGTGAATTATTAGTAAAGATTTGTAGCCCCCTTGGTCCCCCGACCTAACCCCTGCGATTTCTATCTCTGGGGTAGCTTAAACTAAAGTATACAAGACAAACCCCACACCCCTAGAAGAATTAAAACAAAATATCCGCCAGGAAATTGCCAGCATTTCTCAACGTGAACTACGGCGAGTGATGGATAGTTTCCTAAAGAGGTGCCAAAAATGTATGGACAACGACGGTGGCCAGTTTCAGCATCTCCTTTCGTAAAGTTGGCAAGTAAAGTCTTTAAAAGTAGCTTTAAAAATGTTGTATGGTTTCATCCGCGCTTTTCTATGTTAGCGAGCGCCGAGGACGCGGATAGGAAAAACACAGCGCAGTCGGTTCGTATTTTTTTGGCTCACCCTGTACTATGCACGTGGTACAAAAGGTAATTATGCTCATTGTTTAAGAGATACAGAATTTTAAGATTGCACACTTTGTTCACTTAAGTTTGTTTCGATTGATATTCCACAAAAAGTTAAACTTATAAAATGTGACGCTTACAACGTTATTGCTGTGTACTCAGGTGCTGCTTGTGATTTTCATTAAATTTCGGAACCCCTCCGTGGATTAAGCAGGGTAACCATAATGCAGCAAAGCCATGTGTGAACACAGTACGCGATGTAAACACGAAGAAGGAGCGAACTTGTCACCTTGTGGAATTTGCGAACACGCTCGACGAGTGGACCCGACAGTTATAAATGGCCCTCCCGTTACGGGTAAACTTTCTCGTTATTTCCTCTTGACATTTATGTCTGACACACGCCAGTCACGCACTCCATTACAACGACAACTTTTCACCAGGTTCCCACTGACCCCCAGCGCCTCCTGTTTGTTTAAACTGTCCGGTGAAAAAATTGCCTTGAAACTTCTGAAATATGGGTACTAACAACAAAACTGCAAAACCAAAATTTCTGGTAGGCTTTCTATTTTGTACAAGCGATATTATTGGAGGTGGAAAAACAGGAGCTGTAAACCAAATGATTGAAAGACTGTTAAGTATTGCTTTTGAGTTAGATCAATGGAAAAACAAAATATTGTTAGACAGTTTCTAATTGTGGAAGAGACATTTAGAATTGCTGGTAGCTAGATGATGGAGTTACAAAGAACTTTAGGGGAGATTTGTATGGCTAATTTATGGAAGGAGAGGGAAAAATCTGCAAAGAGGTTTATGGAAAGGGATACTGATAGAGAATAAATTATCAACAGTATTAGGAATAACAAATTTTAGTGCTGCATAGAGGAATTGAACATAACTGGAGGAAGAGAAAATACAGTGCCTTCCTTTCACACTGTGGCCATCGCATGGCAACGCTGGCCGCCGTAGCTCGGACTTCCGTCGAAACATTTATAACTTCGTCGTGACTGCCTCATGTTGTAGCGGGCAAAGATTGTTTCTCTGGTTGATGCCTTCTGCTGCAGTGTTCTTGTTATGGCTATTGCTGCTCGTCGGCTGCTGTATTCTCAATTCCTAATCAATTACCTATCTAACTAATTTCACGGGTCTCAGAGTTTCCGAAGGTGAGGCGAATTAAAATACACTGCATTTCCCTTAAAAATGTGGTTTATTATCACATAAATACTTATGGGCTTCTAGCTTCTCCCATTGTAACAATTCCCACCATAATAATTAGGAGCCTAATCTAACTGCACACGCTTCCCACCCATATACACACACGTGCATCCGTCCTCCAGAGAGTATCACTGTGTGTCGCCGAGATTCTATAAGAGTGTCAAAATCTGGGGCTTTCTTCCCCTTTTTATACCTAAGCCTAGTAACGCTCGCCTTCGCGCCTCAAAATGTAACGACATTTCTAATTGGTCCTCAGACCACTTTACCTTATTATGTATGAGAATATTCTGCTCTAAAAGATTTCGCTTATGCGTCCCAGTGACGCCCCCGGAAGCAGATTCAATATCTCTGTCTCCTTCCTTTCTCTAACTGTCTCTTTCTATTTCTCCTTAATGCTTACAGTTCCTCGCTCATTAGCTTGGTGAAAGGTAGGCTCTACCTACAACTATCTTTCTCCTGTAATTAGCTAGCTCGCCCGTCCCTTACTTATCTAAGTTACAGTCTGCTTTTGTACAATTCTTGGTTGCTAAATATTGTGAGGTCTTTCTTGCTGAAGTATATTATTATTATTGTTATTATTATTATTATCATTATTATTATTATGTACAATTCTTGTTTAGTATTGATTTATGCCTATGTATATATATATATATATATATGTGTGCGTGTGTGTATGGCATATCCCCTTTCAATGTTCTCGTATTTATAGCTAGAGTTACAGTGATAATAATCATATATCTTATCGTAAGAGATGTTGGAAATGTTATGCTTCTCTATCTGCATATTTCTGACACTTTTCAGGAAATTCAGTTCAATTCAGGGAGTTCAATATTAAAAATCTGATGTGTTGCACTTACATGACTTTCTCTACTCTTGAACAAACTATTTTTACAAACGCTTATTCTCTCCGTCTACTTCATGTTAATCGAGATAAACATTTGCAGACTCTATCTTATTGCTAACTTTCTTGTAGATGTAAGGGGAATATATATTTACAAGGTCAGTATCGAAATACAGTAGCCTTTAAGCACATACATATCTCTTAATAGCTGGTTGCTAGGTGCAGCACTATTCCCTTTGCCACAGATTAATACTCTTTGCATATCCAAGACAAAAAATGAATACGAATTCCCATTTGAGAAAATAAGTATTGAAAAATTTAAGGGAATAGCAAGCAATATCTCGAAAATGGTTCACTCTACAACAAAAATGTATATGATATAAATTGTGTATTTTAACGCGATCTACATCTTTTGTGTAGTAAAATTTTGTCTATCTCTTATGGTTTACCAATATACCAAACGTCGTTCACAATGAAGAATACTTTTGGAGACATTCCCAGAAAATTCAAGATATACATTTTAGTTGTCATGAAAATATCTTAAACATATGATATTTTAATCAAAATCGTTAGAGCCATTTTTGAGAAAATTAAAATTTTCGAACAATGTTCTATATAAAGGGTAATCTTGGGTGGGGGGGTTTCTTAAAAACATTCGTGTCGCATCTCTGGAAGATACTGAACCTAAATACCAAGTTTGGTGTTTATCCGACTGTTCGTTTCTGAGTTGTGCTATTCACAGACAGACACACAAACGGACATGTTTCCAAAAATGCTTTTTTTGGATTCAGGGGATCCCAAAACATGTATTTCCGGTGAAATATCGGTATCGAATTTTTGGGTGGAATACAATACTTCCCCTACTTACTCTACGTAGTAGAGAAAGTAAAAATTGAGTGAATTTCTTGCCTGACGTTTCCTTTTAATTCCTCCAATGATAAAAATCGCATACGGGTAAATCAGGGAATCGTGATGGTCACAATTCTTTACTGACTACCCTATTTTCAAAATTTTCCTTAATTAAGTTTGTTCATTAGCCGTACGCGCGGTAGGCTTACTGAAAAAAAATACAGACTGGTATTCAAGTCGATCAGCTATTCAATAAATGGCATAAATTTATTCCTGTACCTCTCTGGATTTATTGTTTGTTAAAATTAGTCCGGTCCTATTACTTTGTTTGTATTTACTGGACATCAATTTTCGCGTCATGCATGGGAATCGGGTTTCTCTGTATTCCAATATGCGCTATTTTGCAACGGAACATGACCATATAAACATTACTCTTACCATTTTGCAAAATCGTATTACAGAAATTTACCCGACTGTGATCATCATCTGAAAAATAAGATGTGTGCAATAAACTCCATACATTGTAAACACTAAAACGAAACATTAGCGGGAAATTCAAGCAATTTCGAATACTGAACCCTCCAGTGTGAATGGAAATTCTTGAGATTATGTCAGAAATTAGTGGATAGAGAAGCATATTTCAAACATCTCTTATGACAAGGCAGTACTTTTTACGATTGTAATTGTAAATATGAAAACGTGAGGCGGTTGCTGGAATATTGTTATACACCAGGTGAGGCCAAAAGGTTTTGCAGCTAGATATTAAATTTAGCTACCCGGCATAAACATTGGGGGACGTAGCGGCAGAGGCAAACGAGAGATACCAGGAACTTGCTGCACAAATCTAAATCAGTAGTGGGATTTTCATAACAAAATACAGATTTAACACATTACTGTGGTTTATTAAAATTGATAATGTGCCGCTACATTGTACTCAAAAGGTTACAGATAAACAATGGAGGGATATGCTCCACACACACACACGCACAGACCACGCACGCTATATACCCAAACCACAAACTCTAAAGACACACACACAAGACTGATGCTACTAGTGACGCCAGTGGACTGAGGAGGTGGGGAAGGAAAGCCATATATGTATTATATAATACATAGAATAAGAAATTTCATAGAATATATTTATCTTATTGAATTAACTAAATATAATTTTAGTAAGTTTTTGTTGCTTTAATTCCTGTTATATTTATTATATATTCAAATATCTTAAGTTAGAGTATAACATTGAAGCTGTACGTCGGACCGAATTCAAACTTTGAATCAAAATAATTCTTTCAACAATGTCATGCTACCCAGTAATAATGTGTCCGATGCGACAATGCACATACATACGCTACAATATTATTACTGTTTCGGCGGGAGTAGCAATGTGAAAGTAAATCGCTATACTTTATAATTTAATAAATTATAAAGTGTGTTACATACTTCAATTTAATTTACCAGTACATCCATTCCTTCTAAAGCTTAACAAGATTATTTTAAATGGTACGTTTTACATTTACGGTATAGTACTTTTTGATATATCTCTTATGGTTTACCCTTATACAAAGTAGCGCAACATTTCTTCTGAATAAACGAGACTTCACTGGTTTTTCCCAAAAAAATCAAGGTATACATTTTATTTGTAATGTAAGGATCTCAAATATAACCATGATGTTTTAGACAAAATTTAGCCATTTTTTAGAAAATTAAACATAAGGAACATTTTGTGCGACGATATATTTTATTCAAAATGTTAATTTCGAATCTTTAGAATATATTGAACTTAAATGCTAAAGGATAAGACATTTCGTCTTTTTGTTTATACTTACTGTTCACACACGCACACACACTCATCCAGAGGCTTTTTCTGAAAATGCATTTTGGATTCAGGAAGCCTCAAAATCTTATTTCTGGTGAAATCTCGTACCTAGATCCCTATCGTAGATCACGTACGTACGTAGAAATCTATATACTGGTAGAGAAAGTCAAAATGCTGTAGTATAACAATTTAGTAAAATCCCTCGATCTACGGACTGCGCGAGTATTCAGGAGGGACAAATCGCCCCCACTCTACTTGTCTTTTGCCTTTAGTTACTGAGTTATCCATTGAGGTGTCAACGATGAAGTGGGCTATACGCGGGCGTTACGTCACTGTTGTGAACGCAGCTATTTTATAGTGTAGTAAAGTGTAATAGAATCATCGCGATAACTCAAAAACTAAAACCGTATTCCAGTTCTGTAAGAGGTATGTTAAAGAGCATAGTTTCAAGACGAAGATGGTGTGTGATTGGTCTCTCTGCAAAAGATTAAAACCGCTAGTTTTATTTGTATATCTTCAATTGAAAGAATTTTTATTATGAAAATCAATCAGCGAGGAACTTTCTGCCTTGAAGAGATATATGGGGAAGTGAAGGCTATGATCAAGCTTACCGATTTTTCACGCCCAATATATGTAGAATGGACCACAGCAGTTAAAGAGCATCCACAAATAAAACTCAATTTAATTTGTTAGTGAAGGCTATGAAGTACCCTAAAAAGTGTGAATTAACTTTTGGAAGATATCCTATAATAATACCGCATGTATGTGAACTGCTATCGCTGGTTGTATGCAAACATTTGTTTTCACACCCGCTGCAGCTTGCTCTTAGTGTGACCTGTCACAGCAATCTACAAACGCAGCATTTTTGTTGCAATGCGAAATTATAGCCTGCGAAGCGACTCAGAGGCAATGCACGCTCAAGGCAGTTAGAGAGGTGGAATATATGACCAGTTGACTTACCCCTCCAAGGGTGTTTTTCTAAGTTGCTGAACTATAACACATATTGTTAAGTTTATTTTAAACAAGCCAATAATGATCGGTAATAGGTTTACCATTTCAAAGTCAAAAGTGTGATGGAAATCGGTATTTTTAATCGAGGCAGTTTTAAATTAAACTTGAGGATAAGGCTATCTTTTGTATTCATTATAACGGTTAACATTCAGCAGTATGTTAATTTAACGAGACTGACTGCTTATTTCACATACTGCAATTTCTAAACCTCCGCACACCCCTCTGCGTGTACCTGCTCTAGAAAGTTGACCGCTTTTTTCACAGACCATATTTTTCACCGGCCTCCTTTTTCGAATACGCACGCACGCGTGAACAGCGTAAGTCAAACATAAGTGTCGGAGATACCCAACTTAGCATTGTAATCGCGCGCGCTGATCTATAAAGTCTGCCTATAGCGCTTCCGATGTTTACGCCGGGCGAGAGCGCAATTTATCTTTGTTTATTTCCGACTGCCTGTCGCAGCGCTCCCGATAACCTTGGACCATAGCCGCGTCTTCACAATATTGAGACATATCTTTGCACCGACACTTGTTACGTATACCCAGATTGGTTATTTACCTAAGCGTATCTAAGTGTGAAATAAATCGTATCAGAATAAGTTTTCATTTTCTTCAGCTATGCCAAATTTGACACATCGTGGATTTCCAAGGTAGTAGGCGTTTTTTAAAGTATATTTTTTTTAAAAAAATAAAAAAAACATTATTTTCCAAATACTTTATTATCATTCATTACTTTGCCCTACTTCCCCACTTAGTCCCTACCGTATTCAGACACTGGTAGCGGTAACCATTTTGCCTTCGTCAACGAATGACATCGCCTGTAATAAAAGCCAAGATTGCAGTTCTTGTTCACAACATCATGGTCATTGAAAGGTTTACTACCAAGGAATTTCTTCAGATGAAAATCGCTTGGTGCCAAATCCGGACTGTAGTGAGGGTGGTCGAATTGTTCCCAACCAAATGATGCAATCTTGGGTTTGTTTGGCTGTGTGTGGCTGGGCATTGAGTGTTGTCTCCCTATAAACCTCACACAATTGGCGATGCAGGTTTGCTAGCGTACCATTTCATGCATTCAAAAAGAATCGCTGAACTGACTTCACAGTCGGAGGGACGTTCGATTGTTTTGAACATTTCGAAACGCTCTAACAACAGGAAAACACAAAGTGGCTGTCGCTCATAACTGCTTCTAGCTTCCTAATGAATGGAGGAAGTGATTGCTGATGCTTAAAATCGCGACTGCAGCGCTGCAGCGACAAAATATTAAAACATACGTACTCTAAATGCACATCTCGTATATCGTTCTCTCCTTTATTGGCTCTCTCAGTCACATAAACTTTCAAGTTTGCCTATCGTTCTCCGTGTTCTAAGTGTACCATGCTACCCTTCTGTTCCCGAGGTCGCGGGTTCAAACCCGGCGTAGGGAATGGCTTTTTTTGGGGTGTAAGAATCCTTAACGTGACTTTCGTTGGAAGGGAAGCAAAGTCGGTGGTCCTGTGTCGTAGATCTACGGACGTAAAGGAACCTCATGCCTGATAAATAGGCCTCTGAGCAAACTTTCCGGTCATTCACGGAATATAGAATGGGACACGAAGAACCATAGCAGTTAAAGAGCGTCCATAAATAAAACTCAATTTAATTTTTAAGTTTGCTGATCTAGTGTGCCTTTGTGTCAGTTCCTGCCTAATTCTATTAGGGTTTTCATAGGCTGCCTGATATAGCTGTACAAACTGATTTATTTCAATGTTTTTTTACTTTATCTACTACGTATAGTAAGTAGGGGAAGTATTGCATTCCACCCAAAAATTCCATACCCAGACTTCACCGGAAATACATGTTTTGAGACCCCCTGAATCCAAAAAGGCATTTTTGGAAACATGTCCGTGTGTGTGTGTGTGTGTGTGTGTCTGTGAACAGCGTAACTCAGAAACGAACAGTCGGATAAACACCAAACTTGGTATTTACGTTCAGTATCTTCCAGAGATGCGACACGAAGATTTTCTAGAAAATCCCCCACCCCAGATTACCCTTTACATGGAACATTTTTCGAAAATTTGCTCAAAAATGGCGCTAACGATTTTGATTAAAATATCATATGTTTAAGATATTTTCATGACAAACAAAATGTATATCTCAAATTTTATGGGAATGTCTCCAAAAGTATTCTTCATTGTGAACGACTTTTGTATAACTGGTAAACCATAAGAGATAGACAAAATTTTACTACACAAAAAAATGTAGATCGCGTTAAAATACACAATTTATGTCGTATACATTTTTTTTTGTAGAGTGAACCATCTTCGAGATATTGCTTGTTAATCCCTTAAATTTTCCAATAATACTTTTTCTCAAATTCGTTATTCATTTTTTTTATGTCCTGGACATGCAAAGAGATTGGAATGCGCCACATAGCAACCAGCTCTTAAAAGATTTGACTATCGCTTAAAGCCTACCATATTCCGTTGCACATACAAGAAAATTAGCAATAAGATTAACATCTCGATATCTCGATTAACCAGAAGCATATGGAGAATAGCGAGTGTAGCACATTAGATTTTTTTTTTGTCCTGGACATGCAAAGAGAATAGAATGCGCCACATAGCAACCAGCTCTTAAAATATTACACTGTCGCTTAAAGCCTAGCAATTCCCCTGCATCTATAAGAAAATTAGCAATAAGATTAATATCTCGATTAACATAAAGCATATGGAGAATAAGCGCTTGTAAAAATAATTTGTACAAGAGTAGAGAAAGTCATGTGAGTGTAACACATCAGATTTTTCATATTGTGCTGTATCTTTGGTCCTCAGTTATTGCATAGAGGGCGTTGACTGACCGATTGATGCTGGTTGAGGAGACGTGTAATTCGCTCTCACCAGCGTGGACACCGTAGAATTCATCTGGAAGCATGTTTATTCCCGCCTCCCGCGAACTTTCTTGAACCCACTCGAGAACTCCAGCGACTATAAATAAGCAAACGTACTCACGAGTGAGTCAGTGAGTGCGTTTCTGATGCGGCACAAAGTCCTGCTAATACAATGCGTTCTACGAGTAAGGTTGTGACGGCATTTATGACGTACACCTGCAATTACGAGGGATAACAGCGAACTTCGTGCCAGCGAGTGAAGCGGAAGGAAAAAGGATTTGTTTCGTGCGTGTTTCATGATGCCGCTATATGAAGAGGAAAACTTAAGAGATAGTGAAAATTGTACTAAATCACATTAATGATGTGACAGTGAGAACTGTACTGGATCACAGTAAACTGTAAAGTAGATTATCTTTAAATTATTAGCCCCACGCTTTGGGCACCAAACTTGAGGTAATTGCAGCCCCACGTACAATACAAAGTTTTCGGTGGCCTTCGCCCCACGTTTTACTTTTTTCGGTGGCCTTCACCCCACTTTTAAAAATCAATTTCCTATTTTTAATGTTTCTTTAAATATTATATATCTATGTTTGCCTCGGCTGCGTCAGTATTAATTTGCAGAAACACGTATCTCTTAGCAGGGGGTGCTGCGGCTAAACAATGAAGGCTTACACAAATTATAATGTTTACTTCACTCCTTTTATTAATCCTTCATACGATTAAATAACACTTCACTGATGTATCCTACTGTAGAGCTGTGAGATTATTTATTAATTGCACTTTTTAACATGTAAACTTGAATTATTCTCGTCGTAATAAATTTCTATATCTCACACTGAATACGCATCGAACTGCTGGGAAACGCTGTCTTCTAGCGTCTGGCTTCTACCGTCTAAATTTATACTTTTACTATAGTACTCAAGTCTCTGGTTGGTTAATTTTACTCCAATAGAATACTTTTATTTAACTTAAAGCTTTTCTAGTTTTTGATTGGCTATTTATAAACTGTTTTAAGTATAACATTATTGTTCCAAGAATTATTAGTAGCATTTATTAAGCCCTCCAATTCATTATTTCCTAAAGGTTACCTCATTGTTAGCAACTTTCGGTTTCTACTTTATAATTCTGTTTGCTACGAAAGGTAGTTTGGTTTTATTCTCACAGCTCCTACATTGTTAAATTACGTAATGCATTCACATAACATTATTATGCATGTACATAATACTATAAACATAATACAATGACTGTTACATACATTTTATATATTATTGTAGTATACACATATTGTTTTAAGACGGGCTGTTATTATATTTTATATTATATAATTAGACTGATATTGTTTAAGAGTTAAAAATACTGCCTCAACTGACAGTGAGAATTGGACGAAATCATATTAGTGAAGTGACAGTGAGAACTGAACTAGATAACATTACTGAAGTGACAGTGAGGACTGAACTAGATAACATTGGTGAAGTGACAATGAGAACTGAACTAGATAACATTAGTGAAGTGACAGTGAGAACTGATCTAGACAACATTAGTGAAGTGACGGTGATAAATGAAATAGACAACATTAGTGAAGTAACAGTGAGAACTGAACTGGACAACATTACTGAAGTAACAGTGAGAACTGAACTAGCCAATATTAGTGAAGTAACAGTGAGTACTGAACTAGACAACATTAGTGAAATAACAGTGAGAACTGAACTAGACAACATTAGTGAAGTAATAGTGAGAACTGAACTAGGCAACATTAGTGAAGTAATAGTGTGAACTGAACTAGGCAACATTAGTGAAGTAATAGTGAGAACTGAACTAGACAACATTAGTGAAATAACAGTGAGAACTGAACCAGACAACATTAGTGAAGTAAGAGTGACAATTGAACTATATAAAGTTAGTGAAGTAACAGTGCGAACTGAACTAGACAACATTAGTAAGTAACAGTGAGAACTGAAATAGACAACATTAGTGAAGTAAGAGTGACGAACTACTTTACTTTAGTAAAGTGGCAGTGAGAACTGGACAAAGTCTATATGATTTTTGTAGAATTTCTCTAGGAAAATACATAAATTATGCGCATATAGTTTCTATAAACTACTAAAAAGAAAGACGTTGAATATAGAGCAATCTTAAGAGTGTTTCTATACTTCATTAGGACTGTTTGAGGACACGCCCGCTGAAAATTTTAACCATCAACTAATGCCAAACGTTTTATGATTTTTAGCTATTCTAGCCCTTTAAAAGAATAATTTGCGAAAATAAAGCAACAGTGCACGCGTCTACCAGATGGATCAGCAGGAAAATCATATCAACATGGAATATCTGTGTTTAAACTGCGCAGTGTATTCAATAACCCTGTTTTTTAAAACCGCGTATTTCCGCTAGATTGTGTAAATGCTCCCTTTGTGTGGTCGGACATACAGTTCCTTTCAATTCCCTTACCTGCGTTCCCAACTTTCAATTATAGCCACACGCGCGACCGCTACTCTGTTGTTTAACTCCCCGCACATTATTGTATCTTTCGACCTTTAATAGATTTGAATGGCCACGCAAGGAAATTTCAGTCCCAGAGTTCCATAGCCGTATTAATTATTGTTTACTATTATCGCACTGTGTATGAAGTGTTTATCGATACGCCTGCCCCGTGGCGGCGGTTTGGGAAACGAATAACAACTGTCATTTCCTCTGTGGTACAAAACTATCGCCAATCTGTGTACGGATGTGGGTGTGTGGCCCCAAAGTTTGTACTGGGGTACATTTCTGAATGCGTACCTGTAGAATTTTTGTTTTACAATACCCTCTACGACATGCAGGGTAGACCAAAACTTCAAAATCGTACAGCAACTGTTTGCCGTCTATAACAGAGCACAGCGGGCTAGACCACTTCAGATGTTTGCATCAATCAAAGCGGAATTCGTTAAGGCAACCAAATCGAAAAATGTGCCCCTTAAAAGGAATACATATTTATACATCAAGCAGAAATTCTAAATTGATATATCGCCGGAAATACGTGCTTTGAAGTCCCTGAATAAAAAGAAATTGGATAAATCTTATATATTATATTCACATGAGCTTCTCCACCCACTGTAGCTTATTTTCATACACTTTCTACAAATGATTCTTACAAACGTTTATTCCTATGGTAAACGCCATAAATAATCTGACATACATTTTGTGTTTTAATGAGATTTAAATTTTTTGTATAGCAAGCATTAACAATTTAGAATAAAGAGGACTTCATAGGCTATTCAAGATATTAATTTATTCTTGTCATGCAAATATCGAAAAACATATGGTATTTTAATTAAAATGGAAGAGGGTGGATAATGTAAATAAAGTACAATGTAATTTCTGGAAGCGCATTCTAGGGTTGGGGAGCGGTACTTCAAACTACGGAATTCTTCGTGAGGTAGGATGCTGGGAAGATGCTGTATTTGCTAAACTAAATGTAGTTAGGCACTGGCTGCGAATATTTAAAGGTGACGAAACAACTTTGAGAGCAATATGTTATCGTCATCAAATGAACAACATAGAGCATTCAAAATGGTGGGCGACGGTGTTACAAAGAGAATTATAAAACATTGGCTTAAACATATCTGGCAAAGGGGTAATGAAAATACACACAGTGCCGTGAAAAAAGTCAAAAGACAACATGATGTAAACAGGCAGGAAATAGAATCTGAATGTAGAAAAAGATAAACATTGGAGCTACAAAATGAAATAAAACTAGGTAAGGTGAGGTAAGGAAATACATATTTTGGAATTGGGTATGAAACAGAGGACGGGAATAGCATGCCTTAGGTTGGGAGGGTGGAAAGCTCGCAAGATTGTTGATGATTATGGCAGGAGGATTTGCTCATTATGCGGGGAACTAGAAGACTGGACGCATATTTTGGCAGCATGCGTGCAGACAGAGGGTATTAGAAAAAAATTATTACCGGAATTATTTTTGACTTCCAACAGACGAAGGACAGCATGCTGGAACTTGATTCTAAACAGTCAAAACTGGCCAAGCTAGGGCACATACTTAATGGAAGTACGTGTACTAAGAGATAAGGTGTTTATGTAAATTTTCTTTAAACATATGTGGTGCTTGAGCAGTGGTGTGCGTGAGTGTGTGTGTGTGTGTGATTCAGAGTATGTTTCATCTTATATGTATGTATATAGTGTGTCATTATAAAAATAGTTGATTTCCGGCCGATTCTGCCAGTCAAATATACAGACCAGGTGTTTTTCTAGAGAGCATGTAGGGTCATATGACCCATGCGACTATGTTATGCAATTAATGTAATACGAAGTACTTAATAAATACTACTACTACTACTACTACTACTACTACTACTACTACTACTACTACTACTACTACTACTACTACTACTACTACTACTACTTTTGAGCAAATCAAGACTAAAACTTTAATGCAAAGGGTAGTTTGAAATAGGGGATTTCCTTTAAAATATTTCCGTCATATCCTTGGAAAATACTGAACTTAAGTGCCAAGACTTTTTGTTTTTGAGTTAAGCTGTTAATACACACACAAAAATTTCCGTAATTTTTAATTTCTCTACTACGTATAGTAAGTAGGCGAAGTATTGTATTCCACCCAAAAATTTGATACCGAGATTTCACCGGAAATATATATTTCGAGACCCCCTGAATCAAAAAAAGCATTTTGGGGAACATGTCCGTGTGTGTGTGTGTGTGTGTCTGTCTGTCTGTCTGTGTCTCTGTGTGTGTGTCTGTATGTATGTGAACAGCATAACTCAGAAACGAACAGTCGGATAAACACCAAACTTGGTATTTAGGTTCAGTATCTTCCAGAGATGCGACACGAAAGTTTTTAAGAAAATCCCCCCACCCCAGATTACCCCTTACATGGAACACTTTTCTAAAATGTTAATTTTCTCAAAAATGGCTATAACGATTTTCATTAAAATATCATATGTTTAAGATATTTTCATGACAAATAAAATCTATATCTCGAATTTTCTTGGAATGTCTCAATTTCTTGGAATGTTTTCTTGGAATACATAATTTATGTCATATACCTATTTTTTTGTTGAGTGAACCATTTTCGAGATATTGCTTGTTATTTCCTTAAATTTTTCAATATTGTTTTCTCAAATGGGAATTCGTTATTCATTTTTACTTTCTCTACTACGTATAGAAACTAGGGTATGTATTGCATTCCACCCAAAAATTCGATAGAGAGATTTCACCGGAAATACATGTTTTGAGGCCTCCTGAATCCAAAAAAAAAGCATTTTTGGAAACATATCCGTGTGTTTGTCTGTGTGTGTGCCTGTGTGTGTGTCTGTGAACAGCATAACTCAGAAACGAACAGTCGGATAAACACCAAACTTGGTATTTAGGTTCAGTATCTTTCAGAGATGCGACACGAAGGTTTTCAAGAAAATCCTCCCAACCCAGATTACCCTTTACATGGAACATTTTTCAAAAATTTTAATTTTCTCAAAAATGTCAAACGATTTTGATTAAGATATCATATATTTAAGGTATTTTCATGACAAATGAAATGTATATATCGAATTTTCTGGGAATGTCTCCAAAAGTATTCTTCATTGTGAACGACTTTTGCATAACTGGTAAACCATAAGAGATAGACAAAGTTTTACTACACAAAAAATGTAGATCGCGTTAAAATACAATTTATGTCATATGCAGTTTTTTATTGAGTGAACAATTTTCGAGATATTGCTTGTTATTGCATTTTTTTCTATGTCCTGGACGAACAAAGAGAATGGAATACGCCACATAGCAACCAGCTCTTAAAAGATTTGACTATCGCTTAAAGCTTACAATGTTCCCCTTGCATCTACAAGAAAATTAGCAATAAGATTGACATCTCGATTAACATGAAGCATATGGAGAATAAGAGTTTGTAAAAATAGTTTGTACAAGAATAGAGAAAGTCATGTGAGTGTAACACATCTGTCTTTTTTTCTGGAAACACGCGACCTCAGACGTGTAATGGTGGTGAAATCTCGGCATCGGTTTAATGGGTGGAGAACAAGCATTTTCTTACTATAGACAACCATTAGATAAAATGAAACATTAAGTAACATAAAAGAAGAAAGGCTCCCAGCAAGCAGAAACACCCCATTAAAAGTAATGCAAAGATATTTTAGCAGACGGTCTGTCTCTGCGAGGGATGTTCTTCGTGAATACTAAAGCGAGATGGACAGTTGAAGCGGAAGTTTGCACACAAAGCTAATTTACTTGCCACGAGCTACATAGCTTGCCCTCCATCAACCCCAAGACAGATGCCCATCCACCCTTAAGACACGGGCATTTAATGAAAGTTATAATGCATTAAAATCCCATTCGTCTTATTTGTGACTGATTAATGGCGGGCAACAGATGTTGTTGTGAGATTAATCACCTCTACCATTGTTTCGTAATTGATTATATAAGGTTAACAATGGGATGGGACTCCCTTTGTGCCACGCTGCTGTAATCTCAATCCCGTGCCTGACAAAGCACGGGTATGGGAATCCAGGTTGCAATTTTTTTTTCTCAAAAATCTGATGTGTTACACTCGCATGACTTTCTCTACTCTTGTACAAACTATTTTTACAAACGCTTATTCTCCATATGCTTCATGTTAATCGAGATATCGAGATGTCAGTCTTATTGCTAATTTTCTTGTGGATGCAAGGGGAAAATGGTAGGTTTTAAACGATAGTCAAATCTTTTAAGCGCTGGTTGCTATGTGGCGTATTCCATTCTCCTTGCATGTCCAGGACATGAAAAAATGAATAACAAATTTGAGAAAAAGTATAAGCATTGGAAAATTTAAGGGAATAACAAGCAATAGGTCGAAAACGGTTCACTCAACAAAAAAAAATGTATATGACATAAATTGTGTATTTTAACGTGATCTACATTTTTGTGTAGTAAAATTTTGTCTATCGCTTATGGTTTACCAGTTATGCAAAAGTCGTTCACAATGAAGAATACTTTTGAAGACATTCCCAGAAAATTTGAGATATACATTTCATTTGTCATGAAAATGTCTTAAACATATGATATTTTAATCAAAATCGTTAGAGCCATTTTTGAGAACAATTTTTTTTCGAAAAATGTTCCATGTAAAGGGTAATCTGGGGGGGTATTTAAAACCTTTGTGTCGCATCTCTGGAAGACAACTGAACCTAAATACCAAGTATGGTGTCTATGCGAAGGTTCGTTTCTGAGTTATGCTGTTCACAGACACACACGGACATGTTTCTAAAAATGCTTTTGATGGATTCAGGGGATCTCAAAACAAGTATTTCCGGTGAAATCTCGGTATCGAATTTTTGAGTTGAATATAATACTTCCCCTACTTACTGTACGTAGTAGAGAAAGTAAAAATGTATATACAGAGGCCAAATTAATACAGTAGAAAATGCAGTAGCTCTAAGAAAACAATTATAACTGTCTTCAGATTTATTCAGCCTTTACCGCCAGTCAGTTTAAATGAATGACGTTATTATAATTCAGTGAACCCCTTGAGTCTAAGGGTAGGTGCGGAATGGAACCTCGGTCTGAATGCGTTTCCGACTTCGAAAACAGGTTGATGTACTGCGGCGGCGAGGAACTGTTTTTCTCTAGGACATTTCGTGCGTTCTTTTCACGCGGGATGAAAATGACCACCCATCACAGAATTTGCATGGTTGAGTGCTACTTCCAAACTGGAAGGATACGAGGGATTGTCTATCTTTACGATACTGGCGGCTGTGTGAATGATTTTCCCCTTTTTTGCGTAGAATTCCATCAAGTCCCGAGACAAACACGATAAAAATTAAAAAATAAATAAATAAAAATTAAAAATCTGATGTGTTGCACTCACATAGCTTTCTCTACTCTTGTATTAACTATTTTTACAAACGCTTATTCACCATCTACTTCATGTTAATCGAGATAAACGTTTGCAGAAACTGTATTGCTAATTTTTTTGTAGGTGCAAGTGGAATATGGTAGGCTTTAATCGAAAGCCAAATCTTTTAAGAGCTGGTTGCTATGTGAAGCATTCCATTCTCTTTGCATGTCCAGAACATAAAAAAAACTAATAACGAATTCCCGTTTGAAAAAAAGTATAAGTATCGGAATATTCAAACAATTAACAGGGAATATCTCGGAAATTGTTCACTCCACAAAAAAATAGTATGACTTATGCTAAAGCCATTCAGAAAAAATAGGACTTTTGGGGAAATTCCTAGAAAATTCGAGATAAAAACTTTATTTTTCATGAAAATATGTTAAATATATGACATTTTAATCAAAATCGTTAGAGCCATTTTTGAAAAAATTAGAACTTTTCCAAAAATGTTCCCTATGAAGGGTAGTATGGAGTGGGGGGAATTTCTTGAAAATCTTCGTGTCGCATCTTTGAATGATACTGAATACCAAGTTTTCTGGTTATGCTGTTCACAGGTAGACACACACATACACGGACATTTTTCTAAAAGTGATTTTTTTTTGGATCCAAGAGGTCTAAAAACATTATTTCCGGTGAAATCTCGGTATCAAATTTTTGGGTAGAATGCAATATTTTTCCTACTTTCTATATGTAGTAGAGAAAGTAAAAATGCGAAAACAGCAAAAACATTTTAAACATATTTTTAAATATTTAAAGATGTTTAACATATTTATAGAGGTTGCTTCAGGTTACTTCATACGAACAGATTTTTAACACACATTGGTTAATCCAATCTATTTCTACAGTGTTGTTATTGTCTATACATAATTCCTTCCAAGTTATAAAACATTAATCGCAATTTTATATCCTTGTATAAAAAATGGTTAGTCTAATACCGAGCGGAATTGCTCGGGCTCGCATTCGGTAAGCCTGGGGTTCGATTCGTTAGTTTTTCCCGTGCTATTCCCAGGTCAGTTACGGGGATAGGTGGGAAGAACGATGGTATGCGGCGTATTCAATGAAAGCAACGTTGAGCGAAGGTCTACTTGGAGCAAACGCTCCCCTTCAAAACCAGGAAAGTCGTTAACGAGTGACTTTTTCGTGGGTCTTTCCATATGCCATTCCATATACAGTCTAAAAATGCTTCTCCCCGCTTGTGCAGAAATGGAAGTGAATGCATCACTAACATGCATGACCTCAGAAGTAAGACTCCCCAAGAAAATGGGTAGAGGCAACAGTGACCGCTTACCGTCTCCCAGCTTTTCAGGTTGGTACCAGAGGACATTGAGGCGTCTCACAACCCCATCAGGACATCACCTCCCAGACGCACAGTGTCTCCCTTGGATATCAGGAATTACTATCCCGTCGAGTCCAACCCAATTCCGACAACTGTCCAAAGGCAGAGGCTCAGACGTGAGGTCGATGTACTTCTAGTAACGTCTGAACCGTTCCATAGGGTGGTGGGAATGATACACATGGAAACATTAAGGATCCCGCTGAGCTGCCACAAATACCATCAGATATAGCAGTCCTCCGTAATATTTCGCCTCCTCCTTTCCTCCTGGACGTTTAGTAGGCACAATAGGCCTAGACTTATCTGCGGCCCTGAAATCCTCGTTTTTAATCTACAACCGTATTCTTCCATTCACAGTAAGTTACAATAGGAATCTGGTTACATACTCAAGGTGGAAGACAAAACACAACTATTCACATAATACTGTAAGTCGGTTTTTGTTACTAACGAGATCATACGGAACAAAACAGATGTCAAGCTAGAGCTCCGCTTTTCTATCGCTAATCGAATACTCGTCTCCGTGGGTTTTTCCCATTAGGGCTTTACCTATTTTATAATCAACTCCCCACTGCTTTCACAGGGATGGAAATGGATACGCCATTACACGTTTTAAATCCTAAGAGGGAAGACTAGGTCTAGCTACTGTCTACCTACTCTCCCGAGTGGTGCCAGAGAACATTAAGGCATCTCACAACCCCGCCTGGACTTCGCCCGAACATACCCAATCTCTCGTGGGTGTCAGGAAACACTGCCCGTGAGTCCAACCCAATCCGCACAACTCCCTTCCGGGAGGGGATCAGATGTCGGAAATACCACGGGTGCTAGAGGTCCGCAACGTTCGCACCATGGCAGCTGAAAGGGTCGGAAACCCCCTACTAGGCATATACGGAACAAAAGAAGAATCGCGTAAAATGCCTTCTAAGTGCCGCGTAACAATTACATTTAGAAAAATGATGCCAAAGGTAATATTTCGCAAATGGTTGATGTTATTTAAATTGTGTAGTTGAGTGAGCACATGTTTTGTGCATTTCTTATGGTATGGTTTTGTGCGTTATTCGTAGAAAATTAAAGGTATATATTTTATTAGTAATGTAAGTATCTTAAACAACTTCCACTTTAATCAAAGCTTTAATATAAAATAGCAAATAACTTTTTTTTTCAAGTAAAGATGTAGTAGGTTGTCGCTTCACGTATGGAAAGCCGATTTGAAGTAGTTGCAACCTCACGTATGGTAAAAAGTTTCTGGTAGCCTTCACACCAAGTTTAAAAATATTAACTTTGTATTTTTACTGTTTCTTTACATATTAAATATTTGCCTCGGCTGCGTCAGTATTATTCTTAGAGACAAGTTTCTCTTTTCAGGGTTGTGGTGCGACTGAAGAATGTAGGCTTACACAGATTTTAAGTTGTTTTTTTTACTCCATTTATTAATGCTTGCCACGATTTAAATAACACTTCACTGATATAGAGAGAGCTGTGAGATTGTTTAATTAATTACTTGCACTTTTTAACACGTAAACTATTTTTTGTCTCACACTAAATACGCATTATACTTCTTGAAGACGTGTCTCGCGTCCAGTTGTGAGCACTGTCTACAAACAACTGACATGAATTCCACCGTCTAAATTTGTAAATTTCTGTATTTCATGTCTCTGATTGTCAATTCCTAATCCAATAGAATACTTTTATTGAATTTAAGCTTTTTTCTGGTTGTTGATTGGCTATTTTTTAAACTGTCTCAAAATTTACATTATTGTTGCTCCAAGAATGACTAGTAGGATTATTACACTTTCTTACTCATTATTGCCTCAAGGTTACCTCATTGTTACCTCATTGTTAGCAACTTTTAACCTATTATTCTCACAGTTGCTACATTATTAAATTACGTAATACATTCACATAACATTATTAAACATGGATACAATAATATAAACATTTACAAGGACTGTAATATACACTTTTTATATATAGTTACATACACATATTTAAGGCGGGCTGTTATTGAATTATTTATGATATAATTAGATTGAAATCATTTAAGTGTTAAAAATACTGCCACAAAGAATAGTTTGTTTTCGGTGGAATTTTCTGAAATATCTGTGTTTCTTATTCTTGGAAGACATTGAATTTAAATAGATAGATGCATGCACACGTAGGCATAAACACACACTTCTAAAATTTAGTTAGCGTCTCATAACATGCATTTCTGGTGCAATCTGATAAATAATTCGTGGGTATAATGCAATATATCCTCTGCCTATCATAAAGTAAAAGTTCAATAAGAATGCAGAGAATTTCAGAGGCTACTGCAGAAGATTTCACCTTATAGTAATTTTTTATGTCAATATATAAGTAATGTGACATTTTAATCAAAGTCTTTAAAGCCACTTTTAAGGAAATACGAAATTAACGAAACATTTTCCACATAAGCGGTTGTTTGGAGAGGGGAGATTTCGTCCAAGTCGATAGAGAAAGTAAAAATACAAAGTTGTTGATACTAAGGGAAAGGTAATTTGAAATAACTAGCAAATTTTTTGCTGTTGCAGAATTTGTCTAATTGTAATGCTTATAGAGCTATAAATATTTAATAAGGCTGAAGGGGATTTCATCGTCTTAACAGAGGAAACTCGAGATATAAATTTTATTTCTTATGAAGTGTTTCAGGCGTATAATATTTTAGTCAGTACATGTTGGGGGGGGGGGTGAATAACTTCGATGTGCATCTGGAAACGCAGGTTTTGGGTTCTACTGAATCCACTTCAAAAGAAGAAACCGATGGGAATATATATGATATGTTTATTTGAACAATGTAATTCAAAATGAATTTATTGTTTATTCTGTATAAACCACAGTCAGCAAGTCCAATTACGTGAGACTTACCACAATCGTATGACGCGACACCGTTTCGAAGATTCATAGACAACGGTTGCAGAGGTAAGGTAAGGTCAAGGTTTGCGTTTTATAGCCACATAGGTACAAAGTACAGCATATATTTCCTTACCCCGCTAGTCATTCGCTAAAGGTAACTTCGTCTTACACCTTACCAACACATCTCTCGGAGTTCCTAGCTCACAATCGGGAGCAAGAAGAAACTCAGAAGTAATCAATTGCTTAAAATATATCAGGGACTGTCTTGAGAAACAACTTATTGAGTTTTCATTCATTTTGAGGTGAAACACATGCATGTGCATTCAATTTACAAATTGGAGGGAAGAGATTTAAAGATAAACCCCTCAGGTGGGCGTCGAACCCAAGACCTCCAATTTGAGGAGTTTTAATATTGATTACGTAGTCAATACCAGATTTTAACCTCAAATCACATTCCTTTCAAGGATGAAAGGATAATTTATACTATATTATAAAAAGAGAGAATTTGTAGGCGGTGCGTGGCCGAGTGGTTAGACAACTCGCCTCTGAGCAAGATCCTGGTTTGATCCCAGGGAACCGTAGGTGGGATTTGTGGTGGTCAAAGTGGCTCCTGGAGGGTTTTCTAAGTTTCTTCGCCATTCATTCCACCAACTGCCCCATCAACATACATTTCACCATTTCATCTATTTCACCATCATTTCATATCATCTCCTTACTCGCTCCCATACCAGGCTTCGGGCTGACCACGCATCCTTTGTTCTATCCGATCCAATTAGTCTCTGTGCTCCCCGACAGACGTCTGACACCCCAGGCACCAACTTGTAAGTCCGGGGGGTGTAAGTCTTAACGGGGAAAATAGTCAGCAAAAGAAGAAGAGAAAATTTTTGAGTGGTTATCTGGTGGGGGGCTGGTGGTTATCTCGAAAACCACTCAACCGATTTTGATAATATTTTCACCATCGTAAAAAACATCCCCTTTAATTTCAATTAAAAAATTACTAAAATACCAAAAACATATTTAGAAAGCCTTCGTTGAGTGTTATGGTGTATAAAATAGTTGCTGTACTCCACAGAGAATGCATGTTGAAATAAAAGCAGTTAGTTGCTCTACTCCACAGAGAATGCGTGGTAAAAACAAAATCCAATGACACTTTATTTCAGGCAATATGCATAAATGACAAAGGTGAAACAATTAAGGAAACAGAAGACAGAGCAGAAAAAGTGACAGTCCACTGCATATAAGCGTAACGTATATTTATTTCCTTAATTGTAATTTACCACATGCTGCAGATGTGCATATAATGACATAATCTCAATACCTCTGAGTAACCTTTATTCTATCTCTTTAAATGTATGCAGTAAAATTTCTTTGAAAACTCTCACGTAAGAAAGTTTTGCTTTATTCTCTTTGCACACTCGCGTCCATTTATGCCGTAACCCCAGCTTTGGGAGACATTCTATTAGCCTTCACAGGTGGAGTATGTGTCTATAACAAGGAGGAGGTGTGTGTATCTTTTATATTTCAAGCGTTGCAGTAGCGTCCTGTTTACGTGTACAATTCTAGACTATTCACATATGAATATATAGCTATGGGCAAAAACTTTAGTATGATCTAGAGCAGTCAATGAACTGTGACGTCACACGTCACAAAGGAAGATTAACACAGGTGGAAAAAAGGTAATGGCGAATAATTGTACGATTTGCAATATCAGAAGGTTTAAAATTTTATTCACAGTATTGACTTTGTATACACAGAAAAATTCAAGTAATACTTCGTATTTATATTCAACTGGTGCTTAGTAGGGGAAATTAACACTTCATTTCTTATCTCCTCTCCAAGTTATATACATTTAATATTTATGTTTATATTCATTTCTGATTCAGACGCCGAGCTTTATTTAACCTTTTCCAGTAATTATCTTTGCAATATTTGGAGTATAAGTCTCTTGATTGTACAAAGCCGAAGACTGCATCGATAGCATAATTATTGACAGGAAGATACAAATAATTAAAGAAATTATAGTAGGACAGAGCAATAATTGCATTAAATAATATCCGTATATTAGTTCATGTATAATATAATAAGCTGAGTTGAGAGATTTGTCCGTAGAAAAATGCAAAGGAAAGTCATTATTAATAGCCGAGTAGCGAACGCAATAGCATAAAGGTTCCTGGAATGCAGTTAGAGTTGAATTCAGTACACTAGAAAAGTCACGTAGCAGAATTCTGTAAATTAGATACGGAATGGAATTCTGAAATTTGAGCAATCACCGCATAGTAACAGATTCAGATACGCATATGTAGAGCTTTAAGATTGGTTCGTGTAAGTAGAAACGTTAACGGGAGTAGTGATAGGTAGGCGGAGCGTACTTTGAGAAAGGGGCATGCATTCTAAATCAGACTTACTATCTTAGTCTTACTTTGAGCTACACTACGTGATCAAAAGTTTCCGGACAGCTGGCTGAAAATGACGTACAAGTTCGTGGCGCCCTCCATCGGTAATGCTGGAGGTCAATATGGTGTTGGCCCACCCTTAGCCTTGATGACAGCGTTCACTCTCGCAGGCATACTTTCAAGCAGTGTGCTGGAAGGTTTCTTGAGGAATGGCAGCCCATTCTTTATTGAGTGCGGAACTGAGGAGAGGTATCGATGTAGGTTGGTGAGGCCTGGCACGAAGCCGGCGTTCCAAAAGGTGTTCTATAGGATTCAGGTCAGGACTCTGTGCAGGCCAGTCCATTACAGATATGTTATTGTCGTGTAACCACCCCGCTACAGCCTGTGCAGTATGAACAGGTACTCGATCGTGTTGAAAGATGCAATCGCCATCCCCGAATTGCTCTTCAACAGAGGGAAGCATGAAGGTGCTTAAAATATCAATGTAGGTCTTTGCTGTGATCGTACTACGCAAAACAACAAGGGGTGCAAGCACCCTCCAGGAAAAACACGACCACACCATAACACTACCACCTCCGAATTTCACTGTTGGCACTACACACACTGGCAGATGACGTTCACCGGGCATTCGCCATACCCACAACCTGCCATCGGATCGCCACATTGTGTACCGTGATTCGTCACTCCACACAACGTTCAATCGTGTAATGTTGACGCTCCTTACACCAAGCAAGGCGTCGTTTGGCATTTTCCTGTGTGATGTGTGGTTTATGAGCAGCCGCTCGACCATGGAATCCAAGATTTCTCACCTCACGCCTAACTGTCATAGTACTTGGAGTGGATTCTGATGCAGTTTGGATTTCCTGTGTGATGGTCTGGATAGATGTATGCCTACTACTCTTTACGACCCTCTTCAAATGTCGGCGGTCTCCGTCAGTCAACAGACGAGTTCGGCCTGTACGCTTTTGTGCTGTATATGTCCCTTCACCTTTCCACTTCACTGTCATATCAGAAACAGTGGATGTAGGGATGTTTAGGAGTGTGGAAATCTCGCGTACAGACTTCTGACACAAGTGGCACCCAATCACCTGACCGCGTTCGAAGTCCATGAGTTCCACGGAGCGTCCCATTCTGCTGTTTCACGATGTCTCATGAGTACTGAGGTCGCGGATAATGAGTACCAGGTAGTAGGTGGCAGCACAAAGCACTTAAGATGAAAAACGTATGTTTTTGGGGGTGTCCGGATACTTTCGATCACATAGTGTGTCTAGAATTGTGCACGTAATGCAGGTGTCACTACATGCGCGAAAACGTAAACAGATACCTAAACCTCCTACTTGCTACACATCCTCACTTTGAAGGTCAGTAGAATGCCTCCGAAAGCTGTAGGGATGGCATAAACACAAGCGACTGTACACGACTACCTAGGGCTAGCTACTTAGCTCAACCGGTAGAGTACCTGCATGCTGTGCGAGGGGTTGGAGGTTTGATTCTCGGCCAAGGGTGGGAATTTTTCCAAGATTATTCCCTATTCTAGTGTGAATATGTGTGTGTGAGATTTAATGTATAAAACCCAACAAAAACAGGAAATTCAAATTTAACTGTAAGGAAATATTCCAAAGGCAAAAGGCCGCTGATAGGCCATTGTAGTTAAAGCCTGGGTATGAATGGAATACTAAACATATAATAATTGCACAAAGAACAGTAATACATGAAATTAAATCGTTGTGCGACTTTATTAACTAACCCTGCAAGGTTGAGTAACCCAGCTACTGTATAAAAGTGGTAAACCAGCTAAAGTTCCTACTTTTCAACCATTTGCTTGGAAAATGCTTCTTATATTTTATTTTTCAATAATTAGAGTGCCCTCAAAATATACATCGAGAGAACCTATATAATATTGCGCATAATTTCACGTTCCGTTTGGAGTCTGTACACCATTTCTCTGACCAAACGTAAAATAAAAAGTGTTTTAATTGCATTCATATTTAATCTACTGCAGACCGAATATTAAGAGCAGACCACAAAATACCCTTTCTTTAATATCTCTGACCTATAACTTGTTAGTGATTTAGTCCGCTACAGATTGTAACAACCTGTACAGCCCACAATACTCGGCTACTTCTGTACACTGAACCATGAGTGTAATATCCTCCCCATTATTCATGCCGCATTTGACGGTTGCGAAAATCTGCTAGAACGTTAGCGATTTTAACTCATGAAATTGTGATGCCATGACCACAAAAGAAATAAATACTGCAATAGTGGGTAACAATTAGGTATTCCCCTAATCCAGAGACGTAATTACCGTGTTGCAATTAGCATGTTGGGATAATAGCCATGGCATGCCAGACATACATATGTACACAGGTATGTCTTCGGGGTGCCCCATTATACTGTGTGGGGCATACATACCACGTGCACTGTTTGTAGCCTAATAGCTGACGATTATGATGATAATGTCCCACATTGTATACATGCACTATTGTTATGGTACTAAGCCATATTCCAGCGAACATTAGCAAAAAAAATGTAAAACTCCAAGGTTTCTTGGGGAATGTTCTACTACATTTTTAAAAGAAGATCCTTGCCGTAATAAATTTCTGTACATGAATTTTCCTAATGATTTAACTCGAATTTGGTTATGAAGAAGCTAAATAGCCAAAAACGGCGCTTTTTAGTATTTTGTGCAGTCTTATAAAATTAAATTTCTTGTAATTTTATATAGGTATATTTTATCATTGTAGGCAAAATACTTAGATATTTTTAAATATTTTTGAAAAGGTCACAGAATCCACCATTTTGTGTTGAATTTGCATCCCTTCACAGAAAAAAAGATTATAAACTCCTACTCACTTGGAAGTAGAGAGGTAAACAGTAGTACATCTGTTAGGTGAAATTTTGATCTATAAATTGTTACTAGTGTGCAGTATGGCAGCTTCTGTGTACTCAAGCCATGTAGTATCTTTCTTTGTAAATATAGGCCATTTTTATCCATTTCTGGCTTTGAAAAGGTTTTACTGCGCATGACATATTATGTTATAAATGACTCATTTTCTCAGAAAATATTAATGGTGGTTATATCAAATTGTAGGATGTTAAAAACAATTGCTAAGTGTTATTTTGGATGTACCATGATGTTAATGACATAGTTGGTTAATTTTTTAATTAAGAAGATTATATAATTGAGAAAAAAGTGTCGTATCCTCCTTACTAAACAAACATGAAGGAGAAAAGTTGATCGGTGAAACTAGAAGGTATTCATTCCTTTCCTGTAAAAATTTCAGTCTGATATCTTTAATAGCTTCTCGGAAAATGGGTCCTGAATTTATCAGATATAACATCGGGATAGCGATTTTAATTTTCAATTTAGGGTAAATTTTAAGAGAACCTTTGCGGGAACACATCAAGAGCCTGTTTACAAGACACAGATGAGAATTTGCTGGCTATGACATTGGCTGTCTTTGATGTTATTCGATTCACATAGAAAATGTGTTGCACGTACGTAGTAGATTTTTGTAGCAGTGGCCTTCATAAACAACGAAATTGGCAGATATATACTAATAAAACTGACATGGTAAATCAACTATAGCATGTAACATCCATATGTGATGCTCTAATACACTATGTGATCAAAAGTATCTGGACACCTGGCTGAAAATGACGTACAAGTTCGTGGCGCCCTCCATCGGTAATGCTGGCAGTCAACATGGTGTTAGCCCACCCTTAGCCTTGATAATAGCGTTCACTCTCGCAGGCATACTTTAAATCAGGTGCTGGAAGGTTTCTTGGGGAATGGCAGTACATTCTTCACGGAGTGCGGAACTGAGGAGAGGTATCGATGTAGGCGGTGAGGCCTGGCACGAAGTCGGAGTTCCAAAACATCCCAAAGGTGCTCTATAGGATTCAGGTCAGGACTCTGTGCAGGCCAGTCCATTACAGGGATGTTATTGTCGTGTAACCACTCCCCCACAACCCATGTGAACAGGTGCTCGATCGTGTTGAAAGATGCAATCGTCATCCCCGAAACGCTCTTCAACAGCGGGAAGCACGAAGGTGCTTCATTGTACTCGTAGATCTGCGCTGTGATCGTTCCACGCAAAACAAAAGGGGTGCAAGCCCCCTCCAGGAAAAACACGACCAAAACACCACCTCCTCTGAATTTCAGTGTTGACACTACACACTCTGGCAGATGACATTCACCGGGCATTCGCCATACCCACACCCTGCCATCGGATCGCCACATTGTGTACTGTGATTCGTCACTCCACACAACGTTTTGCCACTGTTCAATCGTATAATGTTGACGCTCTTTACACCAAGCGAGGTGTCGTTTGGCATATACCTGCGTGATGTGTGGCTTATGAGCAGCCGCTCGACCATGGAATCCAAGGTTTCTCACCTCACGCCTAACTGTCATAGTACTTGGAGTGGATCCTGATGCAGTTTGGAATTCCTGTGTGTTGGTCTAGATAGATGTCTGCCTATTACTCTTTACGACCCTCTTAAAATGTCGACGGTCTCTATCAGTCAACAGACGAGGTCGGCCTGTACGCTTTGTGCTGTACATGTCCCTTCACGTTTTCACTTCACTATCACATCAGAAACAGTGGACGTAGGGATGTTTAGTAGAGTGGAAATCTCTCGTACAGACTTCTGACTCAAGTGACACCCAATCACCTGACCACGTTCGAAGTCCGTGAGTTCCACGGAGCATCCCATTCTCATGTTTCGCGATGTCTAATGACTACTGAGGTCGCGGATAGTGAGTACCAGGCAGTAAGTGGCAGCACAATGCACCTAAGATGAAAAACGTATATTTGTGTGGGTGTCCGGATGCTTTTGATGACATAGTGTATATAATGATGCAGGAACATTTAGCCGCATGCGGTATGCGGTTAGAAATATTCAGGTATTTTGTCCTAGTAACTTCTGCATTCATAAAACGAAATCAATGTTTTCTGAAGCGTTGCGTTAGCTGTAAATTAGCTTGCGCGATTAAAACTTGAATTCGTGTTTCCAACAACGAGTTTGCTAACATAAACGAGGAGGAGAGTCCTCAAGTTTCTTTCCAAATGCTTTATCGAAAATCATGGATGATTTTGTGGGCAAAAATCAGTAGTAGCAGATACGAATTATTTTTATAGCAATTCTAATATTTCTGCCATTATTTCCTCTCACACTACTGCAACTCGCATTTCAATGCACGTAACGTCACTTAGCAGCATCAAAATGTCAATGTTCATCCCCAAAATCAACAGCTATCTATTTGAATTAAAGGAAATGAAACATTGCCTGGTAAAGACATTAAATGTTTTTACGTCCATTACGTTCATATGTAATTTACAATAATGAAATAACTGACAGTATCTATTTGTATTGATTTATCTGTGTTTATTTATAAAAAATGGACATTTCTTCGGGAACATATTCTTGGAAAGCTTTTTCTGTTGTTACTTCACGTTAATCAAGCAACCTTTGGTAGAAATAGTTTCATTATGCATTCCATCGAGTGTACAGGAGGCTGAAGCGATTGTCAAATCTTGAAAAATTGGCTCGCTACATGCTCTATTTTGAATTCCACTCTTTTGATGTCATACAAACAAAATAATGGCGACTTAGCACTTCAAAAGATGCATAAAGCATTGCAGAACTCAAACGTATACCACAAAAATACTGTTATAAAGAGATCTACATATCTTGAGCAGTCAAAAGTGGATTGGATGGCATTTTTGCGGGAAAATATTCCTGTTGCATCCTTGGAAGATGCTGCACTTAAATATCAAGTTTGTTTAAAACTACTTTCGTTAGGGTCACGTCAATTTAGTTTAAACTCCTACGTTACAGACACATTACAGGTACCTACTTCTCGCAAGAGGGTCGAGCCTCAACTGCTGTGTAATTTAGAACATTACACAGGAATTACGTATAACAATTCTATATGAAAAAATCTGATATGTTACACTCAAATGGATTTCTCTACTCTTGTACAAACTATTTTTACAAACGCTTATTCTCCATATGCTTCATGTTAATCAAGATGTTAATCTTATTGCTAATTTTCTTGTGGATGCAAGGGGAATATGGTAGGCTTTAAGCGATAGTTAAATCTTTTAAGAGCTGGTTGCTATGTGGTGCATTCCATTCTCTTTGTATGTCCAGGACATAAAAAAAATGAATACCGAATTTCCGTTTAAGAAAAAGTATAAGTATTGGAAAATTTAAGGGAATAACAAGCAATATCTCGAAAATGGTTCACTGAATAAAAGAAATGTATATGACAAATTGTGTATTTTAACGCGATCTACATTTTTTGTGTAGTAAAATTTTGTCTTTCTTATGGTTTAGCAATTATGCAAAAGTCGTTCACAATGAAGAATGCTTTTGTAGATATTCCCAGGGAATTTGAGATATACATTTTATTTGTCATGAAATTATCTTAAATATATGATATTTTAATCAACATCGTTAGAGCCATTTCAGAGAAAATTAAAATTTTCGAAAACTGTTCCATGTAAAGGGTAATCTGGGGTGGGGGATTTTCTTTAAAACCTTCGTGTCGCATTTCTGGAAGATACTGAACCTAAATACCAAGTTTGGTGTTTATCCGACTGTTTGTTTCTGAGTTATGCTGTTCACAGACACACGGACATGTTTCCAAAAATGCTTTCTTTCGATTCAGGGGGCCTCAAAACATACATTTCCTGTGAAATCTTGCTATCGAAGTTTTGGGTGGAATACAATACTTCCCCTACTTGCTGTACGTGGTAGAGAAAGTAAAAACTACAGAAATTACAGGAAGAAACCGCATTTGTTATCGTTTCCAGGGTACTTCATGATGTTATGTCTTCATCGTGTCATGTAGGTGCTATCAGGCCTTGTGCTGTGTATCGCACCAATAAGCACACCTATGCTAGTTCCATTAACTCATTGGCAAATTACGAATAGTATAGCTGAGGAATGGTGACCGATTTTGTCGATCTTTTGCGAGGTTAATTGCGAATATACAGTGAAGGAGATTTTATTTTAGGAGGAGTTTTATTGTAGTTCGACTGTTGGGGAGCCAAACTTGATGAAGTAACCTCCCCACGAATGGTATAAAATTTCCGTTTGCCTTCGCCCCAACGTTTAGGAATCAACTTGGTATATTTATTTTTCTTTAAATATTATATATATATATTTATATTTATATTTATGCTTGCCTCGGCAGCGTCAGTATTAATTTGTAGAAACATGTATCTCTTATCAGGGGGTAATGCGGCTAAAGAATATAGGTTTACACAAATTATTATAATTTTTACTTCACTCCTTTTATTAATCCTTCTCACCATTAAATAAAACTTCACTGATATAGAGAGCTGTGAGATTATTTATTAATTACTTGCACTTTTTAACACGTAAACTTTAGAATATTCTCGCCGAAGTGAATTTTCGTCTCACACTGGATACGAACCGAGCGAATGAACTGCTCAGGTACGTTGCCTTCTAGCGACTGTCGTTTACCGCTTAAATTTGTAATTTTTTCTATTTTAAATCTGTGATTGGCTAATCATACTCCAATAGAATGCTTTTATTTAAATTTCAGCTTTTCTAGTTTTTGATCGGTTATTTATAAACTGTTTTAAAATATTACATTATTGTTCCAAGAATTACTAGTAGCATTATTAAACTTTCTAATTTATTATTGCCTTAAGGTTACCTCATAGTTAGCTGCTTTCGGCTTCTATTCTCACAGCTCCAACATTATTAAATTACTTAATACATTCACATAACATTATTATACAGGTACACAATAATATAAACATAATACAATGACTGTTGCATACACTTTATATATTACTACATATTGCTTTAAGGTAGCCTGCTTATATAATTAGACTGAAATCATTTAAATGTTAAAAATACTGTGTTTGGTAATACTCTTAATTATGAGTCAATTTTCGAGATGTTAGCATCTTAGCCCTCAAATATCAGTTATAGTTCCTCATATAAATTAGCTTTTCCCAGCTATTTACATGTTCTTAAACAGGCTAATTATAGCCCCATTCCTCCTTCAATGCACTAAGGGTGAAGGAGGCGCCAGCGGATACCTTATGTCACGCCCTATTAGCGCCCTTACAGACGATCAGAAATCGGATGTAGATTACTTCGGATGGGATGTGTACCTAATAGGTAGAGGAACATTACATCTCACTGAAGAAAATTATACCTAGATTTCACAGGAAATACGAGGGATGGTTTTTAAGTATAGTCCATTATGCAATAAAATAAGAACTACTGAATACTTTGTCAGCTCAGTTCTTTTCATTCCTTAGAACTTTAGGTTTCTTTCCATACAGTTTTCACAATCAGTTAAATACTCCTTCTGGTATAAAATAAATTTTAGTTAGAAGTTCGCCGCCAGTCCATAAAATAATCGTACAGTTTGAGAGATGCATTTTTATGTGTCTAAGATACCATAGCGAAAGAAATTGCCTTATTGCTATCGTTGTGGTTTCAACAGGGAGATTCAAACTAATGGTCGGGAGGTCAGATCATTATCAGAGAGCAACTGAAAGGAAACAATAGTGAATCTGCAAGTTAATGTGATGCGATATCCAATACCAGACAACTCATTATTTATGTCCATTAAGAAGCTTTCGTACATATACCGCTTCTTTCTCCTCGAGGTTATTACAGCTTGTTTTCAATACATAAAAATGTAAATCCAGAAGCAGCTACACGTTTCCTAGATTAACTAGCGGCAGAAGTCTATGACAAGGTTCTAAAACATATGCTACTCTAAAACAAATGATAAAAAACACGATATTTGGTAGAAAAGCAGCAATAAGGTTTAAAGGCTTGGGTAAAAAAAATAAAGTGATACATTCAGATGACATTCTCTACCCTCTATCGTTTAATAATAAGTATACAAAGTACTCTTACTAAAGCTGCAGGCCCTCTTAGCCGTGGTCGCTGGAGTGTATAAATGTTTTGAGACTCCCTGAATCCAAAAGAAAGCATTTTTGGAAACATGTCCGTGTGTGTGTGTCTGTGAATAGCATAACTCAGAAACGAACAGTCAGATACACACAAACTTGGTATTTCGGATCAGTACCTTCTAGAGATACTACACGAAGGTTTTAAAGAACATCCCCCGCCCCAGATTACCCCTTACATGGAACAATTTTCTAAAATTTTAATTTTCTCAAAAATGGCTCTAACGATTTTGATTAAAATATCATATGTTTAAGATATTTTCTTGACAATTGAAATGTATATCGCGAATTTTCTGGGAATGGCTCCAAAAGTATTCTTCATTGAGAACGACTTTTGTATAACTGGTAAACCATAAGAGATAGACAAAATTTTACTACACCAAAAATGTAGATCGCGTTAAAATACACAATTTATGTCATATACATTTTTTTGAGTGAACCATTTTCGAGATATTGCTTGTTATTCCCTTAAATTTTCCAATACTTATACTTTTTCTCAAATTCATTATTCATTTTTTTGTTGTACTGGACATACAAAGAGAATAGAATACTCCACATAGCGACCATCTCTTAAAATATTTGACTATCGCTTAAAGCCCACCAATTCCCCTTGCATCTACAAGAAAATTAGCAATAAGATTAACATCTCGATATCTCGATTAACATGAAGCATTTGGAGAATAGGCGTTTGTAAAAATAGTTTGTACAAGAGAAGAGAAAGTCATGTGAGTGTAACACATCAGATTTTTTAAATTTATTATAATGACAATATAAACCGACAATTACCAAATGTTTAAACGTAGCCTCCTTGCTCCTCAATGCCCATCGTCCATCGCTGCACAAGCTACCTGATGCTCTCAGAAAAAAGTTTTCGGCTGAGCAGCAAGCCGTGTATACAGCGCTTCCTTCACTTCTTGGTTTGTCTGAATTGACTCTCCGTTAAAGCATTTTAAAGTGAACCAAAAAGATATGGTTTACCACTTCGACAGTCATTCTCCAGTTCGTCTGAATAGGATATGACTTTTCAAGGTTGGCATCACTAGTGGATATGGATGGGCGTCCTACCCTTTCTACGTCCTTCACACCTACCGACCATTTTTCAACTTTTGAATTCATTGGTACATATTTCGCCGTGGTAAGACATTACCTTTATATTATACGGAAATTCTTCATGGATTTCGGTTCCTGTTAAACCTTCAGACGACAAAAAACTGATAATCACACTTTGTTCTTCTTTGGTGCAAACGGTGAACGGTGTAGCCATATTCATTATGCAACAGCGCAACAATCACTGGAGTGATAACGGTCAAACATTCCATAAGCGGAGACAAAGATACAATATGTCGACGTGCGCGCGCACAAACCGGTACAGCAAACCTACAAAAGATTAAAAATAATGTGCGGATACTTAATTATTTACCCTCGTATAAGCTGAACTACATTTCAAAAGGAAAAAATTAAACAGCCCACCTAGCAACTACGTCGAGATTACAAATTAACACTAAATACATTTAAGGAACTGTCCAGCAGAGAATCCGGCTAGACACTTGATTGTCGAGAAGTAGCTGTCAAAAAATTCTAAGTTTAAACACCTGACAAAATGCTGATTAGTGCCTAGCTGATAACTGACGTAAGCATATGCAGCAGAAAGTATGTAACTTGCCCATGTGTCGCATATGAAGTGATATTTTAGCCTAAACCGCGTGTCGCCTAATCTCTGCTTGCTTCAACATACTGGAAATTACGCTCAAGAGAGCTAAAGCTAACTTCCTGGAATTACTTAAAATTTGTCCTGAATATCTCAAACTGTATAAAATCATAGTTTGAAAATCTTTTAAAATGAAATTATAACCGTCACAGCATTATTTATATACCAGCAACGAAATGTATAATGCAAATTTATCTCGATTGAGAATTATAATATGATAAAATATTCTGTAGAGGAGTGGAAAAACTATGAGTTAGATGCCTGCGTTACGTATAAATACAAACTAAACACATTATGACATGCATATAGAGTTGTTTACGTCAGTCGAACTCTACTCGAGTTTCTTGTCGCACCCTAAGCCGTAAATTTTCGATCTGACATGGCCCACCATGTTTTGCTACGCCTCCCAAAGCAAATAACGACTACAGCTTATTAATAATATCCTAGGCAACGAAACGCCGTCAACACGGGCGACAAAGATTAATTAAAACATAGCAATGGCTTCCGCCCAGGTGAATTAGACAATGTAAATTAAACTGGGAGGGAGTTACTGCCTGCTAATTATAAATTCTGTAAGTCTGTATCAGTTTGCACTAGAATCCTTTGTGCCCATATGCTCAAACAAAGCGTCCCGGCATTAATTAACAGCTGTAAACTGCTAATTGACTCTGGAGGGGAGTTAAATGTACTGTCAGTTATTAGCAAAACGAGAAAACGTCAACCCAACATGATGAAAGAAATTTTAAACAACAGCGGCGTATTTCTTCTTAGGCTTTTCATAAACTCAGCATCAGTAATGATGTGTGTGAAATTGCAAATATACAAGTAACATGGAACTTTAAAACATCTGGTGTTTTTGCCAATCGTGAGAACTGAGAAAAACATGAAAGAAAGTTAGAAACACAGACATCTGGTGGAATTTGAAACATGATCTCTTTTTTCCATGTTCGTGATTTAATAACATCGGCCACCCGCGACGTTCCTAGTGTTAAATCTATCATATTTTTACTTTCTTTACCAATTAAGAATACCCAACATTCTTAAATAACGATTTTAGTGTTACCAAATACCACAAATCTTCTACTTTAGTTCTATAAGTTTCTATAATTCTTCGAGATTTTAAATTCTGGGATATAACGATTAAATGTCTGCCTGTAAGCCTACTTTCGTATAAAATTGTAGTGAAAACGTTAAGTTTTGCGAACATTAAAGCGAAAACTTTGTTTAAGAGAGACCTTAAGTATCTTCAAATGTTAAATTAGCTGCAGAAAAACAGAAAAAGACGGCGTGAGTTTTGAAGAAGATTTGTTGCTGCTACGTATGTAAAGCCAGTTTGAAGAAGATGTATTATGTTATATTGAAGAAGTTGTATTATATTTCAACTGTTGGGGAGCCGAATTTGTGGTAGTTACAACCGCACGTATAGTAAACAGTTTCCGGTAGCCTTCGCCCCAAATGTACTTTCAGGTGGCCTTTGCCCTAAGTTAAAAAAATATTAACTTTGTAATTAAACTGTTTATTTAAATATTTTATTTATGTTTGCCTCGGCTGCGTCAGTTTTGTTAGAGACACGTTTCTCTTAGCAGGGTTGTGATGCGACAAAAAATGTACGCTTACACAGATGATAATTTTAGTTCTCTTTTTTTATTAATGTTTGACACGATTTAATTAACACTTCACTGATATAGAGAGCTGTGAGATTCTTTTTATTAATTAATTACACCTTTTAACACGTAAACTTATTTTTCGTTTCACACGAATACATATTACATTTCTTGAGGACACTTTTTGTGTCTGGTTAGTAACGCTTTCTGCAGTCAACTGACTTGTGAATTTGTAAATGTTTATCCTTTTCAGTTTCTGATTGGCTAATCCTACTCCAATAGAATACCTTTATTTAACTAAAGCTTTTTCCGGTTGTTGATTGGCTATTTTATAAACTGTCACTTTTATTTACATTATTGTTGCTCCAAAAATGACTAGTAGCATTATTAAACTCTCTTACTCATTATTGCCTCAAGGTTACCTCATTGTTATCTCATTGTTAGCAACTTTTAAATTATTATTCTCACAGCTCTTACATTATTAAATTACGTAGTACATTCACATAAAATTGTTGAACATGTTTACAATAATATAAGCATATGCAATGACGGTGACATACATTTTACAAATTATTACATACACATATTGCTTCAAGGTGGGCTGTTATTGAATTTACATATTATATAATTTGACTGAAATTATTAAGTGTTAAAAATACTGCCTTAGTCTGTACGCACTGAATGCTTTTTAATCGCATAAAATCAGAAGCAGTGTTATTTTAGCACTGTTTTGTTAAACACTATTTCTTCCGTATATTCGCAATTTCATCGTTGTTCCGCACAATGAGATTTTACTTTCTCTACTACGCATAGTAAGTAGGAGAATTATTGTATTTCACCCAAAAATACAATACCGAGATTTCACCGGAAATACAATCTGTTTCCTGGCGCCGTTTGAATCCTTTATTTGAAAGTATTTTTGGAAACATGTCTGTGTGCTTGTCTGTCTGTAAACAGCATCACTCAAAAACGAATAGTCTAATAAATATTAAACTTGGTATTTCACTTTAGCATCTTGCAAGCTTGCGACACTATGATTTTCAATAAAATTCTCCCACACCAGACTACCCTTTACATAAACATTTTCCCAAAATGTTAATTTTCTAATAAATGGTTCTAACGATTTTGATTAAAATACCGCATATGAAAGATATTTATATGACAAATAAAATGTATATCTTGAATTTACTGGGAATAGCCTAGGAAGTCCTCTTTATTCGAAAGGAATTTTGTATAATCTTGTATAACTTGTAAACGTTAAGTGATGAACGAAAACGTACCACACAAAAAATGTAGATCTGTTTCAAACCCACAATTTACTTAAAATAAGTTTTTTGCAGCTTATGTCGTTTTTGAGATATCCGTTATTAAAGGTTTGCATTGTCCCATTAATTCTCAGTTGTTTCTCGCGATTCCATAAAAACAGTATGGAATTTTAAGACCAGTAGACAAAAAAAATTCTGATGTGTTACACTCACATGACTTTCTCTACTCTTGTACAAACTATTTTTACAAACGCTTATTCTCCATATGCTTCATGTTAATCGAGATGTTAATCTTATTGCTAACTTTCTTGTAGACGCAACCGGAATTGATAAGTTTTAAGCGATAGTCAGATATTTTAAGAGCTGGTTGCTATGTGGAGTATTCGATTCTCTTCGTATTACCAGGAAAAAGAAAAATGAATAACGAATTCCCATTTGAAAAAAAGTATAAGAATCGGAACATTTAAGGGAATAACAAGCAAAATCTCGAAAATGGTTCACTCGACAAAAAAATGTATAGGACATAAATTGTGTGTTTTAACGCGATCTACATTTTTTGTGTAGTAAAATGTTGTCTATCTCTTATGGTTTACCAGTTATGCAAAAGTCGTTCACAATGAAGAATACTTTTGGAGACATTCCCAGAAAATTCGAGATATACATTTCATTTGTCATGAAAATATCTTAAACATGTGATATTTTAATCAAAATCGTTAGAACCATTTTGGAGAAAATTAAAATTTTTGAAAAATTTTCCATGTAAAGGGTAATCTGGTGTGGGGGAATTTTCTTGAAAACCTTTGTGTCGCATTTCTGGAAGATACTGAACCTAAATAACAAGTTTGGTGTTTATCCGACTGTTCGTTTCTGAGTTATGCTGTTCACAGACAGACACACACACACACGGACATGTTTCCAAAAATGCTTTTTTGGATTCAGGGGATGTCAGAACATGTATTTCCGGTGAAATCTCGGTATCGAAATTTTGGGTGGAATACAATACTTCCCCTACTTACTATACGTAGTAGAGAAAGTAAAAATTAGGTACCTACTATTAAGATAGTGTTCGCGCTGCATACAACACTACACTTTCATTAAAACATCAAATGTATATAAAACTTCGTATTTAATTCCGGTGCAAATCAAATAATATATTCCTGAAATTTCTTAACCTCAAAAACTTTTATATGTAATAAATTAGGTATTTTTTTTCAGTGGCGCCAACCATTTATAAATCAACGTGTTTTAAATATTGCCGTGGTGAAAACGATGTAAATATTGAATTCCTATGAAAGCTTCTTGATTCTGATTTAATTTCATAACCATAAATTTTACATAATTTTAGAGTTCGTATCAAACTTACATTTGACGTGTATACACGATTTGAGGATCTTTCAAACCAAAACCAAAACATTTTTATAAAAAGATCCGCGTTCTGTGTTTCTGTGAAAAGCATGATCCAAAAACAAAAACTGCTCTTTAAGTACCAAATTCGGTATTATGTTCAGCGTCTTCAAAGAAAGCGACAGAAGATTTTCAATAAAATCTCCCCAACCCCAAAACATATTTTACATAGAAAAGGTTTCCTTATTTGTGATTTTCTAAAAAAAATGACTTAAGTATTTTGATTAAAGTACCACCTGTTTAAGTTATGTTTACTTTCTCTACTACGTATAGTAAGTAGGGGAAGTATTGTATTCCATCCAAAAATTCGATACCGAGATTTCACCGGAAATACATGTTTAGAGACCCCTGAATCCAAAAAAAAAGCATTTTTGGAAACTTGTCCGTGTGTGTGTCTGTTAACAGCATAACTCAGAAACGAACAATTGGATAAACACCAAACTTGGTATTTTGGTTCAGTATCTTCCAGAGATGCGACACAAAGGTTTTCAACAAAATTCCCCCACCCCAGATTACCCTTTACATGGAACATTTTTCGAAAATTTTAATTTTCTCAAAAATTGCTCAAACAATTTTGATTAAAATACCATATATTTAAGATATTTTTATGACAAATAAAATCTATACCTCGAATTTTCTGGGAATGTCTCCAAAAGTATTCTTCATTGTGAACGACTTTTGCATAACTGGTAAAACATAAGAGATGGAAAAACTTTTACTACAGAAATAATGTAGATCGTGTTAAAATACACAATTTATGTCATATACATTTTTTTTTGTTGAGTGAATCATTTTCGAGGTATTGGTTGTTGTCCCCTTAAATTTTCCAATACTTACACTTTTTCCCAAATTCGTTACCTATTCATTTTTTGTCCAGGTAATGCAAAGAGAATGGAATACTCCACATAGCAACCAGCTCTTAAAATATTTGACTATCGATTAAAGCCTACCAATTCCCCTTACATCTACAAGAAAATTAGCGATAAGATTAACATCTCGATATCTCGATTAACATGCAGCATATGGAGAATAAGGTTTTGTAAAAATAGTTTGTACAAGAGTAGAGAAAGTCATGTGAGTGTAACACATCAGATTTTTATAATAAAACGCATATCTTGAATTTTCAGGGAATAACCTGTAAACTCCCCTTTATTTTGAATGACACTTGTATAATTGGTAAACTGTAAGAGACAGACTAAATGTTACTGCATAAAAATGTATACCTCCTTAAAGCACGTGTTATGTCTTTGTTTTGTAGCAATTTTAAATTTATTATATAGGGTGAAGCATTTAAGTTGGACTGTATATTATCTCCAAAACCAAGCATTGTAGAAAGATATGTCTTGAATAAGAGTTTCTTGATATTGTGTGGAAAAGTAAATACCATTAGTGGTGTTTTATTTGGAGGACCTTGTGATAACCATTTTAGGGACAATTTAAATTGACCCTAATTGTAGTTCCCACTTAAACAAATTAAACTGTCCCTAAAACGACCGCTATAACGTCCTCCAAACAAAACACGATTGATGGCATTTACTTTTCCACACAATATCAACCAGCATTTATTAAAGTCATTTCTTTCTATATCGCTCAGTTTTGGGAATATTGTACAGTCTCAACTTAAATGATCCAGCCTGTATACTGTATGTTATTAGTTTGAATTTTTAAATGAAAAATAAAAACAGATCCTCTTGCGCTACAGCCCGGAAAGGGCCGGTCCCTCCAAGCTGACCGCCGATCCCACGCCTACGTACGCACAACAAAGCTGGGGGATCATTCAACGATATGGGGAGATGATGTGGCAGCATCACGCATCCCCCAGCCGGACATTTGGTTTATGAGGCCTGGATCGCTACCTATCGTAGTTTCTCATTTTCCTCAGATGCTGAGTGGGCACCGGTCCTATACCAGGACCTAAAATCCGCATCTCCGCGGTGGTATCGAAACCCGGACGCATTCCGTGACCAGAAACCAGAGCACCACGCTCCGGGCTACGGTGCAGGACTGAATTCATAAATATGTTTTTTTTTATCTAACTCGCTATTCGTGGTCATGAAAAAAGAGGTATTTCAAAACCATAGACACAATACACTGGAGAATAAGAGCAGTGAAGTACTGGCTGAGGCTGATGCAGGGGGATAACTCCACATTACAATCCAAATGTTATAAATACCAGCGAGAAAACCTGTCTCCTAAGTTTCGGGCAGCTGATTTGGAAAGCGGTTTGAGGAGAATAGGAACGGGTTCAGTATGGCAAAGAGCTGAAACAAATAACAAAAACATATGGAAAGCTGTCAAAAGAAGACTAAGAGACATCAACCAACAGGAAATAGAACCGGATTATAAAATTAAACCTTCTCTAAGTCTAGCAAATGAAATAAAATTGAATTGGGTTAAAGAGGCATATATACTTAACTTAGGAAGAAAGGAAAGATCAGGAATGACATGGTTTAGACTAGGTGGGGTGGCTGGAGGGCACAGAAAATAATTGACGATTCTGGCAGGAGAATCTGCCCATTCTGTGATTTGGATGAGGACTGGGTACATATTTTGGCGGAATGGCACAGTGGGAGAACCAGCGAGCAATTAAACTCAAAGAAAAATTCTAAAGTCCGTCAAGTAAAAGGCCGTGTTGGGATCTACTGGCTGACCATAGGAACTGGCAAATCATGGGCAATTTGTTGGCTAAAGAGCGCGAAGCTAGGTCAAATTTGCTCAGTGAAAGGTAATTTATCTCTATTTTCCTTTTTCTTTCTTGTTTTCTTTTTCTGTTCTGTATTTTATCACCATACGTTGTACCTTAAATATGCATGTACGGTCAATGATCCATGCAGTAAATACTTGTGTAATAAATTTAATAATTTGAAATCAATAAAGACACCATATCTATCTATTTCAAAACTATCATATAGTGACCCACTTTTTAAATATTTGACTATCACTTAGTCTCTTCTGTCCCTCTTACACCTATACAACTTAATAGGTGTGTTACAAAAACAGTTCTGCAAATGTTTAGCTTCATTAGAAGAAGTAGATAGAAGAATAACCTGTTTTAGAAATAGTTTGTAGTCAGGTGGGTAAAGAATGCGATTAGAATATAACATATTTCAGATTTTGTTTCTATCCGTGTAGTTTTAAAGTCTTGCGAGGTATAAAACCCCAAAGAAACAAGTGCTAACATCGTATCCTAGCAACCTCCCCCTCAAGGTATAAAATGCTAATGGACTGCGTGCTTCACTTGTTCATAATCAGCTATTTTTGCACGTCAAGTAGGCTCCCCGATATTCGTGAATATAGTTTGCATTTGATTAGCGGAAAGTAGCTTTCTCCGTCACGGCCTGCTAGATCAATGGGTCTGCTAGCGCAGATAACGTCACTTCTTGTGAAAGTAGCTGACGCTGCTGCTGGTATTTACATATCAAGAAGTAAGGGGTAGGGTGAAGAGATAATCGAAGACAAAGAAAAAAATGCAGATAGCAAAAACACTACAGAAATCGTAAAAATATGCAAAGGAAGAAATCAGGTGAGTAAAAGAGAAGAGGGTAGAATATTAAATGATGAGGAAGGGTGAAGGAAGAAAACAAGGGTAAAGAATAAAGGTAATCAAGTAGAAGAATAAAAAGAAGATAATGAAGGAAAAGCAATCTTGATAAGGGGATAGGGCGTTAGAATAAAATGGATTAAAGGAAACAAATGTATTCGTCTATTCTTTGTAATGCAGAAATATTTTAAAACATAAGTAGCGGAAGGATACGATAGCGTGAAGAAGATTAAAACGGGCTGCACCCGTAGCTCAGCGGTAGAACACCTGCCTGCTGTGTGAAGGGTCCCGGTTCGATTCCCGGCGGGGTTTGGAATTTTTCTCCAGCCAAGATTATTCCCTATCCTCCCCATGATCTGGAAGGAAGTATGTATGTATGTATGTATGTGACAATGATTATGGATTAATACCCAAAAAGTGTAAGAAACCCAACGACAAGAGAATACGATGGAATTAATTGTTGGACAGGGTTGGAAAGGTAGAATCAGATGACTGAAAAGTTCAATGCCATAGCCGGGATTTGAACCACAGATCTCCCGGTCTCCCTCCGGTTGCTGCTCTAACCACTGAGCTACTATGGCAACCTGCCGGCACGCCAATATCAACCACTATTAGGTTAATTAATGGAATTAGTTTTTCTTTCACATAATCCGTGTGTTGGACAGAGTTGGAAAGGTATTATCAGAACAATTAATCCATTGATACTAAAAGCCCTGGACTTAAGTACTTACAAAGAATGTAAGTCGCCATTGGGGTATGACATCTCAATACAGTTTGAGATCTCCTTGTGGTTTACCGGGAAAAATCCGAGTCAGCTGGAGACCGGGAGATCCGTGGTTCAAATCTCGGCTATGGCATTGAATTTTTCAGTCATCTCATTCTACCTTTCCAAGAGAATACGAGTTAACACCATTGCCAATAGGCAATAAGTTCCAAAGGAAAAGGCCGCCCATAAGACCAATGTAGTTAAATGCGAGGTATAGATGGAACTAAAAATAAAAGATTAAAACTTTATCTCACTATACTGAATTATTCCATAGAGGCCCTTCGATAAATTAAATTAAATTGAGTTTTATTTACGGACGCTCTTTAACTGCGTTGGTCCTTAGCGTCCCATTCTATATTGGGCTTGAAAGGTAATTTTGTTCAGAGGCCTCTTTAAGAGGCTTGAGGTTCTTTAACGTGCCATAAATCTACGACACGGGATCACCGGCTTTACTTCCCTTCCGAAGAAAGCCATGCAAAGGATTTTTATGCCCGAAAATATACATCACTCTCCGCCAGGATTGAACCCGCGACCTCGGGAACATGGTAACCACTACACCACAGAGGACGACACAATACTTCGATGGATTTGAACCAATTTCGCATTTCGATAATCAAAATCATTCATTCATTCATTCATTATCTGTTTACCCTCCTCTTATGTAGGACTTACACCCCCAGGACTTACAAGCGTGTGTCTGGGGTCAGAGGTCCGTAGAGGAGTAGACACTCATGGATCAGACAGAGCATCCAGGATGGGTGATCAGCCCGATGCCTGGTATGGGATGAAGGAAGTTGGTGGAAGTGGAGCAGTTGGTGGAATGAATGGCGGGGGAAACCAGAGAACCCGGAGAAAACCCGCCCAAACGCCGCTTCGTCCACCACAAATCCCACATGCAGGTCCCTGGGATTGAACCCGGGGCGCCTCGGTGGGAGGCGAGCGTCTAACCACTCGGCCACAGCACCGCCGATAATCAAAATCAAGGAAATAAAAATAGTGGTGGCGGAAATTCAAGTGAAGTACTATGAGGCAAACGCCAAAACTATTAGTTTTCGACAAAACTTTGTGCGCTTGGCTTTGGGTACTAACAACAAAATAAATTTAATGTGTTACATTCTCCTGATTTTCTCTACCCCGACTTCTGTAAACTACTTCTTCATCCAACCAAGTGTTAGACCATCAGGTCTGTTATGATCTTTCTAAGAAATTTTCCGTTCATCTCTTTTTGGGACGGTCGAGTAAGTTCTTTCCTTTAAGAATGTACTGCATTACAGCTTTGGGAATGCCTCCTGCGCCCATCCTATGCAGGTTGTTCTGGTAATGTTGTATTTATTAATTGAAACACAAATTGCCCTATATACAGGCTGCCACTACGGACGTAGCTACTTGACAATAATTTAAAATTGAAACTAGAAAAAAAGGAACATATAAATGGATAGCAAATAAACCTGAATTGCAAAGTGCAGGTCAAAGTTATCAAAGAAAACAATAGTAATGATGAAGAGAAACAATAATACTAAGAAGAAACAAAGCCAATATAAATAAATTTGTCATGATTGCATATAATCAATAAATTGTTTTTAAATTATCAACAGATGGTTACAATATCCATTATTTTGTTCATCTTCAGGTCGAACAAATTCCAAGAAGCAAGCAAGAACTTGGTGATCGTCCTACTGGCACCCAGCATCAAGTCTATTACCTCCAATTATGTATTCATTCATTCAGCCTCTGTTTAACCTCCTCTTATGTAGGACTTACACCCCCCAGGACTTACAGGCGGGTGCCTGGGGTCAGAGGCCCGTCGAGGAGCAGACACTCGTGGATCAGACAGAATATCCAGGATGGGTGATCAGCCCGATGCCTGGTATGGGAGGAAGGAAGTAGATGAAACGAAATGATAGTGAATTGGATGAAAGGAAAGGTGATGATGGAGCAGTTGGTGGAATGAGTGGCGGGGGAAACACCCGGAGAATACCCGCCCAGACCCACTTTGTCCACCACAAATCCCACATGCGGGTCCCTGGGATTGAACCCGGGCCGCCTTGGTGAGAGGCGAGCGGTCTAACCACTCGGCCACGGCGCCGCCGCCTCCCATTCTTGGGTCCGTATTTATCCAAGGAAACTGTTACTGTAAGATCGTGTATTAAGTTTTCCCTTCCTGTGTTTACATCTTGAGGTTGGTCTTTATGCAGCTCGAATCTGACGGTTAGATCAATTATACATTCCTGTATTGCTAACATATTGATGCTTTTAGTTCTGCCATTTGAAGCAAAGTCATGATCTTCCTCATATACTTGGTAGCTGGATGATCTTAGTTCTTGTGCGATCATTGATCGGATCTCGTAATGGCGGGAGTTTCGAAGAATTTTCCATAAGGAGAAGAACCCTAAACATGAGCAAGATTTTCAGTCCCTCAGAAGCGTCTATCTTGGATTCTGCCAGGAAGGGCACGGATGGAGCAGACATTTCAATTGCTTCTTGCCAATAACTGGAGGTTAAACCTGTGCGATCTCTTATCCAAGAGTTAAGTTGTGGATATTCTTGATAAAGAGAGACACCTTTTTTGAGAAAGATTGACCAGGATTCACGTTTTCCTTATGCGACGTGCATAGAGGAGTCCTATACATTGGATAATCTCTGCTTCAAGATTTCGTGCTGTTACGCATATGAATTGGATGTTTGTAAAAGGATTTTGCATGAGCTGTTTCCAAACGCTTTCCATGACATCGCGAGAAGCAACCGAATGTCAACAGGACTTTAAAAGAATAACAAAATATTGAGCAATTCGAACCATTAGTAACGGATATCTCGGGAATGGCTTATGCCAAGGGCGGCCAAAACAGCCTTCAGCTCCGAGTCATACTGGAAACGCAACCCGCAAAGCAGTAGCAACGGCTACACTGTTTGCGCGTAACATTGAGGCAGTATTTTTAACACTTAAATAATTTCAGTCTAATTATATAATATGTAAATTCAATAACAGCTCGCCTTGAAGCAATATGTGCATGTAATAATATGTAAAATGTATGTAAGAGTCATTTCATACGCTTATATTATTGTATCCATGTGTAATAATGTTACGTGAATATATTACGTAATTTAATAATGTAGCAGCTGTGAGAAATAGGTCAAAAATTGCTAACAATGAGGTAACCTTGAGGCGATAATGAGCTTGAGACTTTAACAATACCACTTCTGATTCTTGGAAGCAATAATGTAACAGAACAGTTACATAAAATAGCCAATCAACAACCAGAAAAAGCCTTAGTTAAATGAAGGTATTCTATTGGACTAGGATTAGCCAATCAGAAATTGAAAAGGAGAAAAATTTACAAATTCAGAAGTCAGTTGCCTTCAAACAGTGTTCCTAACCGGACGCAAGACACGTCCTCGAGAAGTATAATACGTATTCGTGAGACAAAAATAGTTTACGTGTTAAAAAAAGTGCAAGTTATTCATAAAAGAATCTCACAGCTCTATATCAGTGAAGTGTTATTCAAATCGTGTGAATCATTAATAGAAGTGAAGTAAAAAATTATAATCTGTGTAAGCTACATTCTTTGTCGCATCACGCCCTGGTAACAGAAACGTGTCTCTAACAATAATATTAACGCAGCCGAGGCAAACATAAATATAATATTTAAAGATAGATGATAATAGGTATTTTACAATGATAATATTTATTTAAACTTGGGACAAAGGCTACCGAAAACTGTTTACTATACGTGCGGTTGCAACTACTTCAAATTCGGCTCCCCAACAGTTGAAATACAATACAACTCCTACTTCAAATCGGCTTTTCCATACGTGATGCAAATAACAATAACATAACAAACCACCATCTTCAACACAGACAACAAGAGGAGCGGACGCATCAGACTGTTCGAAATGAATGTACTCATTCAGATAACTGTTTTATTTGTAAAGTTATACAGTAGCACTGTTTAATTACAAAGAACCACTTGCGATTAATACATACAACGTTATGTTTAACAAATGTCGTGTATCTGCTAACAGATAATGTACTGCACTCTACACTTAGAAATATTTATGTAATACAGAAAGAGCTTCTTGGTGTTAGATGCAATGCAATGTACAAACATTTACTACACCCTTTTCCTTAAGAAAGGCTTTGAGCCTGCCAACTAACACTTTCTTATCTCCAACCATCGAGCGAGCTCCATCCATTGAAATTGATGCTATCTTGGATCACTCTAAATTGTGTTTATTTACACACATACAAAAGCATTGAATATGTGTTCTACTTTAGTAGTGTCTTCTAAAGGAAATAATTCTAGCACATACTCTTCGACATTTAATTCAACAACTCCTCTTACAAGTATTGCCAACTGAGCTGTGTCCATCAAATCTGTGCTATGATCAAGAGCTAGAGACAAGTACACAAATTTATGGATTTTCACATTCACTTGTCTACTTGTATCAGAGGAGAACAACTGAATTCTTCGGGAAATATTTTGTCGTGAAAGGTTCGAGTTGTTTTTTAAAATTTATCAGTTCCTGGGGCACAAAATTTTTACCACGTCCATCATACATTTTAACATGCTCCCCCTTATGATAAGATTTAAGGACTTCACTTACGTTCCACGCCACAATGTAACTAGCCAGTAGTTGCTTTTCTGTCATCCAACAGACGGAGGGCAGCATGCTCGGACTTGATTGTGAACAGTCAAAACTGGCCAAGCTTGGGCACATACTTAATGGAAGTACGTGTACTAAGAGATAAGTTGTTTATGTAAATTTTCTTTAAATATATGTGGTGCTTCAGCCCTTGTGTGTGCGTGTGTGATTCAGAGTGTTTTTCAATTTTATATGTATGTATACAATGTGGTGATTATAAACATAGTTGTTTCTGGTCGATTCTGCAAGTCACGTACACAGACCAGGTATTTTTCCAGAGAGCATGTACGGTCTTATGACCCATGCGACTGTGTTATGCAATTAATGTAATACTAAGTACTTAATAAATACCACCACTACTACTACTACTACTACTACTACCACTACTACTACCACCACTACCACTACTACTACCATTACTACCACTACTATTACTACTACCACTACCACTACTACTGCTACTACTACCACTACTACTGCTACTGCTACTACTACCACCACTACTGCTACTACTACCACTACTACTGCTACTGCTACTACTACCACTACTACTGCTACTGCTACTACTACTACTACTACCACTAATACTACTACTACTGCTACTACTACCACTACTACTGCTACTACTACCACTGCTACTACTACTACTACCACTACTACTGCTACTACTGCTACTACTACTACCACTAATACTACTGCTACTGCTACTACTGCTACTGCTACTGCTACTACTACTGCTACTACCACTGCTACTGCTACCACTACTACTGCTACTACTACTGCTACTACCACTACTACTGCTGCTACTACCACTACCACTACTACTACTACTGCTACTACTACTACTACCACTACTACTGCTACTACTCTACTGCTGCTACTACCACTACTACCACTACCTCTACTACTACTACTACTGCTGTTGCTGCTGCTGCTACTACTACTACCACTACTACTGCTACTACCACTACTACCACTACCACTACCACTACTACTACTACTGCTGCTGCTACTACTGTTACTAATACTACCACTACTACTGCTACTACTACTGCTGCTACTACCACTACTACCACTACCACTACTACTACTACTACTACTGCTGCTGCTGCTACTACTGCTACTACTACTACTGCTGCTACTACCACTACTACCACTACCACTACTACTACTGCTGCTACTGCTACTGCTACTACTGTTACTACTACTACTACCACTACTACTACTGCTACTGCTACCACTACTACTACCATTACTACTACTGCTACTACTACTACTACCACTACTACTACTGCTACTACTACTACTGCTGCTAATACCACTACCACTACTACTACTACTGCTGCTGCTTAAACTCGCTTAGATTCTTGGCTTGTTCCAATACTGAAATAATAATTCAATAAAGGCCATACAAGTAATCTGTAGTTCTATGGTAATAATAACAATAATAGGCCTACTATTGTAATAAAGATGAACGTGGCATATAATAATAATAATAATAATAATAATAATAATAATAATAATAATAATAATAATAATAATAATACCTTTCAGTTCTGCATATTCAACATGACATGTGCAATACTGCCGCTGTATATTATTTCGTAGTATGCCATGTTTAATTTTCGAACATATCAAACATTTAATGTTTTTTTATACTCAGAACAAAAAAAAACTCTTATTTCCATTCCGTTTGGGACAATGCTATTATTCGTAGCACACCTCTGTTCAATCTGCATGTGCAAGGCTATCGATAGACTGGCCTCGATAGTATGTGTTCAAGTAAGCTGCTTGGTCACGCGCAAGGGAAGCAAAGACACTAGTGTTTACCAGCGATTACGGGGATGTAATCGCGATGCATGATGAAACCGCGAATCTTTGGCATATGCCATATAAAAATTTATTTAAAAATAAATTGTGGATTTTGAAGACACCTTTGAAAGTTGTGATACCGTGAATATTGACAGTAAGATATAAATAATTAAATAAAGAAATGATAGTAAGATAAATAATTGCAGTAAATGGTTCCATATATATATATATATATATATATATATATATATAATCAAGCTATAATGCAATAAGTTTCAGTTTAAAAGATTAGTCAAGAAAAAGGCCAGTAGTGAGTGATGTTAAGCAAAGTCATTAGCAACAGCCGAAGCAGTTAAGGGGTGATTTCAGTATGTTTGAACAGTTATGTATATCAGAATTGTGTAGAAGAGAAAGGGTGTGAAATTCTGAGATTCAGGCAGGTACCATAGCAACAATGTAACAGAAGCACACGTATAGCTTTAAGATTGGCCCGCACAAGAAGGAGACTTTGTAGGGTAGTACTAGGCGTAGCTTAAGTTGATGTAAGGACGTACATTCTAGTCGGACACGCTTTCGTTCCCGCATACTTTCCTGCATACATTCGTCACTCTGGATAATTATGACTACTCGTGTATTATTTAAACGCTCAGTGACTTGCTTTAATGAGCAAGATTTAACAGTTGCCGGTAAGCATTTTGTCGACCCACGACAAGTTACGCTTCTAGCTTCTTTTTTAAATCATGCATTCATTCATTATCTGTTTACCCTCCTCTTATGTAGGACTAACACCCCACAGGTGCCTGGGATCAGAGGCCCGTCGAGCATCCAGGATGGGTGATCAGCCCGATGCCTGGTATGGGATGAAGGAAGTAGATGAAACGAAATGATAGTGAAATGAATGAAAGGAAAGGTGATGATGGAGCAGTTGGTGGAACGAATGGCGGAGAAAACCCACCCAGACGCCGCTTCGTCCACCACAAATCCCACATGCAGGTCCCTGGGATTGAACCCGGGCCGCATCGGTGGGAGGCGAGCGGTCTAACCGCCACCGTTATTTAAAATCATAACATTTGATACTGCAGAAGTTAGTGGTTATAATAAGCAAATAGTTACAGTTTCGATTCGTAATCAGTTTCATTCTTTTTCTTCAAACGGTTGGTAACTAGTTTCAATAACTCAACTATTAGATGACTTCAAATTTCTCAATCAATTTAAACTGGTGTTGTCCTTTCAAAATACGCCCTCGCATACCTGAGAGAAAGATCTCGTAGCCAACCATTGTAGCAGCCTGCAGCAGAATGAACAGCTAATATTGAAGCAAATGGTACGGCTTAAGAAAGTGACGACCATCGATCGCTTCTATTTTAGCTTTGCTTATTTTTTTTTCCAAATTAGAATCCAACTTATCCAATTTTGTCACACATACATATTCACTTATAATAAAGATCAACGAAATCAGAGGGAAATTCCGTATTATGAATATGACATACAATTCTATCCCTGCAATATCTGAAATTCAAAAAAAATATTTTAAACTTTGAAGCGTACCCCTTTAACCTCTTTTAAGTTGGAAGGCATTAAAAATCCAACATATTCCCAATTAATCTGTGATGTTCATATTCAATCAAATTGAATTTAAATTGCGTAAAATAAGCATCAAATCCCCAGTTTTTATTTTTTTGGAAATGTTTTATAACCTTTCCGTCCCATAGAAAAATACTTCACAATGATGCAGAAATCATAAAATTTGTTTGATGGTTTCCGAGATTGAAGTATATTCACACGCAACAGCAATTCTTCTCTCTTTAGAACATTAATATAATACAGAGAGTGTAGCTTGACATTTCTGTAAAAATATATAACTGTAGTTTAATTTATATAACTAGGGATACACAACTATGACTAGAAGAATAAAACATCTGATGTGTTACTCACATGACTTTCTCTACTCCTGTACAAAATATTTTTAAAAACGCTTATTCTCCATATGCTTCATGTTAATCGAGATATCGAGATGTTAATCTTATTGCTAATTTTCTTGTAGATGCAAGGGGAATTGCTAGGCTTTAAGCTATATTCAAATATTTTAAGAGCTGGTTGCTATGTGGAGTATTCCATTCTCTTTGCATTACCAGGACAAAAAAATGAATAACGAATTCCCATTTGAGAAAAAGTATAAGTATTGGAAAATTTAAGGGAATAACAAGTAATATCTCGAAAATGATTCACTCAACAACAAAAAATGTATATGACATAAATTGTGTATTTTAACGCGATCTACCATTTTTGTGCAGTAAAAGTTTGTCTATCTCTTATGGTTTACTAGTTATGCAAAAGTAGTTCACAATGAATACTTTTGGAGACATTCCCAGAAAATTCGAGATATACATTTCATTTGTCATGAAAATATCTTAAACATATGATATTTTAATCAAAATCGTTAGAGCTAATTTTGAGAAAATAAAAATTTGCGAAAAATTGATCCATGTAAAGGGTAATCTGGGATGGGGGGATTTTCTTGAAAACCTTGTGTCGCATCTCTGGAAGATACTGAACCTAAATACTAAGTTTGGTGTTTATCCGACTGTTTGTTTCTGAGTTATGCTGTTCACAGACACACACTCATGTTCCGAAAAACGCTTTTTTTGGATTCAGGGGGCCTAAAAACATTTATTTCCGGTGAAATCTGGTATCGAATTTTTGGGTGGAATGCAATACTTTCCCTACTTACTATACGTAGTAGAGAAAGTAATAATGCCGTTAAAGTATACATTCAATGTAAACTAAGGGGTTATGTGGCATCAACCACGCAGTAGCTATGACCCAAGGGAGAACGGCTCCAGCCAGTCGGAGGTAAACAAAGATAAGTCGCACTCTCGTCCGGCGTAAACATCTAAAGCACCACGGCCGGGAATCAGAATCTCCTGGAAGTTTCTTTGATCCCGCCTCCAAAACGTGTATCCAGATGGTTCCAAAACGTTCTGCGGCTATATAAGTGAGATTTCTCGCGAGAGAGATAGTCAGTGTATAAGCGAGTTGGTGACGACTGCTGTGGCATGCAGCGAGTGCTAATTCGGTGCGGGAGATTGTAGAAGTCTTGTGTTCAACTCCCTAGCATTAACAGTCGTTAAGAAGAGTCTAAGTCACGAAGAAAGTAAAGTGAAGTGAAAATTGAACTAGTTCACGTGAAGTGATAGTATAAACTATGTGAAGTCTCGGTGAAAGTTGAAGTAGGTCAAAACAGTGATAGTGACAGTGAGAAATGAGAGAAGTGAGGGTTGACAAACTGACAAAGTCACGAAGTCCTTGTATTGAGCACCTGGTCCTGGTCTTAATAGTTTTCACGATCTATAGACATAAAGAGAAATAATATATTGTGTATGAAAAATTTGTGAGCTACTTTTGAAAATAAATTATAATGGTGAATAAGTAGTGTAACGTTTACACTTCGGATTTTAAAATGCTAACCGGTTTTCTACAAAATGTCAACTACCATCTTTTCAAACATACAACTAACTTTCTTAAAATTATGCTCAGACGTTTTCTATAGTTGGTAATATAACATAAACAGTTTTAAATGCAAGGAAGATTTGACACTAGAAAAAAATATGAAAATAAACTTCTTTAAAATCTAGGCTAAAAAAATCAAAACTTTATTATAAATATTACTTCTAGCAGCAGCCACCAGAAATCATGATGAATTTAATGAGTAGTGAATTATTTCTGCAGATCAGTTAATACAAATAATAGAATTTTACTAAGTAATGTTTTTAGAACTAACATTAATAATCAGAATCTCCTAGAAAACCAATTTCAGCCGAATATTCAATTTCCTGTTTATCGCTATATCACTAGTATGCGTAAAAAATCGTAGCATCATGTCATATCTACAGGTATAATTGGCGCAACAGCTCTAGACATGTTAAAATCTTAATGACAGCTATGAAGCGAGTTACTTACCAGATCAGGGGGTGACCGGTCGTCTGCATGCTGCAGGAGTGCGTGGGACAGTCATTGTCAAATATCCGCACACCGTTTATGCACTGCACTGATAAACTTATAGTTATATACAGTACATTTAAATCCACCGCTGTAAGAAGCGCTTAATATAAAAACCTGTCAATCATCTGCCTCCAATTCTTCCACACTTGACAGTCCTTCCTCTTCTGCGGAATCACTCACTCTTTGCCGTCATCACTGCTGTCGCTACTTTCTGCACCATAATTCTGGATTAGAAATATTTCTATTTGATTTTCTGCAATTCCATATTTTTCGAAATAATGAGTCTCAATTTATTCAACATGTTGACATAGCTTTTCCCATTCTGGTCTTTCAGTTTCTGCAAATCGCTACAGGCCCCGATTTTTTTACATCAACCCAGATTAATTCTATTGGGTTTAGATCTGGGGATACGGTGACAATCTAAGTACATTATAGCCATGTTGTATTAAAATCTGGTCAAATATGTAGACTTCTGATGCGGTTTATTGGCTTTAGTTAAGTTATATAACGTTGTTTTACTCATGCTTTCATCAAAAGCTATATTATGCCTAAGTAACCAAGCTCTCATTTCTTCTTTCAAGGAATTTTAGTAGGTGGTTTGTTAATTTTAATGTTGACGCATTGTGAAACGTCGATTACCAGAACAGACCCATCAGACATATTAGGCATCAACATGGTGTTGATTCACTTCATGTAATTTTCTGTATTCATTTCTTGATGAAAATCTCCTGTTCTTTGTTGCGGCTCGTCGCTCCAACTTTTAGATGTTGTATGACTGCTATGTATGTATAAGTCATCTTCATACACTATAGTTCGACCCTCTAATTTGTACCTCTGAGTAAGGTAATCTTCCAGCTGAGATCGTATGTCGTGCTTTTTCTATTAGAACTCTTCTATTTGATTTCGTTTTCTTCCAGTTGAACCCTAAATCTTTTATAATTTTTCTGAGATTTGTAACACCACCTGAAAAATCCATGCTGTCTTTCAGCTTGTTGAACAATGTGCTCATTGTTGACACAGTCTTTTCTTCCACATAGAAATTGTGAATCGTGCTTCATGAAGTCGAGGACATTTGCATTTATTTCCCTGCTTTGACTATGTGATAACTTACAAGTTAAGTTTGAAGACAAAGGAGCCATTGTTATAAATATAATAAACATAAAATAAGCACTATTTAGGTACTGTTCTCTTTGAAATTACAATCAGATGCGGAACACTTTCTATGCAGACTGTATGTGTTACGCACTGTGAGTAAGCAAAGGTATTATATCGCTTTCGTTGATTAAGCTAAACATAAACCACTCCTAGGCTCGGTAGCTGGGGTGGCAATCAAGGTCACGATTCCAGAAGTTTTACGCCAGTTATACGCAGTAGTGAGATCACGTTTTGCTAAATATGAATATTTCTACCTGAAGTCCAATATTACGAATTTAATGGTAACTAAGGAAACATTGTCTACTTAATTAAACTTAGAGGTACATGTTTTCGGGTATATAAAGCTCTAAAATGACGTTATTTCTCTCCAATTCCTCCAGGCAATGATAAATACAACGTTTTACAATTCTAGATACGATATCGAACCTTAGGAGAACTTCATCATATGTTCTGATACATCATCTCTGAACTGCAGAAAATAAGCTAAAATTCCATGCCGGAAGCACATGTTTGAAACAAAGCTATGTACTTGAGCCAGTGTTGCATCGTTACAGGGAAGAGTTGATCAGAAAGCTGACTGATGGTTTGTGGCCTGTTTGGTTATATTGCTTTAAAGGGAGAGGTGACAGAACCCCAAGAATAATGAGTGCTAAACCCAACTCGATGACTCGCCGACAAAATTAAACTCTATCCATCACCAGGCATTACGTGAGAAGATCGTCTACTGTTTTTTTGTTTTACTGTCGTTCACCCTTCTTCTGTTCCAACACAAACCCTAGAGGGTGTTTTTAATAACGCTTTGTTTTCTTAATAATGCTGCTAAATGGCTTGGGTTAACCTCCCTACACCAATATGACGGAGAAAAATTAGGTATGGATTTTCATGAAGGAGGTCTGATGTTTTTTGCTTTGCGTATCACTAAATGGAGGAAGAGTGGTTCGAAAAAATTTAGAACAGAGATTTCCTTGGATATAAGTATTTTGACGGCTCCATAACCCAAAAGACATTTTATGACAAACAGAATACATATCTTGACTCATATTATTGTGAATACGTTTTCTATAATTTCTTTTGTTTTTAATTATTTAGTTTGTATAGCCGCCTTTAACATCTGTGGTCTTGACTTGAGAGATAACTGATAGTGTTATTTCCCAATGAACTCTCACGGTTTTTTAACGTTTGTATAATTTTGTTTAAACAGCAAATCGTAATAAATAGACGATCTTGTTAAGACACAATTCACATAAAATACAGTTTCTTTGCCAAAAACGATTTCAGCGATGTTATTGTCCTCTACTTTCAAACACTTTATATGTTTACTTTATCTACCGCGTACATAGTAAGTAGAGAAGGTATTCCATTCCACCCAAAAATTCTATATCGATACGAAAAGTGAATAAATATCTGACTTGGTGTTTGTGTTTAGTAATTTCCAAAGATGCGACATGATTTTCAAGAAAATCCCTCAAAAGGAAAGTACGCTTTACACGCGAAACTTTTTATTTTCTCAAAAAATGGGCGAAGATTTCGATTAAAATACCATAATATATTAAATCTACTTACTTTACAAATAAAATGTATATATTGAAATTTCTGAGAATAGCTTGCGAAGCTCTCTTCATACGGAAGGAGTTTTGTAGAAGAAGAAATCTGGTCGAAAAAAACTATATAATTTCCAAATTCACAGTGATATCGTATGCAATTACAACCTTTTCTCGTGGTCTTCAATATCTGCTGTTGATTTTACTGCTGGCTTCTCCAGTGGTAGAACTATGAGTACTTTTCTCTCAAAGTATGCCTGGACATAGTGTTAAAGGACAACACCAGTTTAAACTGACTGCGCTGTGAACTAATATATGAGTTATGAAGTGAGTTGCCGACTGTTTAATATAAAGAAAGTAGACTAAATCTGAATTGTAGCACTCGAAATTGCAATAATTGTTGAGATATTTATTTAGCTTCACGTATGCACGCCAATTTGAGATAGTTATTCATTTAGCTCCACATATGGACGCCAATTTGAAGAAGTTTGTATTGAAGGAGTTGTATTATATTTCATCTGTTGGGGAGCCGAATACTTGACGTGGTTGCAACAGCACGTATGGTACCCGGTAACCTTTGCCCCAAATATACTTTCTGGTAGCCTTTGCCCGAAAAAATGTTTAAAAAATATTAACTTTGTAATTAAACTGTTTCTTTAAATATTTATGTTTGCCTCGCCTGCGTCAATATTTATTTTAGAGACACTCTTAGCAGGGTTGTGATCGACTAAGAATGTAGGCTTACACAGATTATAATTTTACTTCACTCATTTTATTAATGCTTGACACGATTTAATTAACACTTCACTGATATAGAGAGCTGTGAGATTCTTTTTATTAATTAATTGCACTTTTTAACACGTAAAATTATTTTTCGTCTCACGAATACGTATTAAATCTCTCGAGGACGCATCTCGCATCCGGTTACAAACACTGTCTGCAGGCAACTGAATTGATTTCAACCGCCTAAACTTGTAAATTTCTGTATTTCAAGTCTCTGGTTGGCTATTCCTACTCCAATAAAATACCTTCATTTAACTAAAGCTTTTTCTGGTTGTTGACTGGCTACTTTTAAACTGTCCCAAAATTTACATTATTGTTGCTCCAATAATCACAAGTAACATTTAAACTTTCTAATTCATTATTGCCTCAAGATTACCTCATTGTTAGCAACTTTTAACTTATTATTTTCACAGCTCCTACATTATTAAATTACGTAATGCATTCACATAACATTATTGAACATGTATAAAATAATATAAGCATATGCAATGAGTGCTACATACATTTTACAAAATATTACATACCATATTGCTTCAAGGCGGGCTGTTATTGAATTTACATATTATATAGTTAGACTGAAATTAATTAAGTGTTAAAAATACTGTCTCACTGTTTCCGGAATAACAGAAACCAGTAGTGTAACTTGCCGTGAGACGCTAAAATTCTTATCGCCGAGACCTCTCGCAATAGCCGGGAAATCTTACTCATGTAAGTGCGTCACAAAGCACTTAGAAGACAAAACGAGCAGTACGTACTGAAGACGGCACCAGAATAATCCATGTATGCACAACTGTGTGTACGAAGCTGTGTACGAACGAATGTAAGTACAACTGCCGTTAGCAGAGTCAGAGTAACTCTCTGATCTAAAATTGCACGCCTTTATTAATTTTAGCTCCGCTTACATATTATTCCCCCATCCAGCTTTACATCTTGCCCGGACCAATATCAAACTGTCTTCATGTGCGTCTCTGGCTTTTACTAACTCAGATTTTGCCTCGATTTTGCGTCTCTAATCTACAGAATTGGCCTACGTGTCTGCAAACGTATTGACCTTATAACCTAACTGAATTCCCAGAATCTTTAAACTAATGCGTTCTATCCTCGGCTGATACTAATGACTTTCGTTAACCTGACTTCCTAATTACCTGCTTCTTGGACAAATTTTTCAACTCAAGCTTATTACAGTATATATTTGTTTAATATACAAGAATATTTATTGAATTTATTTCTCTATTTTACTATTCTTTTTTATTTAATTATTTATGTATTTACGTCAATAATTATGGTATCAGCAGGTATTCCCTTAAAACGTATTTATATTAAAAAATAGAAATCTCGTAGGAAATAAATTGAAGAAATTATGTTGTATTGAAGGAGTTGTATTGTATTTTAACTGTTGGGGAGCCGAACTTGAAGTAGTTGCAACCGCACGTATAGTAAACATTTTCGGTAGCCTTTGCCCCAAATGTACTTTCCGGTGGCCTTCGCCCCAAATGTACTTTCCGGTGGCCTTTGCCCCAAAAATGTTTAAAAAATAGTAACTTTGTAATTTTGACTGTTTCTTTAAATATTATATATTTATGTTTGCCTCGGCTGCGTCAGTATTTATATTTTTTTAGAGACATGATTGTCTTATCAGGGAGTGGTGCGACTGAAGAATCTAGGCTTACAGATTATAATTTTACTTCACTCCTTTTATTAATGCTTGACACTATTTAAATAACACTTCACTGATATAGAGAGCTATGAAATTCTTTTATTAATTACTTGCACTTTTTAAACACGTAAACTATTTTCTCACACAAAATACGTATTAAATTTCTCGAGGACACATCTTGGTGGCCTTCGCCACAAATGTACTTTCCGGTGGCCTTTGCCCCAAAAATGTTTAAAAAATAGTAACTTTGTAATTTTGACTGTTTCTTTAAATATTATATATTTATGTTTGCCTCGGCTGCGTCAGTATTTATATTTTTTTAGAGACATGATTGTCTTATCAGGGAGTGGTGCGACTGAAGAATCTAGGCTTACAGATTATAATTTTACTTCACTCCTTTTATTAATGCTTGACACTATTTAAATAACACTTCACTGATATAGAGAGCTATGAAATTCTTTTATTAATTACTTGCACTTTTTAAACACGTAAACTATTTTCTCACACAAAATACGTATTAAATTTCTCGAGGACACATCTTGCGTCCGGTAAGGAACACTGTCTACAAGCAACTGACTTGATTTCTACTGCCTAAATTTGTAAATTTCTATATTTCAAGTCTCTGATTGGCTATCCCTAATCGAATAGAATACTTTTATTTAACATAAGCTTTTTTCTGGTTTTTGATTGGCTATTTTATAAACTGTCACAAAAATTACATTATTGCTTCCAAGAATTACAAGTAGTATTGTTAAGCTTTCAAATTCATTATTGCCTCAAGGTTACTTCATTGTTACCTTATTGTTAGCAACTTTTAACCTATTATTCTCACAGCTCCTACATTATTAAATTGCGTAATACATTCACATAACATTATTACACCCGTATACAATAATATAAACATATACGATGACTTTAATATAAACTTTTTATATATATTGTTACATACACGTATTACTTTAAGGCGGGCTGCTATTGAATTATATATTATATAATTTGACTGAAATTACTTAAGTGTTAAAAATACTGCCTCAATATACAACTTACAGGTAATAATCTACTTTCCAATACTACTGTGGAACAAAACTATTTAAATATGACTTGTAACTTTTATACTTATAATACAAATTACAAGCATTTACCGTACATTTGTGGTACATTTTTATTTTGTGTCACAGGTACATATATCAGCTTTATTCGAAACTTCAATATAAGCCAATAACTTATGTAAGAAAATATAGCTATGGAGCTTTAGTCAGACGTGTTCGTTGCCTTTGAAACAATGTTCCCGCAATGTTATACAAATGAGGGCACATTACCCCGAGTTACCCTCAGTTCAGAGAATATTCATTTAACTTGTGAAATGACGCCATGTCTTCGCGGGAGCAACAAATGGCCCTGACACAAAGGATTCCTTCTGCGGAGTAATTTCTTTCACTAGATATCATCAACATTCCCCCGTTATTACGTGCAAGCAATTACAGCTAAGGGGAAAATTGCACATTACGCTCCTAATAGATGTATGGTCCTGTTTTCTTTTCCTAGTCATCAAATTAGCAACCGTCTTGTGATTAATTGCGCGGTTTGTTCTCCGTGCTTTCACAAATTCATCTTTCTGTAACATCCTCAGATGGAAATATTTTAAGGGCACTTGAAAGAGTATGGATTTTTAAGGGATAGAATCAAGCATTCTGCCAGACAGTTACAACATTTAGCATAAAGCACCTTTATAAAACTTCGTCAAAATAAACATTGAACAAGTTATGTTATTTAAAGTGCTTAATCCGGCCCTTTGTATTTCAAACGTTGACTCCTTTTTTTTCTTTCTTTTTTTCTTTCTCCGTACCTACAGAAGGTGTTGCATTTCATACAAAAATTCAATACCGAGATTTCACCAGAAATACATGTTATGCGACACAAAGATTTTCAAGAAAATTTCCCCACATCAAATTACCCTTTACATGAAGCATTTTTTTAAATTTTTTAATTTCTAAAAAATAGCTTTAACGATTTTGATTAAAACACGATATATTAAAGATATTTATATGAAAAATTAAATGTATATATTGAATATTCTAGAAAGGAAGGAATTTTGTATAATGTTGTATAACCGCTAAACGTTAAGCGATAGACGATAACATATTACACAGAAAATATAAATCTCTTTAAAACATAAATTTATTTAGAATAAATTTTCTGGTGGCATAAGCCGGTTCTGAGATATCCGTTATTAAATGCTCCAATTGTTTATTCTCTTAAGGTCCTTTCAACATTCAGTTGTCTCTCGTGGAAATAAGTATGGAATTTTATGCCAGCATATAGCACCCAGTTCTTAAACATTTGGCTATCCCTGTTATCTTTGTATCTATAACGAAATGTGTAATGTGCTTATTTCTGCAAAGGTTTATTTGGATTGAAATGAAGTAGATGGAAAAATAAGCTTTAGTAAGATTAGTTCGTGTAACCACTAATAAACGATAGAGGGTTGAGAAGGTCATGTGAGTGTGTTGCATCAGATTTTTTCTATTTATTTTACATCGCTTTAATTATGTGGCCATAGCGTGAAGATCTGTGGTTCGGTGTGTGGCTAACAGTTAGTCTTCTAGGTATCGTCGTTGTACTGTACCATCTTGCTTGTCATATGTCCACAAAGGCCTTAGTGCTAGACATCGGCACCTCTGCTTCTATACGTGACGGGCAGATGGTAGCTTCGACACGTGCCCACAGAAACCTTAGTGCTAGGCAGCGTACCGTGCAGATAGCATTAGGGCGGTGCTAGTCTACGTGCTTTCATTATCTGTGGACACGTGGTGGAGCATTTGCTATTACCATCCATTTTCATGTTTACTATTTTAGATTTAAGGTGGGATCTTGGGTTGATATTAAATATCAAATAACGTATGTACCTTGGGGAAGGAGGGAAGCCACGAAAGCAAAAAAATCAGATTGGTTGGCACACTCAATTTGAACCCGGGACCTTCCGAACGTTACATTTTGAGCCATCCCACTCGATTGGGGATTCTTGAAATACTTAAGATCCTAGTTAGAGTGTCATTTATACAACTTGAGACTCCTGACATTTCACTATAAGCGGAGAAGTGGGACTGCAGCGTTACCACATTGTATTAAGAGTATGTGTCAGCAGCGTGCCGAATAGCAAACAGTTCGCTGGGACGTAAAGCTAGCAGTAGTAAACCTCGCTGGCTAAAGCAACAGAGTATGGGACTTTGCCATGGAAAAAAAACCCTCCAAGAAGTGTCAAAAGTCTCATGTTATTTAAACTCTACCGTACAGTGTTCTATGAAGCATATAATAATATGGTTTTGGTTTATTCTGAAAGCGTTTGTGTTCTAGATTGCCTCCCAAAAAATGCCAAAAAAATCCGTAATTTGTTCATAGCCGAATGTTTCCGAAACGCTTCGGGCGTTTGCTAGCCAAAAGTATAAAATTCAATGCGATAATATATGCGTATTGGATTAAGAAGTTTTATTCCTGTATTGTTATTTGCCCCACGTTTTGGGAGCCAATTTGAAGAAGGTTTGTTGCTGCTACGTATGGAAAGTCAGTTTGAAGATGTATTATATTTCGACTGTTGGGGAGCCGAACTTGAAGTAGTTGCAACCACACATATGGTACCCTGTAGCCTTCGTCCCCCCAAAAATTAAAAATATTAACTTTGTAATTTGACTGTTCCTTTAAATATTATATATTTATGTTTGCCTCGGCTGCGTCAGTATTATTGTTAGACACATGGATTTTTTTGCAAGGCCTGGTGTGGCTGAAAAATGTAGGCTTACACAGATTTTTAATTTTTATTCACTACCTTTTATTAATTCTTGACACGATTTAAATAACACTTCCATGATATAGAGAGCTGTAAGATTCTTTTATTAAATACTTGCACGTTTTAAACACGTAAACTATTTCTCACACAAAATACGTATTAAATTTCTCGAGGACACATCTCGCGTCCGGTTAGAAAGACTGTCTGCAAGCAACGCGTCCAGTTATGAGCGCTGTCTACAAACAAGTGACTTGATGTCTACCGCCTAAATGTTGTAAATTTCTGTATTTCATGTTTCTGATTGGCTATTTTATAAACTGTCACAAAAAGTGCATTATTGTTGATCTAAGAATGACTAGTAGCATTATTACACTTCCTTACTTATTATTGCCTCAAGGCTACCTCATTGTTAGCAACTTTTAACCTATTATTCTCACAGATCCTACATTGTTAGATTACGTAATACATTTAGATAACATTATTACATGTATACAATAATATAAACATATACAATGACTGTAATATGCACTTTTTGTATATTATTACATACACATATTGCTTCAAGGCGGGATGTTATTATATTTTATATTATATAATTTGACTAAAATAATTTAAGTATTAAAAATATTGCCTCATTGACTGCAAGCCGTTGAGGCGGGGGAACATCAGCTGTTTTTCTTAAAGTTGCTGTCACTAGAGGTGAAATATAACGACAAATCAAAGCTGAGCGGTTGTTATAACGGTACTCATCTTTATAGGTGTTCTTCACACATGTCTTCCCTGTTGTCTTGATTAAGATAGGCTCTTATCGCGTTAACGAATCGGGTGCGATACCACGAAATAAATTATGCTTTTCCCCTCGTTTCTCATTAGTCCTTAATGGTTACTCATATTGCAACAAATGAGAACACCGGTTGTTACTAAACACACTTTGACACTTAGCTGCTCAGCTTAGTGCAAACTTTGCACTTGAGATACTTTTGACACAATCAGAAGGAACATAACTGATCCATCGCATCACAACTGAACTCTTAAGTCACAACTAACAACTGAACTGCACTCGCACTATCCTCTTTTAACTATCCAAACTCTTTGACTGCTTGATTTCACTTAACTTCGTAACTTTTTGCACTAAATGGTATTTAGGTTTAGTACCTTCCAAAGATGTGACACAAAGATTTTTAGGAAAATCCCTTCAGTTAAACTACCTTTACATGGTAATTTTTTCGACATTTTTGATTTTCTAAAATGGTTGTAACGATTTTGATTAAAATACAATATATTTAAGATTTTGACACAACAAATAAAATGTATAGCTTCAATTTTCTGTGAATAGCCTGTGAAGTCCACTTCATTCGGAAGAAATTTCGTATAATGTTGTATAAATAGTAAACGTTAAGCGATAGACGAAAACGTACTACACAATAAATGTAGATCTCTTTAAAACACACAATTTATTTTAGAGAAGTTTCTTTGTGGCACAAGACATTTCCGAAATATCCGTTGGTGATGTTTCGAATTGTTTAGTCATTCTTTTAAAGTCCTGTCAGTTGTTTCTCGCGATTGCGTGGAAACAGTATGGATTTTAGGGCCAGCATAAAGCGCCCAGATCTTAAATATTTGACTGTCGCTGTTATCTTTGTATTCAAAACGAAATATGTAATGCAGCTATTTCTGTAAAGCTTTATTTGGATTAAAATGTAGTCGAGAGAAAAAAAAATCTGATGTGTTACACTCACATGACTTTCTCTACTCTTGTACAAAGTAGTTTTACAAACGCTTATTCTCCATCTAGTTCATGCTAATCGAGATAAACATTTGCAGACTCTATCTTATTGCTAATTTTCTTGTAGATGTAAGGGGAAATATATATTTACAAGGTCAGTATCGAAATACAGTAGCCTTTAAGCACATACATACATCTTAATAGCTGGTTGCTAGGTGCAGCACCATTCCCTTTGCCACAGATTATAACTCTTTGCATATCCAAGACAAAAAAAATGAATAACGAATTCCCATTTGAGAAAATAAGTATTGAAAAATTTAAGGGAATAACAAGCAATATCTCGAAAATGGTTCACTCAACAACAAAAATGTATATGACATAAATTGTGTATTTTAACGCGATCTACATTGTTTGTGTAGTAACATTTTGTCTATCTCTTATGGTTTACGAGTTATGCAAAAGTCGTTCACAATAAAGAATACTTTTGGAGACATTCCCAGAAAATTCAAGATACATTTTATTTGCCATAAAAATATCTTAAACATATGATATTTTAATCAAAATCGTTAGAGCCATTTTTGAGAAAATTAAAATTTTCGAAAACTCTTCCATTTAAAGGGTACTCTGGGGTGGGGGGATTTTCTTGAAAACCTTCGTGTCGCATCCTTGGAAGATACTTAACCCAAATACCAAGTTTGGTGTTTATCCGACTGTTCGTTTCTGAGTTATGCTGTTCACAGACACACAGACACACACACAGACAGACACACAGACACACACACGGACATGTTTCCAAAAATGCTTTTTTTGGATTCAGGGGGTCTCAAAACATGTATTTCCGGTGAAATTTCGGTATCGAAATTTTGGATGGAATACAATACTTCCCCTACTTACTATACGTAGTAGAGAAAGTAAAAAGTAATACGCCTTAGTAGAATAGTTTGTATACCCTAATAAACGATGGAGGGTAGAGAAAGTGATGTGAATATCATCAGATTTCTTTTTTAATACGGCTGTAAAAATCTTGTAGATTCCTATAAACGTAACGAAGACTGAATTGGAGTACGGCCCCGTTCCTTCCCAGGAAGTGGATGGAGGGGGCTAGAGGACGTGTTGAACCGGGTGTCTGTTTATCCTCTAATAGGAGAAACGCAATTAGTGGGAATCAATTTGTGTGATGAGGTACGTACGTTAAGGGGTAGTATCGATTCGGGTGAAATGACCACCGTACAAAGTGTTAACCGCCTCTAACCATCTCTGTATCACTGCACGTGTGTATAGAGGGCTTTGTTCGACAACCGACACTTTTAGCTTACCTCTGCCGATCGGCATTTCTCCACAGCTGCAAGGGAGGTCTAGATTTACTGCACAGTAGCGTTCATTAGTATTCCTTACGGAAAATCATAAATTTGGCTCACAAAATGTTGTATAAACCACTCATTTAAGCGTAAAGCTGTTATTTTGTCGTAATTCTGAGCCAGGTGTTCTTAAGACGGAATCTTTAAAATGAGTTATTATCTATAAATATATTTTTGTTAAAATATATTGATTTGCATACTGTTATATACCGGGATGAGGCCAAAAGGTTGTGCAGCTAGTTATTAAATTTAGATACCCCAGCGTAAACATTGGGGGAATTAGATTCACAGGCAACGAGAGGACCAGGAGCCTTAACATTACATTTCAGGGCAGGCGTGGGATATTTATAACAAAAATACACTTTATTTCACATTACTCAAATTACGCGTGTTTTACTAAATATTCGCACTGTACCCCTACATCATCCAAAAAGGATTAAAGGAAAGACATTGAAGGGAGATGTTCCACACTCACATATAACATGCACGCTTAATACCAGACACCAAACGCAAAGAGACTCACTCTCCACACACCTAACAAAGGAATTATACTTACTACCCCCACTCTCCACCGCTAGGAGGCTCACCCCAGCCAAAAGAATTATCCCCAACAATGCTGTCGCGACGCAATAATGTGTCTGGCGTGACAATGCACACACATACACGCTACAATACTCGCCAAATTATACGATTTGCCTGTAACATTTACAGGAATGGAAGCACTTTTACAGCTTTGAGTGAGGATTTTGTTTGTTGCTATGTAAACTGTGTATACCACATCTACCTGCTGTCTTTTGTAATGGGATTGGGTTTTGTTTTTACTTTCTCTACTACGTATAGTAAGTAGGGGAAGTATTGCATTCCACCCATGCAATACTTCCCCTACTTACTATACGTAGTAGATTTCACCGGAAATATGTTTTGAGACCCCCTGAATCCAAAAAAAAAAGCATTTTTGGAAACATGTCTGCGTGTCGTGTGTGTGTCTGTGAACAGCATAACTCAGAAATGAACAATCGAATAAACACCAAACTTGGTATTTAGGTTCGGTATCTTCCGGAGATGGGACACGAATCTTTTCAAGAAAATTCGCCTACCCCAGATTACCCTTTACATAGAACTTTTTTTCGAATATTTTAATTTTCTCAAAAATAACTAACGATTTTGATTAAAATATATTTTCATGATAAATAAAATGTATATCTTGAATTTTCTGAAAATGTCTCCAAAAGTATTCATCATTGTGAACGAGTTTTGCATAACTGGTAAACCATAAGAGATAGACAAAATTTTACTACACAAAAAATTTAGATGTGTATATGCTTAAAGGCTACTGTATTTCTATATTGCCCTTGTAAATATATATTCCCCTTACATGTACAAGAAACTTAGCAATAAGATAGAGTCTGCAAATGTTTATCTCGATTAACATGAAGTAGGTGGAGAATAAGCGTTTGTAAAAATAGTTTGTACAAGAGTAGAGAAAGTCATGTGAGTGTAACAAATCAGATTTTATTTGTTAATGTCTAAATTTCAAACACTAAAAGGTCCTTCATGAGCGGAGGGTTTGAAAAGCTGAAAGTTTGAGAACAGTTTTATATCAATTTAACAGCTCCGTGGCATGTCCATTCAGGATACACACTTTAACAAGTATTTAGGAGTTAGCAAACAGCATTAACTATAGAGCATTTGAAATAGGGTATTCCATAAGTTTTTAGAAGTAATGGTACACCAGTTTCACAACTGCTTTCATCGTCTTCCGGTTGCCCAACGCCATAATTCTTTTATCTCTCCATTTTTCCACCTCCAACCCTCTGGTTCCTGTGTTTCACTGCTCCAGGTAATTCTGGGATGACCTGCTTTCCTTCTGGTGTAATTCACCCAAACGTTTATTTTGTTATTTCTCCGTCGTTACTTTTAAGTGTCCTTAACATTTAAATTGCTTATTCTGGATATCATCTAATAATGTTCCGTGCATATTTACAATTTCCCTAATCCTTTCAATCTCTAAACGAGAAATCCTAACAGAACGTCTTAGACAATCCATTTCAAATAACATCAAGCGCCTCTTCTCTAATGATAATGTTCAGATTAATTAAAATATTACATATTTGTAACTTAGTACTCTTGCGAATGTTCCTACTCCAGAAATCAATTCTGTTATCACTTAAATTTTTATTACTGATTCTCTGGCAATTCCAAGTACCAATACTAAATATCCGTTGTAAACCATTTAATCTATCCGGCGTTTCTTTGTCGGAGATTTTAAGGTTAACAATTATTATTCGTTTACATGTGTCCTGGTGCTGGCCTGACCCAACTTCCTACCTTCACTTTGGCTATATACCCACCTACCCGCTCCAGGTATAAGTTAGGATGTATTGGGTTGTCCCATAAGTTCGTTCGCTTTGCTCGCAAGTTCCATCTATAGCGCCTAAAAACCTTGAAATAGTTACCCTAGTTGCCTAACCGCCCCTATGACTTAGAGAACAACAACCAGGCTCACTATTGAATATGCCAGTGTGTATTTGTGACCAACATAGGATAGAACTGCGTGAAATTGTGTTTACAAACTATGGAAAGCAAAAAGGAACATTTCCGACATCTTATGCTGTTTTACTATCGTAAGGGTAAAACCGCCTCACAATGCCGGAAGAAAATTTGTGCTGTCTGCGAGGAAAATGCAGTAAAGAAGCGAGCATGTCAAATGTGGTTTAGTCGATTTCGAGCTGGGAATTTCTCCCTAAAAGACAAACCTCTGTCTGGACGGCCAATGGTTACGGACGTGGAAAGAATTCATGAAACGATAGTCAACCATCCACGAATTACAACTCGGGTGTTGGCATTGGAGCTTAATTTATCTCGTGCTACTGTAGCTAGGAGCTTGGCAATATATTTTCGACAATAATAATGTATACTGCAGGAAATAAATAGTTTGTTTGCAAAACCTAACTGCGTTGTTACTTATCATTGTGTTTAAAGTTTGTAAACGGAAAGTTCGGCAACTGCTCTGTCGTAGCTATGCTGTGGGTGAGGTGTGTTTCCAGGCGTTCTTAGTGATTGAAACCTAACGAAAAGCAAACGAACTTATGAGATAACCCTATATAACGAAAAGTAATGTTTGTTAGGAACTGGGTTAGGACATGATTTACTCCTGTTATTATACTAAAAAGAACAAATCAAATTCCTGAAGTAGATCTATCCTTTACCAGGATCGTAAAGAAGTATCTACCCATTACCATATCTTAGACTTTTAGGAAGCGAAAAAGTATAAAACAAAATGTTAGCATTTCATCTCTTTCTGGACACCCTCAAGATGATCTCGGATCAGAAGATTGCGTTACTTTCACGTATACTGATTCGACTGCATTGGAACTACTACTGCCATCTCTCTGTTCTTCCCCCCTGCTTGGATTTAAAATCCTTGTTCCCCCGATATTCATTTTTCACGATCATCTGAATCCCTCTTATGGGGGACGTTAATGCTGAGTGATTAATTAATATTTGCCAGCAGTAGTTAATATTCACGAAGGGGATGTGTTCGGATCCCGGACATGTAAACTTGAGTCAACTTGAACCTCCGTCCCTCGCCGACCCTCAGTCAAATACTCGACATTTGTCATTCCTAGGGACGCCACCACGTCACTTTCACGAACCCGGTTCACATCTGTGTGTGCCGCGCAATAATTTACTTGTCAGGAGTGGCGCGTGAGAGAGAAAATAAAACTTGGGGGGGGGTGATAGTGGTCAGGTGGACATCGGCGCGGTGACAACTGCATTCAACATCTGAGAGTACAGTGGATATGGTAACATCAGCTTTATCCTACAGTCATCAGAAGATATTATCCGATGTGTACATTCACATGACTTTCTCTATCCTGTCTTCTACAAAAATTCTTATAATAGCGTATTCTATACAAGCTCTCTAAGCTTGGACACCTACGGTTCAATAAAAAACTGTCCAACCTAACCTGGTGTCCAATGAAGAGGTCGTGGAATTTCTTCATTTGCTTCTTCTTCTTTCATTTTGGTATTCAACGGAATAGAAAACAGTATAGGCTACATAACGCCAAGCAACTGTTGTGTCAAATAAAAATCTGATGTGTTCCACTCACATGCCTTTCTCTACTCTCGTACAAACTATTCTTACAAACACTTATTCTCCACCTACTTCAGCTAATCGGGATAAACATTGCAGAAACTATCTTATTGCTAACTTTCTTGTAGGTGTACAGGGAATATGGTAGGCTTTAAGCTACAATCAAATGTTTTATTGCTATGTGTAGCATTCCATTCTTTTATATGCCCAGAACATAAAAAAGAAACAAACAAGTAACGAATTCCCATTTGGGGAAACGTATAAGTATTGGAAAATTGAAACAAATTACAAGGTATATCTCTGAAACAGTTCATTCGGCCACAAAAAGGTCATCCTCCGTGGTGTAGTGGTTACCATGCTAGCCTCTAGTTCCCGAGGTCCGGGTTCAAACCCGGCGGAGGGTGATAGATTTTTTTCAGGCTTAAAAATCTTTAACCTGGCTTCCGTTGGAAGGGAAGTAAAGCTGGTGGTCCCGTGTAGTATATTTACGACACATTAAAGAACCTCAAGCCTGATAAAGATGCCTCTGAGCAAAATTACCGGTCTTTCACGCTCACTATAGAAAGGAACGCTAAGAACAGGTAGTTAAAGAGCATCCATAAATGAAACCCAATTTAATCTTTCTTTTTAATTTCGGCCAAAAAAAGAAAGAATTTATGGGACATAAATTGTTTGTTTCTAACGAGATCTGCGTTTTTTGTGTAGTAACATTTTCTCTCTCTCTCTCTCTCTCTCTCTCTCTCTCTCTCTTACGGTTTTCCAGTTATGCAAAAGTAATTCAGAATAAAGAGGTCATTTGGGAACATTCCTAGAAAATCAAGATACACATTTCATTTGCCATAAAAATATCTTAGGCATGTGATATTTTAATCAAAATCTTTTCAATAAAATCAAAATGTTCGAAACATGTTCCAGTTAATGGGTAATCTGGGGTGCGGGGATTTTCTTGAAAATCTTTGTGTGCCATCCTTGGAATATACTAAACTCAAGTACCAAGTTTGGTATTTATTCCGTTTTTAGTTTTTGAGTTATGCTGTTCACAGACACACACGCTGAATTTTTCTAAAAATGAATTTTTGGATTCAGGGGACCTCAAAATATATATTTTCGGTGAAATCTCGGTATCGAATTTTTTCTGGAATGCAATATTACCCCTACTTACTATACCTAATAGAGAAAATAAAAAAGAGTACAAAAGTTGAGGAAAAAATAACGTGCTAGTTTGTTACAATTCTATACTTGTTAAATCACATTCAGTTGAAATACAGTATATATGTATTGACCAATTGTCAATGCTTTTTGAAAAAGTTTGTTAAAATTCATTGTTTGGTATTTTTAATGTTTTACAATGCTCTCAATATCTCGTTCAAGTCAAATAATGGTTGAATCATTTGTGGTGACTATGGATATGCATAACTCTCCAATTCCTTAATACACTCAAGAGCTCGTTTAATGAGAAGGGAATTTCTTTACAAACCGTCAACCTCTTTCTGCATTCCTGGAATTACCCATTTTATTGTGGCTACGTTTGAGTGAGGTACACATCAATAGATATTTGATGGGTGGGATGATTTTCAGAAACAGAAATTGCCTCACCTTCACCTGAAGATATTTCTTCATTCTTGTATCGGTTTGTAAAACCTGTAGCACTTCTTGAGTGGCAGCTGTATCTTCATGGACCTCTAATATGTCATCCTTATAGAGCTCAAAATGTTGAACATATTTAACCCTAAAAGGTACATACATAGCATAAATACAAAATGGAGCTAAGAATTGTCCAAGATAGAACCATAGGTGTGTCCAGTTTTCAGGATTCAGGGATACCCAACTTGTAGTATATATTGGACATGTGAAAACATAGGAATTTGTCCTATTCTAAGAAAATAAGTACAACGTAATGAGGTGTCTATCATACAGTGTGACCAAATATAGAGGTTTCACTGTATTTACTTTATACTAACCGTGATAAACGTTTACAGAAATAGCTTCATTACATACACTATGAGATCTAAAGTATCCGGACACACCCACAAACATACGTTTTTCTTCTTAGGTGCCTTATGCTGCCACCTACTGCCTGGTACTTATTATCCGCGACCTCAGTAGTCATTAGACATCGTGAAACAGCAGAATTGGACGCACCGTGGAACTCACGGACTCCGAACATAGTCAGGGGATTGGGTGTAACTTGTGTCAGAAGTCTGTAAGCGAGATTTCCACACTCCTAAACATCCCTAGGTCCACTGTTTCTGATTGATAGTGAAGTGGAAACGTGTACAGCACAAAAGCGTACAAGTCGACCTCGTTATTGACTGACAGAGACCACCGACATTTGAAGAGGGTCGTAAAGAGTAATAGGCAGACATCTATCCAGACCATTACACAGGAATTCCAAACTGCATCAGGATCCACTACAAGTACTATGACAGTTAGGCGTGAGGTGAGAAACCTTGGATTCCATGGTCGAGCGGCTGCTCATAAGCCACACATCACGCAGGAAAATGCCAAACGACGCCTTGGTTGGTGTAAGGAGCGTCAACATTACACGATTGAACAGTAACAAACCGTTGTGTGGAGTGACGAATCACGGTGCACAATGTGGCAATCCGATGGCAGGGTGTGGGTATTGCGAATGCCCGGTGAACTTCATCTCAGCGTGTGTAGTGCCAACAGTGAAATTCGGATGTGGTAGAGTGCTCGTGTTTTTCCTGTAGGGGGCTTGCACCCCTTGTTGTTCTTTTGCGTGGCACGATCACAGCTCAGACCTACATTGATATTTAAGCACCTTCTTGCTTCCCACTGTTGAAGAGTAATTCGGGGATGGCGATTGCATCTTTCAACGCAATCGAGCACCTGTTCATACTGCACGGGCTGTGGCAGAGTGGTTACACAACAATAACATTCTGTAATGGACTGGCCATGGACTGGCCTGCACAGAGTCCTGACTTGAATCCTATAGAACACCTTTGGGATGTTTTGGAACGCCGACTTCGTGCCAGACCTCACCGACCTACATCGATACCTCTCCTCAGTTCCGCACTCCCTGAAGAATGGGCTACCATTCCCCAAGAAACCTTCCGCACCTGATTGAAAGTATGCCTGCGTGAGTGAACGCTGCTATCAAGGCTAAGGGTGGGCCAACACCATACTGACTTTCAGCATTACCGATGGAGGGTGCCACGAACTTGTACGTCATTTTCAGCCAGGTGTCCGGATACTTTTGATAACGTAGTGTATTTCCTTTTAAGCATAAGAGAGATAAAGGAGACTAAAACGGTAGGTAAAACTTTAGAAAGCGAACCGCTATAATTAGCTGGATTTGAAATTTCATACTTTTTGCATAACTAGAGAAACAACGAATGGTTACTTAATACTTAAATAAATCTCATTATTACAAAAGCTTATTCTTCTCTTTACTTCCTGTTAATCGAGATAAACATTTGCAGAAAATATTATAGGTAAAAAGGGGTAGGGGAATGGAGTATGCTTAAGTGACTGTCAAACAATTTCAGAAATGTTTGCTATGTCATGGCTTTTAAATTTCGCTCTCTTTGTATAACCTTGGAAAAAACCAATAAAGACTTCTGATTTTATGAAAAATATAAGTATTTGAACGTTCAAACCAATAACAAGGAATATTTTGGAAATAACCAAGTGGGATGACTCAGGTGATAGCGTTTGTGCCCGCATTCGGGAGCTTCCGGGTTCAAATCCCGTGGGTCGACAAATCTGATTGAGGTTTTTTCGTGGTTTACCTCAGTCGCTAAGGTAAATACCAGATTAGGTATTTAATACCACGACCCAAAGTTCTACCTTAACTCTAAAACAATTTTAAAAATGAAAATAATAGGTAGTCATAGCGAATGCTGTGCCATCTATCCACAGACAATGAAAGCAGTTAGACTGGACGCACCCTAATCCCACGGCACGAAGCATAAGATCCGGTTGCTATGGACTTGGGTATCTGAACACGGCGAAAGCGGATAGTTACAGGGATGGGATCTAGAAGGCTAACTGTCCGCCACACCTCGATCTAAAGGTTGTTCACTAACATACCCGTTGCGATATGAGCCTGTAGTTAAAGCGACGTGAAATAAATAGATTACTACTACTACTACTACTACTACTACTACTACTACTACTACTACTACTACTACTACTACTACTACTACCACTACTACTACCACTACCACTACCACTACCACTACCACCACCACCACCACCACCACCACCGCCACCGCCACCGCCGCCACCGCCGCCACCGCCGCCACCGCCACCACCACCACCACCACCACCACCACCACCACCGCCACCGCCACCGCCGCCACCGCCGCCACCGCCGCCACCGCCGCCACCGCCACCACCGCCACCACCGCCACCACCAATAATAATCATAATCATAATCATAATCTCGATAATAGCCCACAAAAACTGTAAATCTCGTTTAAGAACATAGGTTACCTTCTTTTCTGGAGTTAAGATTTTGTCTCTTACGGTTTACCAATTACCGAAATTCATTCAGAATGAACGGAGTTTCAGAGGCTATTCTCAGAAAATTCAAGATATACATTTTGTTAAGTCATAAAAATATCTTAAACATATAGTATTTTAAGCAAAATAGTTAAAGCGGTTTTTGAGAAACTCAAAATTTTGGGGAAAATTTTCCATATGAACGATAGTTTGTTGAAGGGGAAATTGCCTTGAGAATCTTCCTGTGGCATTCTTTGACGATGTTTAACTTAAAGGCCTAGTTTGGTTTTTATCCGCCTTTTCGTTTTTGAGCTCGGCTGTTCACACACATACATGGACCTTTTTTTAAAAACACCTTTCTTGTATTCAGAGAGCCTCAAAGCGTGTATTTCCAGTGAAATTTCGGTAGCCCATTTTTGGATGGAATACTTCCCCTACTTGCTTTAAATAAGCAGGAGAGGAGATAAAAAGTGTAATGTACGAGGGCTGTCCAGAAATTAACCTCCGTTCATGCATAGCAGCAGAAGTAGTGGGGGTAGCGCCGTCATTTCGACATCAGTGTGCGCTGTGGTTCAGTACGCTTCTAGCTGTGCAAGGTGGAACTCCTATTGTCGCGTATTTGCTAGTTATAACCTAACAACATGAGTGCCGAAATAGCAAATCTCGCAAAGTGTGAAGTGTGAAAAGGCTAAGAAGAGCAATCCAAAACAAGCGTCGTGGTCTTCTGATATGTGGTGTTTGCATGTTTGCTTGAAAACGCTCCCCCTCACACAGCAGACAACACAAATGAACTTTTAAACAAGTTCAAATGAAACGTTTTGACCATCACCTGTACAGCGCGGACTTTGCCCTTAGCGACTTCCATCTGTTCCCGTACATGAAAAACTGGCTTGTCTTCAAAACGCCGTGACAGGTTTGCTTAGTTCACAGGCGTCAGTAGTTTATGCAGCGAGTATTTCAAAGAGTGTGAAAAGGTATTAGAAGTGCTTAAATCTGTTTGGAGACTATATAGAAAAATAGAGAAAATTTGTAGTTTTCAGATGTGTATAATAAAACCTTTGTATGTATTCAGGTTTCATGTTTATTTCAAACGGAGGTTACTTTCTGGACAGCCCTTGTATTTGAAAATTGAAACAAAAAATAATATTTCAGAAATAATTAATGAGTACAAGAAATTTACATTCATTGCGTGTTTTAACGACATTTATGTCTTTGGTGTTGTAAGTACTTGTGTGTCCCTTATGGTCTGTCAGCAACACAGAAGTATACGACGATAAGCTGTCTTTATCGGAGGGGGACACCTCGCGCTCTGCAACCAGTTCATCTATTGCGGCTATATTGTGTCTCTGAGAGATAGGGACGAGTCGGAGGAGGTCCCAGGTCCGCAGGCAGACAGGCTTACAGAGACTTGCAGAAGTCTTTAATTTTTCCAGTTTGAACGCCCGCGCACAAATGAACGAGGAATCCTTAGCGTCCCTAACTGACAGTACAGCTCTCTCTGGTGAACACGGGGAGAAATCTTTCCGAAGCGCATGCATCCAAGCCATCTACCTGGCACCGCAAGACCTGAAATCACACCTGAAAATTGAAAGCAGATAAAGTGAAGGAAAAGGAGTGGTGGTAGAATACACCATCCCAGGATTCGCTTTGGCGACCAGGGGAAAACCACGAAAAAACTCATGGTCAGAGTGTGCTGCCACCGGGAATCGAATCCGGATCTCCCGAATGTGGCTCACAGACGCTGCCATCCCGCTCGGTGTATACAATGGCATATTGTGGTATTTTTGGAAGTGCATTATTACAGAATAGTTTTACGAGACGACATGAAGTGGAGTCTTTTCTATTTCAGATATTCGTTATAAATTTCACACGGAGTATTGCATACTATGTTTTATTCTTTTAAAAGAATTATTAATAAAAACAATTTCTAATGGACTTACACATCATCACCTTCGATTTTCTCAACTGAATGCTGCCAACTAATATGATAGCTCAATAAAATACTATATTTAGGATGCTTTGAGACAATGGTTGATGGTTGATACTATGCTCAAAGTAGGTTTTCTGAAAATAATAATATGAACCTAAATAGAGATTCAGCATTTCAGGATGAATTTTAAGTTGGGGACATTGATTATGATAACGCAGATATTCAAGAGGTTTGGGAAGTTTGGTGCCAGCCATTGATTCCTGACAAATTTAGAATGAACTATGAATGTTCATTCACCTTTAGTTACAGATAACTAGTTTTCAATAATGTTTGAAATAGCATAAATTATTCTTCGTAAGTATACATTTTTACTTTCTCTACTACGTATAGTAAATGGGGGAAGTATTGTATTCCACCCAAAAATTCGATACCGAGATTTCACCGGAAATATATGTTTTGAGACCCCCTGAATCCAAACAAAAAGCATTTTTGGAAACATGTCCGTGTGTGTGTGTGTGTGTGTGTGTGTGTGTGTGTGTGTGTGTGTGTGTGTGTGTGGGAACAGCATAACTCAGAAACGAACAGTAGGATAAACACCAAACTTGGTATTTAGGTTCAGTATCTTCCAGAGATGCGACACAAAGGTTTTCAAGAAAATCCCCCTACCCCAGATTAACCTTTACATGGAACATTTTTCGAAAATTTTAATTTTCTCAAAAATGGCTCTAACGATTCTGATTAAAATATCGTATGTTTAAGATATTTTCATGACAAATAAAATGTATATCTTGAATTTTCTGGGAATGTCTCCAAAAGTATTCTTCATTGTGAACGACTTTTGCATAACTGGTATAACTGGTTATTCATTTTTTACTTTCTCTACTACGTATAGTAAGTAGGGGAAGTATTGCATTCGACCCAAAAATTCGATACCGAGATTTCACCGGAAATACATGTTTTGAGACTCCCTGAATCCAAAAAAAGCATTTTTGGAAACATGTCCGTGTGTGTGTCTGTGTGTGTGTGTGTGTGTGTGTGTGTGTCTGTGTGTGTGTCTGTGTGTCTGTGAACAGCATAACTCAAAAACTAACAGTCGGATAAACACCAAACTTGGTATTTAGGTTCAGTATCTTCCAGAGATGCGACACGAAGGTTTTCAAGAAAATCCCCCCACCCCAGACTACCCTTTACATGGAACATTTTTCGAAAATTTTAATTTTCTCAAAAATGGCTCTAACGATTTTGATTAAAATATCATATGTTTAAGGTATTTTCATGACAAATGAAATGTATATCTCGAATTTTCTGGGAATGTCTCCAAAAGTGTTCTTCATTCTGAACGACTTTTGAATAACTGGTAAACCATAAGAGATAGACAAAATTTTACTGCACAAAAAATGTAGATCGCGTTACAATACACAATTTATGTCATATACATTTTTGTTGTTGAGTGAACCGTTTTCGAGATATTGCTTGTTATTCCCTTAAATTTTCCAATACTTATACTTTTTCTCAAATTCGTTACTCATTTTTTTATGTCCTGGACATGCAAAGAGAATGGAATGCGCCACATAGCAACCAGCGTTAAAATATTTGACTATCGCTTAAAAGCTACCATATTCCCGTTGCATCTACAAGAAAATTACCAATAAGATTGACATCTCGATTAACATGAAGCATATGGAGAATGGGCGTTTGTAAAATTAGGTTGTACAAGAGTAGAGAAAGTTATGTGAGTGTAACACATCAGATTTTTTGTCTTGGATATACAAAGAGTATTTATCTGTGGCAAAGAGAATGGTGCTGCACCTAGCAACGAGCTATTAAGAATATATGTCTATGCTTAAAGACTACTGTATTTCTGTATTGCCCTTGCAAATACAAAACAAGGAGAACATAGTACGCCTTAAGCGATAGTCAAATATTTTTAGAACTGGTCGCTATGTGTAAAATGTAATTCTCTTTGCATGTCAAAAGATCGTTTCTGCAAATGTTTATCTGATTAATATGAAATACATGGAGAATAAGAGTTTGTAAAAATAGTTTGTACAAGAGTAGAGAAAGTCATGTGAGGGTAACACATCAGATTTTTATATGTGTTATTAATTACAAAAATATGTAAATTAAGGCTTCAAGTAGGTACATTTACTTGCTATTGTAGTGTATGTTGTATGTTATTACCATAAACAAATTTATGTTGGTAGATATGGGTTTCCTTGGAAACGAATTCATGTGTTGCATTTCTAAATTTCTTTATATTTAAATATCATCGGGAAAAAGTACAAAACACACGTTCTTGCATAAAAGTTGTTTAGAATGAAGAGGGTTTCACAGTCTATTCTAGAAAATACAAAGCACGTATTTTATTAGCGAAGCAAGTGTCCTAAAATCATTGCCGCCATTTTTTGAAGAAATCGAAAATAAATGAGCATTCTCTTGAAAATGGTACATTGAGTTTGGGAAATTTTCTCGATACCTCTGTTTCGGATCTTTGGAAGATGCCGAATTTGGAATCTATCCGACTGTCGTTTTGGAGTTATGGTCTTTATAGACACGCACTTACAGACCTCTTCTTAAGAAATGCTCATTTTGGTTTTAGGGAATCTAAAAACATTCATTTTCGCTGAAATCTACTTGCCGAAGTTTTGGTGTTATTGGTAGAAAAGTAAAAACAAACAAGTCAAATTGTTCGGTATACGGTTTATGAACCCTTGATCGAAGCTGACCCACAGACGTTGCCTACTAAGCCATCTTGCTCCGTTTTGGTAGTTTTCTAACTTGTATTTTCTTTGAACTGTATCGATTGTTGATGTGGACCCCATCTGGTGTCAAAATCCCGATGTGGGACCTAAGCCCGAGCGTACCATTATTCCTTGGAACACCTTTTGGATGGATTAAGGGCGCACACCCTCCTCCCTAAAGATTAATGTCTGTATGAATTAAAAACACCACCCTTCCTAAGCCAGATATATATACATTTCCAGGCACCGTATCCAATAATCCAACGCGCCGCACATTTCGACTAAGTCCGCTCCACGTTTACACCTGATGCCACAGACAAAGTAAGCATTATTATCGATTAAATATTAATAACCTTCCATTAGGCGCAGGGAGGGGGTAAAAGCTTACAGGGCGGAGCTGATGGTAGGAGTGGGGATTGTATAATGTGTCTTTGCTAGGGAGAACCACCCCTCTATATTAAAGAGAATAATCAACTGATAGCAAACATTTCGCAGTCTACTTGCGTGCAAGTTTCTTGGTAAACGCCTGTTTAACATTGCAGCTGAGCTTCAAGCCCCGGCTTGTCTGCAGCAATATTACATTGTCCTTTCAACCGTATACACTGGTTCCCCCTAATCCTCCGTTATTCACACGAGTTCGCGAATATACAGGTGTCATTCTTTACTTCCTCTACTACGAAGGTGATACTCAAAACTTTTAGAATACCATGTTTCTAAAAGCAAATGAAATTTATTTATATAGGGTCTTTCAACAAGGGTGTCCTATTTTTGAGCTTAAATAAAACACATTCTATAAATGATAGAGGTTTATTTTTTTTTATTTTGGAACATAATTAATGCCATTACGTGTGGAAGAGAACATCAGTTAAGTGACCGCCGAGACTTCCTTTGGTTGCGCGTATACGGTTGACCCATTTTTCAATGACATAACGTAAATTAGGTTCAACTTCACGAATAACATGCGTGATGTTACTCATAAGATAATTTACTTTTTCTGGCTTGTTGACATAAACTCGAGATTTAACATAACCCCACAAGCAGTAATCCAACGGCGTTAAATCACATGACTTCGGGACCAGTAACATCACCACCACGGGAAATTATGAAGCCTCTGAACTTCTCCTTCAAAAGATCGATTGTTTCGAGAACAGTATGGCATGTGGCACCATCTTCCTAGAACTAGATGTTTCTGAGATCCATACCATCCAATTGAGGCCAAAAGTAGCCCCTTATAAGAGACCGGTATCTTTCTCCATTGACAGAGCTTCTCCATCTTCATCATGGGAAAAAATATAGACCAATGATTCCACATACCGAAATCCACACCACACAGTAACCTTTTGGGGATGAAGTGGTCGTTCTTGCATCTGCATTGGATTGTGACTGCTCCAATAGCGGCAATTTTGTTTGTTAACACAACCATTCATCCAAAAGTGAGCTTCGTCGCTGAGACGATTTTTCGACAAAAATCCGGATCAGCTTCCAATTGGTCCATAGCCCAGTCAGCGAATACACGGCGCAACCTATGATCGTTGGGCTTTAGTTCTTGAGTTAACACCATTTTGTAAACGTGAAACTCCAAATCCAGATGCAGAATATTTCATTTTAATTGAGGTCAATCTTTGCAGAAATAGTTAAAATACACATTTCGATATAGGTTCAAAGGGAATAGTGACAGTGAAGCTCGACTGGACACCTTAAAATTCCATACCCTTTCCAGGACATCGTGAGAAACAAATGAATGTTGACAAGGCTTAACATTACAAAAGTGTTGAACAATTGGAACCATTAACAACGATATATCGGAAATGGCTTATGCCACTAAAAAGTTATATGAAATAAATTGTTGTCTTTTGTTTAAGTATTCTTCCGAATGAAGACGACTTCAATGGCTATTTCCAGAAAATTAAAGATAAATACAGTTTATTTGTCATGTAAATATCTTTAATATGTGATGTTTTATCAAACACTTTAGAGCTATGTTTCAGAAAATCAAAATACTGGAAACGTGTTCCATGTAAGGGATAATTTGCGATGGGAGGAGGATTTTCTTGAAAACCTTGTGTCGCATCTTTGGAAGATAATGAACTTAAATACTAAGTTTGGTATTTATCCGAAATTTCATTTTTGAGCTATGCTGTTCAAAGACACAGACGCTTGCGCGCGGACAATTCTCTAAAAAAAAAACTTCTTCGGAACCATGTGCCTCAAAGCATATATTTCCGGTAAAATCTCTATCAAATATTTGGATGGAATGCAATTATCTTCTCTACCTTGTTAAGTAATCAATTTGGTATACAAGTTATGTCTTGCAAGAATGGGATTTCAAAAAAATATTCGTTATTTTTTATTTTCTCAAAAATGACTAAAACTTTTGATTAAAATACCGCATAATTAATGCATTTTCATAAAAAATAAAATGACTATTTTGAATTTACTATAAATGAGTTCTATTCATTCTGAATAGCCTTCGTATAAGTAGTAAACCGCAAGAAATAGATAAAATCTCGATATACAACTAATGTAGATCTCGTTAAAGCACAGAAATGGTGTCAAATAAACATTGTTATGGCGTTAACCATTTCCGAGATATTCTTTCTTACTGGTTTGGATTTTCAAACATACTATACGTTTAACTTTTTCTACTACGTACATACAATAAGAAAATGATTATTGCATTCCACCCAAAAATCGGATTTCGAGATTTGACAAGAAATGCACTTTTGAGACTCCCTAATCGCCTCCCCTCCAAAAAAAAACGTGGTTATAGAAAAAAGGTCCGTATATCTGTATGAAATGTTTTCCTGTAAACAGCATAACGCAAACATTAAAAGTCATTTAAATGCCAAGGATAGAACAAGAAGCGGACGGGGACTTAGAGCCTCGATCTTTTGTGCCTATGGCCCTGACGTGGCGCCCCCATATGGGAAGGATGAGGTGCGAAGAGACAGAGGGCTGCCGGACCAGGAGGCACAACAGGCAGAGGGCAGGGTCCCTACCATTTACAGATAGGAATTCCCTTGTGGTGGCTAGTGTAGCCACCCCCCTTAGGCTTACACATCCCCTGCGGGCGGGATCCGGGACCCTCGAACCGTTCGCAGTCCATAGGACAAAGGTTTCCTTAGAACATTCTTTTCCCCTGCCATGCAATGCCGAGATTCCCGCCGACACTTGAAACCTCGAAAGACACCAAATAGATGAAGGATGAAGTGAAATGAGAATGGAGATGAAATGGAGAGACAGGAAATTCGGATGTATAGGATGTAAAGATCCTTCCCGACATGGGTCAGGAAGGTCGGCTACGGGAGCCAAACCCACGACATCTCGAATGCGGGCCACAGTCGTTACCTCCTAAGCCATCCTCCTGGTTATAAATACCAGAATTCGTATTTAAGTTCGGCATCTTCCAAGGATGCAACAAAAAAATTGAAGAAAATACATGGGTTTTCGCATTAGCACATTACCTGTGGTTTATTAAATATTAAACTTAGCGTCAATACATCGTTCACAAAAGATTAAACAACAGACATTGGAGGGAGATGTTCCACACGCGCACAAAACATGCACACTTCCATACTCAACACTCGCCCTGAAGAGACTCGCTACCTCTGACTGGCTACTGACGCCACATTATCCATACAAAGAAACTAGTACAGCTTGCTTCCCTCCCTTCCTCCCTCCACCTCTCCGGGAGGTGGGGAGAGATATTACGTCGGGCGAAATACAAAATCCCCAGCCGAAATAATTACACCTAACAATGTCGTCGCTACAAAGCAATAAAGTGTCCGACGTGACAATGCACACACATACACGCCACAATATGTCTTCAGTTTTCTGCAAATAGCCTGTGAAGCCCTCTTCATTCTAAAGTTATAATTCGTAAAGTGCAAGAACTAAACAAATTCTTACTACACAAAGAAATGTAGATCTCGTTCAACAACGCAATTTGTGTCAAATGCATTTGTTGTGCCATTAACTATTTCTGAGATAGTCTTGTTATTACCTTTAATTTTCATAAGTATATATACTTTGTTGAAGTGGTATATCGCTGTTTATTTTTACTTTCTCTACTACGTATAGTAAGTAGGGGAAGTATTCTATTCCACTCAAAAATTTGACACCCAGATATCACCGGAAATATGTTTTTTGAGACCTCCTGAATCCAAAAACAGCATTTTTAGAAACATGTCCGTGTGTGTGTGTCTGTGAACAGCATAACTCAGAAACGAACAGTCGGATAAACACCATACATGGTATTTAGGTTCAGTATCTTCCAGAGATGCGACACGAAGGTTTCCAAGAAAATCCCCCCACCACAAATTACCCTTTACGTGAAACAGTTTTCGAAAATTTTAATTTTCTCAAATATGGCTCTAACGATTTTGATTAAAATTTCATATTTTTAAGATATTTTCATGACAAATAAAATGTATATCTTGAATTTTCTGGGAATGTCTCCAAAAGTATTCTTCATTGTGAATGACTTTTGCTAACTGGTAAACCATAAGAGAGAGACAAAATGTTACTACACAAACAATGTATATCGCGTTAAAATACACAATTTATGTCATATACATTTTTTTTTGTTCAGTGAACCATTTTCGAGATATTGCTTGTTATTCCCTTAAATTCTTCAATACTTATTTTCTCAAATGGGAATTCGTTATTCATCTTTTTGTCTTGGATATGCAAGGAGTATTAATCTATATCAAAGAGAATGGTGCTGCACATAGCAACCAGCTATTAAGATATATGTATATGCTTAAAGGCTACTGTATTTCTATATTGCCCTTGCAAATACAAAACAAGGGGAACATAGTACGCCTTAAGCGATAGTCAAATATTTTTAGAACTCGTTGCTATGTGTAAAATGTAATTCTCTTTGCACGTCAAAAGATCGTTTCTGCAAATGTTTATCTCGATTAATATGAAATAGATGGAGAATAAGAGTTTGTAAAAATAGTTTGTATAAGAGTAGAGAATGTCATGTGAATGTAACACATCAGATTTTTTCACATGGTCATGCAAAGACCATTGCATTTCAACGCTACACATAAAGGTATAGACTCAATCATCCCTATGAATGTTCTTATTCCGCGTTTCCTTAGCTGTGCAAGTCTTCACCATGACTGCCTATGTGGTCTGTGGTCAACATGCCAACCTCCCAATTGAGAGGTCCTGGTTCGATTTCCGGAATCGAACTGGAGAGCGGGAATTTTTCTTTCGTCCGGATTATTTTCTATCTTTCCGAGAGTCTGGAAGTACGAAAATGTCTAAATGTGGGTAAGTGTGAATTTAAGAACAAGCCAAAGATTAGCCCAAACATCAACGAATGAGCATAAGCCAGGATTTGCTAAACTATGACACGGGGGCCGGAATTGTCCCGCCTACATACTTAAAAAAATATACGTATAGAGAAACCTGTATTAGATTAATTTATTCTTGAATTTTGATTGATTAAATAAAATTAAACACTCACATTTCTAATCGATTTACAGCCAATGAAGGAAAAATTAGGAAAGGGGAGTTTGGTTGATTTTTTACAACTGTCTGCCAAGTTTTAAATACTTTCCACAGGACTAGTATCGGTGTTTGTATTAATGGATATCTCTGAAAATATTTCCAAAAATGAAATTTTCTAGCATTTGTGATTATTTATTATTATAGTGTATTGTTAAGAGCTACTGTTTGCAACCATTTTTGCGGGACGGGGAATTGCGCGTCGAGTTAATGTCGGGAACCCTTTGATTAGTAAGCTATTTTGTAATATACGCATGCGCGGTGATGACGCCCGCGCGAGTTAGCATGAGAGCGCATCAGTCAGCTAGTGAAGTCCTGTGTAAATGGACGAGCTGATTCCTCCTCCGAAGTGAGGTAACAACCATGGCAGTAAACGAAGCACTTACGGCGTAATTACAGGCTTCACTTAACGTGATTTGTTACAATATGTCAAAACAAATATATCGATTTCCTATGACTGATGAGCAATTTAGAGTCCATTTTGATGATAGGCAACACAAAATTAGAACTACAAGTTTCTGAAATTGTAAGTCTCATTCAGTATGATCTGCTATTAACGTAACAATGCTTCATCTTACAAATTACTTCACGTAACAGTGTTAATATTGTCTTGAGACAACAAATGACAATATTAATTGATAAGTAGGTGTTTAATTTGAAACTACAGTGCTCAGCCAGCAGTGAAAGAGGAAGGTTGTGTGTATGAGGAGCTCATGAATGTGAAGGAAGAAGGGGTTATGTGACAGTGGATGTCGATGTTGCAGTGTACAGAATGAGAATTGGAATGTCCATGAAAATAAAATTTCTGGGGGTAAAAGAAAACAATTTTGGAGAGGAAATGACTAATATATTAATCATTGTTGGTTAATCTCAATTAAAAAATGGATAAAGTGGAAGGTATGGAAAAACGACTGTGTGACAAATTAAATATATGTTAAGCAAATCAAAGAGGATAGTAGAGACGAAGTGCAAGAAACTAAACAAGGAAGTAAAGTTAATGAAGGAAAAGGTGGAGGAAAGGGAGAGAAGATTTAATTTGATCTTTGTAAGAGTAAAAGAGAGAAGAGGGATATGACCTGCTGAAGAAGTAGCACAAATAATGATAGGACAATACTTGAGTAAAGTTAAAATCAAATGGATTTGGTCAGTGAAGAGAACAGCAATATGGTTAAATAGGATTAAGAAAATGGGAAGTAAAGTAAGTAGACAAAGGGAAGTATTGTAATATGAATATGACTGGTAAAGAGCCAGGTTTGAATGCCGGTCATATTACTTGTGTTTTACTTGTACATGGCTTAGTACAATAAAGATTATTATTATTGTTATTATTATTATCATTATAATCTGTATCCTTCTTTTATTTTCTGCTGTCACTATCCCTGTTTCAACCAATTTATTATAAAAAAACATTGAGGATGGAGAAAAAATTCCCCTTTCATAATATAACAAATAATTTAAAGCTAAATAATTTATATATTCTTTAAAAATAACTTAATTGCATCAGACCCATAAGTTAATGAAATTTCTCAGGCGTATAGCAGGATACACAAGACTGGATAAAAAGCCAAACAACGAAAGAAGGCAAAAATTAAAAATAGAAGAATTAAATAAAGTAATAATAGAATATAGAACTAACTGGAAATAACACTTAGAAAGAATGCCATTAAATAGGATACCCCGAGCAACATATAACTACAAACCCCAAGGATACAGAAACCCAGAACGACTAAAAAGATGTACACAAGATTTTGGAGCTCGAACAGGCCAACCGGCCTAAAACCGTGATTCTTCTTCTTCTTCTTCTTCTTCTTCTTATTATTATTATTATTATTATTATTAATATGAAACGGTAACTTTGTTATCAGAACCAGCCCTTTATTAATTATAATTTCATTAATTATGATATACATGTAAATATTCTACAACCCTTAATACTCATCAAACACATTTCGTATTTGGTCTCAAAATGACGAGGATAGGGGAAACGTTTTATTAATCATAAGCGTTTTTGTATACATATTAGTATAAGTTGTATCGTAATTTTAAAACGTTAAAGTGTTACGTCACATGACTTTCTCTACTCTTGTACAAATTATTTTTACAAACGCTTATTCTCCATATGCTTCATGTTAAACGAGATGTTAATCTTATTGCTAATTTTCTTGTAGATTCAAGGGGAATATGGTAGGCTTTAAGCGATAGTCAAATATTTTAAGAGCTGGTTGCTAAGTACAGTATTCCATTCTCCTTGCTTACCAGGACAAAAAATAATAACGAATTATCATTTGATCAAAGGTATAAGTATTGGAAAATCTAAGGGTATAACAAGCGATATCTCGAAAAAATATATATATGACATAAACTGTTTATTTTGGCGCGATATACATCTTTGTGTAGTCAAATTTTGTCTATCTCTTATGGTTTACCAGTTATGCAAAAGTCGTTCACAAGGAAGAATACTTTTGGAGACATTCCCAGAAAATTCGAGATATACATTTCATTTGTCATGAAAATATCTTAAACATATGATATTTTAATCAGTATCGTTAGAGCCATTTTTGAGAAAATTAAAATGTTCGAAAAATGTTCCATATAAAGGGTAATCTGGGGTGGGGTAATTTTCTTGAAAATCTTTGTGTCGCATCTCTGGAAGATACTGAACTTAAATAGCAAGTTTGGTGTTTATCCGACTGTTCGTTTCTGAGTTATGCTGTTCACAGACAGACACACTCACACACAGATGCACACACACGGACATGTTTCCAAAATTTTTTTTTTTGGATTCAGGGGGTCTCAAAACGTGTATTTCCGGCTAAACCTCGGTATCGAATTTTTGGGTGGAACACAATACTTACACAATGTTCAATGTAAAGGGTGGTCTGGGGTGGGGGATTTTCTTGAAAACCTTTGTGTTGCATCTCTGGAAGATACTGAACCTAAATACCAAGTTTGGCGTTTATCCGACACACGGATATGTTTCCAAAAATGCTGTTTTTGGATTCAGGGGGTCTCAAATCATGTATTTCCGGTGAAACCTCGGTGTTGAATTTTTGGTTGGAATACAATACTTCCCCTACTTACTACACGTAGAAGAGGAAGTAAAAAAGCCGGGGTTGTCTATGTATTAAGAATGTTGGCGTGGGGACATTTGGGAAAGGAGCTTGAGAAATCTTTGTTAAAGCTAAGAAAACGGGAAATACTGTGAAAACTGTTAGTTTCCCCAACAGGAAAGTTGGCGTGGGTAGATCTGCAAATCAGATTCAAACACAGCGACAGTAGCCAATCACAAGGTATTACTGCACGGTGGGGTACATTTTTAAATTTAAGTGTATATGACACCAATCCAACAAGATAGCGTCATGTCAATATAGTTCACTGTGAGATGAGTTAGAATTAACACTTTTCTGCGTGGGTGACCAAGGGGTAGATTTCAATATAACCTTTGTCCGCGCAAGCAGTTTAGTATTTATTCTGTTTATTTAGTGTTCGTATTCCAACTACGAAATTATAAAGTACTTTCCGTAACACTGCGCCCGATATATTTATTTGTATAATTGACCACCACTTCTTACCCTGCATTACCTGATTAAGAGATGTGCTTGACGCAATACCGCTAGCGGGCATATTGTGGCGTATATGTATTGCTTTGCTAACGACAGCATCTTTATGTAATTCTTTCGGCTTGGGTTTTGAATTTCGTCCGGCGTGGCATCTCTCACCACCTCCCGGCGAGAGGTGGAGAGAGGGGGAAGTAAGCGTTACTAGTTCTTTGTGTGGTGCGTAGCGTGACATCACTTACTTCAAGTCTAGTGTCTGTCTTGGAAGAATGCGTGTAAATCGTGTGAATGTGGCCTCGTGGTATAACATCTCCATCCAATGTCTTTCTTTAATCTTTTGTGAATGTAGGGGCACCGTGTATAACATTCAATACACCACAGGTAATGTCATTTAATGTGAAATTCTGTGTATTTTTGTGATAATTATCCCACACCTACTCTGAAATGTGTAGTTAAGACCCTGGTCCTGTCGTTGCCTCTGATGTTACGCTCCCAATTTTATACTGGGGTAACTAAAATTTAATAACTAGCCGCAAAACGTTTGTTAATGACTACAGAAAGCCTATATGAGAGGAAACTGCAGCCCACTTCACGTTTCTAGCATCAGAGGGGCAGCGTCCTGAGACGAAGCATTTGCACAACGTGTTAAAATTAATAAGAAGGTGGTGTAGCCATAATTATTAACACCCACAAAGTGTACAGCTACAAATTACAGCACTTAACAATATATTTAATCTTGGCACCGATTCAGATGGGTCGTCCTCGGAAGAAAGGATGAGACGAGAGGAGACACAAGGCAGCTAGATCCAGGATCGACGGTACAGCAATAACAGGGCTCCTAAAGTTATGGACTCCTAAGTTTCCAGAAGTAGACACCCTGGCAGACGGACAGGTAGACTTGGGGTTCCACCCCACACAGAGGCGTCCAACGCTCGTCAATGGGTTTTGGATACTCCGGCAGCCAGAGCATGCTTTTTCCCTGCCACGCTGCACCAAAACATCGTCGCTGATACTTCCGACTCTGAAACAGACCAACAGCATGAAGGATGAATGAAACGAGATGGAGAGAAAGGAAATTCGGGGACTGAAAGAAACCACTCCGGCATTCACCTGATGACCCAGGAAAACTCCGAAGAAACCATGAATCAGAGTGAGAGGTTGCCGGGTTCGAACGCAGGACCTCCAGATGACTTTACCGCCTGAGCCAACTCCGTTCGTGGTTATTGTTGATATATATGTGTAGATTTTAGTTCAATAAAACATTTGCGGTGGAACTCTCGGCTGCTCGTCTTCCTTCCTGGTGTAGGTGTTGATGATGTGCTGTAAGAAAAAGTCCCTACAACACTTCTGTGTTCGCTATGCTATTAAAATTTATCTAAGGGCGTGCATGAGGAGATGAAATAAAAAACTTAGGTTCACTTTAGCTGTAGTTTATTCACGCTTGTTCGCAACTAGCTGACTTCTATCCCATCATTATATTACTGGGTTATGAAGTATATATATTCAGCTGTACCGCCCATTCTATATCTCTACCGTTCCTAAACTGCTAACGAGTTCTTTACAGACCCGCCATTTAAGTGGGTGGAGTTCACCCCTAGCAATTTTGTAGGAAGACATGCGAATCTCGGGGTACTCTGCAAATGACGATATTTTTTCCTTAACTATTTTAAAGCGCTAAGGTGATTGGTCGATCACCTTAGTGTCGTATGAGAACAATTGCTCTCATATCTCTCTTTGTGACGCGTCTGGATTTTCTATTTGTGTCGCAACCTCTCACTATCTGTTTTTAACTTCTACCTCTCTCATTCAGCGTCTCTACTGGTTATGTACAGCCTAGGTCCTGTGCTTGTGCTATCTCAGAGATGTCTCCGCCTGGTACTGTTTCGCAACATGTACTGTCTATCACCTTCACGGTTAGTTAGTTTCCATTACATTCAACATAACATGTGTTTACATTTTTATAATATTATTTACATTAATATCAATATTTATATTTGTGTACTATTGTTCCCACTACAGCTTGAAAACTAATCCTAACTGCGCACCTCGTGCCTATGAGTTTATTATTCCTATCTTAAACTCACGTGGGTTCGCCCGCGATTCATTTTCTGAAGGTTAATGTGCCCCTGTTATGAAAAGTTGCCAACCCCTTCTATAAACAATCACTCCTAAGACAAAGCCGCCGATATGATCTCAGGTGTTAAAGGCGGCATATAAATGAAACAAATAAAAATTTAGAAAGTCTGAATGTGATACATTCACATGACTTTCTCTACCATCTTTCTCTATTAGTGAGTATACAAACTATTCTTATTAAATATTTTTTTATCTACTACATTTTAGTCCATATAAACCCTTTCAAAAATAGCTACATTACATTTTTCATTATAGATACAAAGAGAACAGCGTAATCATATGTTTAAGAACTGCACGCCGTATGCCGGCCTTAAATTTCGTACTGTTTCCATGCAATCTCGAGAAACAACTAAACATTTATGAGACTGATATATCAGAAACGGCCTATACCACAGAAAAACTTATTTTGAGTAAATTGTGTGCTTTAAAGAGATCTGCATGCTTTGTATCATACGTTTTCGTCTATCACTTAAGGTTTACCAGTTATTGAAGATTATACCTAATTCTTTCCGAATGAAGATGACTTCACATCTATTTGCAGAAAATTCAGGATATACATTTTATTTGCCATGTAAATGTCTTTAATATATAATATTTCAACCAAAAACGTTAGCCATTTTTTTATAAAATAAAAATTTTCGAAACTGGTTGCATGTTGTCGCAGAAATCTGTTCGTGTTTTCTTATTTGCTGAGCGCCTGATACTGTTTTACTATTTTGAATTTTGGGTTCTTTGTCCTCCGGCTAGCTATTATTACTCAGTTGAGCAAATATCTCTGAGCAGGGCGTGTAAACGCAAAGGAGTTGTTACTAAAAGATAACAGTGATAAAAGAATTTGTTTTTACACATTCATTGTCGTCACACTTAATTAATTTCACATCTTTAATCTTGATACACGCCCTGACTGAAATTGTTATATTTCCGAATGTAATTACTGTCGTAATAGTTGTCGCGTACCTACTTCACATTTTGTAACTAACTTTACGACGCGAGAGATTCTGTAGAACTGCGTAATGTGTACCTCGTGAATGATTCCATATAACTGCGTGATACTTGCTTTTGGCTCAAGAATTTATACTCCCTCACCCCGATATACCTAAACATTATAAAAGAGCTACTATTGGTTACTAAATCGCGCCAACATTAGCGTGTGTTTTGTAAGCGAATCACAACTAATACATATGCTCTAGGGAAGATATTTCCTCCATTTCTAAAAAAAAAGCACGCTACCCTGACGTCATTTGTTTGTCTCTTCTAAGTGATAAACAACTCACCCCATCGCTTCATTGCTAACCACTCCTATTGTCAGTTTCAGTGGGGCCGTGTAAACTTATTTCCTAACATGCCTATGATTAACAAACATCTAAAATCATTGTCATACAATAATGTTAATTTACATTACAATCACTCTGGCATTCACAGTGTTGATATAAAATACTGGCTCAATGTAAAGGGTATTTGGCGGTGGGGGGATTTTCTTGAGAATCTTCGTGTCGCATCTTTGGAAGGTACTGAACCTAAATACCAAGTGTGGTATTTATCCGAATTTTATTTTATGAGTTATGCTATTCACAGACATACACGCTGACCTTTTTCTAAAAATGTTTTTTGGTTTCTTAGGGCCTCAAAACATGTATTTCCGCTGAAATCTCGTATCGAAATTTTGGATGGAATGCTATGCTTTTTTTACCTACTATGTATTTGATACAGAAAGTAAAAAAAGGCATTCACCCTGTATTTCGTGTTCAGCAGCCAGGTGGCTCTGCTATGCTGTTATTTGTTATCGAACTGTTACGCAGGTACTTGTGACGTTTACCAAATTGACACACAGAGTCCCGATATTGTTAAGCCGAGGCAGTATTAGCTGAAAAGAGGATCAGGAACGCTCACAGCTCCAAGCATTCAAAAGCCCATTCTATTAATGACACACGTAATTAGTGTTTTTGTTCGACAAGGGAATTTAATACAGCACTAGCAAAACAATTAGTAATTTAGCTTAAAACATGGACACATTCAGAATCCATAGCACGATGTTAGGTTGGCGGGTATTGGATAATGGAAACGTATTCAGTGGCGTGCAAGCGTGGTCTTATGGATATTACAGAGATAGGATTCAGTGAAAATCCACTGAAATCAAGTCATTGGAGTCGACAGTGCATGGAAATTAGTGATGCCACGAATCAGTTCATTATTACTACTCTATTCACTGAAGTTATTTAGGGTACGACGTTTTGGCCACTTAAGGAGAGAATATAAGTAAAAATTGTCAAAATTTTTTTGCTGTCTTATACATTGGCATTTCGTGTTTAATATTGTATATATATTGTATATATTGTATATATTGTATATATACATCTCTTTATCTCTGAGGTAAAGACAAAATACTTAAATTTTAATATATTTTTTCTTCACTCTGCTACATGCTTTCATTAGGTAGAAGTATTGTATTGCACTCCAAAAATTCGATGCCTAGAATTCATCGGTAATAACTGTTTTTCAGTCCTCTGAACCCCAAAAGAAGCATTCTTACTTTCTCTACTACGTAAAATTAGGGGAAGCATTACATTTCACCCAAAAATTTGCTACCGATATTTCACGGAAAAAGCATATTCTCTGGAGCCCTAAATCCAAATAAAGCATTTTTGGAAACATGTCCGTGTGTATGTGTCTGTCTGTTTCCCTCTAAACAGCATAACTCAAAAACGAAAAGTCGGATAAATACCAAACTTGGTATTTGAGTTTAGTATCTTCAAGGGATACAACAGGAGATTTTCAAAAAAAAATATCCTTTACATGGAACATTCTTAAAACATTTTGATTTTCACGAACACGGCTCTAACAATCTTTATTAAAATACGATATGTTTAGAAAATGTTCATGGTAATTGAAATGCATACCTTGAATTTCCTGGGAATGTTCCTCAAAAGTCCTCTTCATTCTGAATGAGTTTTGCATAACTGATAAACCGTCAGATATAGACAAAATTATCCTACACAAAAAATATCTCGTTAAAACTCACAATTTATATCATATGTTTCGAGAGAGCCATTTCCGAGATATTTCTTGTTATTTGTTTGAATTTTCCAATGCTTATTTTTTACTTTCTCTACTACGTATAGTAAGTAGGGGAAGTATTGTATTCCACTCAAAAATTCCATACCGAGATTTCCCGGAAATATATGTTTTGAGACCCCCTAAATCCAAAACAAGCATTTTTGGAAACATGTCCTTGTCTGTGTCTGTGTCTGTGTCTGTGTGTGAGTGTGTGTGTGAACAGCATAACTCAGAAACGAACAGTCGGATAAATACACAACTTGGTATTTAGATTCAATATCTACCAAAGATGCGACCAGAAGGTTTTGAAGAAAATCCCCCCACCCCAGGTTATCCTTTACATGGAACATTTTACGAAAATGTTAATTTTATCAAAAATGGCTCTAACGATTTTGATTAAAATACCATATGTTTAAGATATTTTCATGATAAATAAAAGTTTATCTTGAATTTTCTGGGAATTTCACCAAAAGTATTCTTCATTGTGAACCACCTTTGCATAACTGGTAAACCATAAGAGAGAGACAAAATTTTACGATACAAAAAACTGTAGGTTGCGTTAAAATACACAATTTATGTTATATACATTTTTGTTGTTGAGTGAACCATTTTGGAGATATTGCTTGTTATTCCCTTAAATTTCCCAATACTTATACTTTTTCTCAAATGGGAATTCGTTATTCATTTTTTGTCTTGGATATGCAAAGAATATTAATCTATGGCAAAGGGAATGGTGCTGCACCTAGCAAACAGCTATTAAGAGATATGTATATGCTTAAAGGCTACTGTATTTCTTTATTGCAAATACAAAACAAGGGGAACATAGTACGCCTTAAGCGATAGTCAAATATTTTTAGAACTGGTCGCTCTTCATGTCAAAAGGTCGTTTCTGCAAATGTTTATCTCGATTAATATGAAATAGATGGAGCATAAGCGGTTGTAAAAATAGTTTGTACAAGAGTAGAGAAAGTCATGCGATCGCAATAATCAGATTTTTAGAAAAAATTTCCGTATCGGTGTGTCTGTGAACGACATAGTTCAAAAACGAAAAGTCGGTTGAAAACGAAACTTAGTATTTTAAATTCAGCATCTTCAAAGGATGCGACACGAAGATTATGAAGAAAACTCCTCCACACCAAAGCTCCCTGTGTATGGAAAATGTTTCGAATTTCTTGATTTTCTCAAAAATTTGAATGAAACACTAAATGTTTAAGATACTTTCATGGCATATAAAATGTACACATTGAATATTCTGTTAATGGTCTCTATTTCTCTTCATTTGAACAACTTTTGTATAAATAGTAAACCGTAAGATAGGGACAAAATCTTAATTCACAGAAAGTGGCAGTGGCAGTGGTGGTATTTATTAAGCATTTAGTATTACATTAATTGCATAACACAGTCACATGGGTCATAAGACCGTACATGCTCTCTGGAAAAATACGTGGTCTGTATACGTGACTTGCAGTATCAATTAAAACTCACAGTTTATGTGAAATACCTATTTTTGTGGAGTTAAAAAATTCCAGATATATCTTGTTATTGATCTTAACTTTCAAATACTTATACTTTTCTTAGTTGTGGAGTCGATATTCCTTTTTACATTCTCTACCACGTAGACTCACTAAAAAATTCGATATGTGATTACACCAGAAATACATATTTTGAGGACACTGAATCCCAAAAAATCATGTTTTAAAAAGGATCGCGCGCGCACTTGAAGAATGTGTCTCTATGAACAGCTTAACTCAAAAACGAAAAGTCGTATGAATGCCAAACTTGGTATTTAGGTTGAGTATCTTCCAAAAATGCGACACAAAGAGTTTCAAGAAAAACCTCAAACCTCAAATTTACATTTTACATAGAACATTTTTCTAAATTTTCAATTTTCTAGAATATTGCGCTAATTAATTTATTAAATTACGATATGTAAAAGATATTCACGTGACAAATAAAATGTATAACTTGAATTTTCTGGGAATAGCTTATGAAGTCCTCTTCATTCGAAAGGAATTCTGTATAATCTCGTGTAACTGATAAAACGCTAAGCGATCGACGAAAGCGTACCCAACAACAAATTTCTATGTCTTTATTTCTGCAAAGGCTTATTTTAATTAAAATTTAGACAGAAAAAAAGAGTTTTAGTAAGAATAGTTTGTGCACCCAGCAATAAACGATACAGGGTAGAGATAGTCATGTGGATGTACCACATCAAAACTGTTTCTTATTTCCTGGACCTTGAAAGCGAACTGAATTTCAAAGTCATCGCATAGCGACCAGTTCGTAAAATATTTGACTAACCCTGAAGCCTAATGCATTCCCCTTATTGCTACAAGGAAATATGTAACTGTGTGTTTATCTCGATTAACATGAAGTAGTTAGAAGAGCTTTTGTAAGAATAGTTTGTTGAATAGTGGGTAGAGAAAGCCATGTGATTGTAACACCTTTGGCTGTAGATTTATACCACTTCACAGAGAAAGATTATAACTCCGACACATCTTGGAATACAGAGCTGAACTTGAGATCTTTTAGAAGACGTTTTCGGGAGATCCCAGGTTCAATTCCCGGCGACCACCCACTCTGACCTTTGGGTTTTCTATATTTCCCCCGGGTCGGCAGGCGAATGCTGGGGTGGTAAGACTTTCCTACCCTTCATTTCCCATACCCATCATGTTCTTTGTCAGATGTTGTTGGACCAGGCGCCGGTGTTCGGCGGATTGCGGATGAGCGGTGGCTGCGCTGCGTAACTGCTCAGTTAGATTTCGCCGTCGAGTGGGCCCTGACCTGGAGGGACCGATGGAGGTTCGGTGGCTTGTGGATGGGCCCGGGGATGCGTTCCATCTGGAAACGTTACGGACCCCGTCCATGCTTGCGTTCATTTGGTCGTCTTTCTGGTCTCTCCGCTCATCCCTCCGTTTCAAGGGTTACGATAGAAGCAAAAAGCGTTTCAACTTACTTGCAGTGCTCTGCCCCGATTACTGGGGCCCTTCCGTACCTCTGCCGTACTCATTTAAAAGTTCCCCCTTCACTTCACTACAACTACAGAAGATGCTCTGTATGACAGATAACGGAGAGAGACACCTCATTCGCCTCCACCCAAGGCAAATCTTTTATGGCTAACGCTACCCTCCAGGAGGATGTGAATGAACCGCAGGAGGTTATAGGCCACAGGCATACAGATCACAGAAACGATCAGGGGCCCCTAACGATTCCAAGCTTGAAGACTCGATTACATCCAGCTGCTCAGAGAAGGCTACCCTCTGGCGGAGTCGGGGCGAACTCCACCCATTCAGTTGGCTCAAAGAAGGCAGGGCGAGAAGATGAGCAAACATCCGGCAGTCCGACATCGACTAACACTGCACAGCCTAAAAACAAATTGAGTTTTACTTATGGACGCTCTTTAACTACATGGTCCTTAGCGTCCTATTCTATATTGGGTGTGAAAGACCGCTAATTTTGCACAGAGGCCGCTTGAGGTTCTTTTACGTGCCGTAAATCTACAAGGGAAGCCATGCTAAGGATTTTTACGCGCCGAAAAAATCATCATCCTTCACTGGGTTTAAATCTGCGACCTCGGGAGTTAGTGGCTAACATGGTACCCCTAGACCACGGAGGATGACTCTGGTGCACAGCCTCGAAGCCCACATGAAACATGAAAGAAGAAGTGGAGTGAGGGGGAATTGGGGGAAATGAAATTTACGGTAGGAGAGGAAGTACCCCCGGGAAAACCACGAAAAAGTCTACGGTTAGAGTGATCGACCTAGCGGGAAGAATCGAATCCAGGATCTCCAAAATGCGAACCTCACACGTTTACCGCAGAACTATCTCTCGGTAGGTGCTCTGTAATCTTCTAGTAATAATTACTTTTGACTGAACGTGTAAGGATAATAAAACTGAGCTGAGCGAGCCGTTCAGTGGTTGTTTTTCTGAAGAAGCGATTAAATTCCCCGACATGCTCCATATTTACACTGTTTTAATATATGTTGAGACGCAGCGGCTATGGCCCAATGTTGGCGCCGGGTAGTTAAGATAAATCGCGCTCTCGCCCGGTGTAAACATAAGAAGCGCCATCGGCAGATAACCAGCATCCTATGGGTGCTTCTTTCTCTCCACCTCCAGAATGTATGTCCAGATATATTGGCAAGTTACTATTGGCTATATAAGCGAGCGTTCTCGCGAGGAAGTCAGTGGAGTTGGTCAGTGAGTAAGCAAAATGGTGAGTGCATTTCTACTACATCAAGTACGGTTCCCCGAGCGAGTTAGTGACCACTGTTATGACATGCAGCAAATACTACTGCGGAACGAGAGATTGTAGAAGTCTTGTGTTCGACTCCCCAGCGAGTGAACCGTCCGGAAGAAGAGGCTACTTTACCAAGAAGGTGAAGTGCCTGGGAAAAGTTTAACTAGTTCACATTAGTGAAGTGACAGTGTGAACTAACTGAAGTCCCAGTAAAAACAGTGACAGTGAGAAGTGAAAGACGTGACAGTTGAAAAACTGGACTAAGACACACACTATTTTACTTACCTGTTTATTAGCGGGTACAATGTAGTAAACCTGTAAGTGTAAAGGAGTTACGCAAAACAAAAATGAGACTGTAGTGCTTCGATAATAAGATTTTGGGTGCTGGGTGGGGGCCTGAGCACCCTCTACTTATACCGACTAGTGTTAGGTATTGCAGTTTGTGTGCTCAAGGCATATGGTTTCTTTCTTTGCAAATATATGGGAGTTGTTTTCTCAAATTTTGCTTTGTAAAGCTTTTTGTGTGAATTAAATTTTAAAATGCAAATAACCCGTTTTCTGGTAAACTGCTGAAGATAGCTTGAGGCAGTATTTTTAACAACTAAATGATTTCAGTTAAATTATATAATATAGAAATTCAATAACAGCCCGCCTTGAAGCAATATGTGTATGTAATAATTTGTAAAATGTATGTAACAGTCATTGCATATGCTTATATTATTGTATCCATGTGTAATAATATTGTGTGAATATATTACGTAATTTAATAATGTAGGTGCTGTGAGAATAATAATAAGTTAAACGTTGCTAACAATGAGGTAACCTTGAGTCAATAATGAGTAAGAAGTTTTAACAGTACTACTTGTGATTCTTGGAGTAACAATAATGTAATTTTAGTGACAGTTTATAAAAATAGCCAATCAACAATCAGAAAAAGCTTTAGTTAAATGAAGGTATTCTATTGGTGTAGGATTAGACAATCAGAAACTGAAATATAGCAAAATTTACAAATCTGTAACTCAGTTGCCTGCAGACAGCGTTTCTAACCAGACGCAAAAACTGTCCTCAAGAAATGTAATATGTATTCGTGTGAGACGAGAGATAAGTTTTCGAGTTAAAAAGTGTAATTAATAAAAAGAATCTCACAGCTCTCTATATCAGTGAAGTGTTACTTAAATCGTATCAGGCATTAATAAAAGGAGTGAAATAAAATTATAAGCTGTGTAAGCCTACATTCTTGTTACATCACAACCCTGCCAAGATATCCATGTCTCTAAATAAATACTGATGCACTCGAGGCAAACATAAATATTAAATATTTAAAGACACAGTTTAATTATAAAGTTAATTTTTTTTAAACTTGGGGCAAAGTCTACCTGAAAGTACACTTGGGGCGAAGGCTACCGGAAACCGGGTACCATACGTGCGGTTGCAAACAAACTTCAAGTTCGGCTCCCCAACAGTTGAACTACAATACATCCTACTGCAAATGGACGCCCAAAGCGTGGTGCAAACAACGTAAAGACAATAACTTCTTCAAGCTAAATTAAAGTTTAGGATGATAAAAGACTCTCTAAGTGGATTTACTTTGGTAATTTTAATTTGGTTATTTTTAATAGAAAAATCTGATGGATTACACTCATATGACGTTCTTTACTCTTGTACAAACTATTTCTAGAAACGCTTATTCTATGTCTACTTCATGTTAATCGAGATGTTAATCTTATTCCTAATTTTCTTGTAGCAAGGGGAATATGGTAATATTTAAGCGAAAGTCAAATCCTTTAAGGGCTGGTTGCTATGTGGAGCCTTCCATTCTCTTTTCATGTCCAGGACATAAAAAACGAAAAACAAATTTCCGTTTGAGAAAAACTATTACTATTGAAATATTCAATCAAATAACGAGGAATAGCTCGGAAATGGTTCACTCCACACAGAAAAGGTATATTTCATAAATTGTGTGTTTTTACGAGATCTACATCTTTGTGAAGAAAAAGTTTGTCTATCTCTTACGGTTTACTAGTTACGCAAAAGCCATTGAGATGAAGAGGACTTTTGGGGACTTCCCAGAAAGTTCAAGATATATATTTCATTTGTATGAAAGTATCTTAAATATATGATATTGTAATAAAAATCGTTAGTCATTTTTGAGAAAATAACAATTTTCGAAAAATGTTTCGCCTAAAGGGTAGTCTTCGTGTCGCATGTCTAAAAGATACTGAACCTAAATACCAAGATAAATCCCATTTCGTTTTTGAGTTACGCCGTTTACAGACACCCAGACACACACTCACGGATTATTTTTCTAAAAATGCGTTTTCTGTATTTCCAGTGAGTTCTCGGTATGCAATTTTTGGGTGGTAGAAAAATTTAAAAACCTGATAAATTTTAATCAAAGGTTGGTATAGTTAAGGAAATAATCCCATCTTCCTTAATAAACAAACTTATTCTGCTAAGTAGATCAGTAAGATTCATTTGCATCCTGTAAAAGTTTTAGTCTGGTTACTTAAATGGTTTCTGAGATAATGGGTCTTACATTTAGCTGATTTAACTTTGGTGGGATACGACTTCTAATCTCCGCCTTAAGAATTATTTGAGCCCTTATTTAGGAATTTGGTAAGAAATGTTACGTTTGCAGACATACAGACCGAAAACATTCCAACACCTAATATCATGAGGTTACCTTTTAAAACTCTTGATATAATACACGGTGGAGCATTTTCGATTACCTACTTTTAGGTTGTCATCACTGTAAATCAGAAGGAGTAGAGGAACATTGTAAGCTAGCTATGTTTACAGTGTTCATTTGGATTTCAGAAACTATGGGCCGCTGGTTTCAGCCTATATTGTGCATAGATTAGTTACTGCAACAAGGCCCGTTGAAGCAGTGCAGCGGGCTTTCCGGAGGGATTTTGGGGATCAACATAATCACGGATCAGTTCCTACATGCAAGACAATTCAGGGATTGTGGCCCAATGGTATATCTATGAGTGTGTTCGCAATCGACCACAACCGCGGAGAAGACCAACACCCGAATACATTGCGCGGGTAAGTGCTGCAAATCCTAATCGTTCAGCAAGGCGTCACTCTGAAACATAATTAACACAGATCTTGTATTATGACCTTCACTTCTACCTGTATAATATTCAAATGGTTTAGCACCTGAAGGAGTCAGACAACGCCCTAAGAGTCTGTAAAGCAGCGTAAATGCGGATCATGAATTCATGAGAGCAAACGGAAGTTCTTTCCCGGTCTCATCATTTCCTGTTTTGGAGACATTCGTTGGTCGACATGGTCTCCAAACCTGACTGATCCGGATTACTTTCTTTGGACCTACTTAAAAGATAAAGTGTTTGCAACCGATTAGAGAGTGCTGACGAGGTGAAGACAAGAATCAGACGCGAACCTTTAGACATTACTCCTGAGCTCATTGCAGTGTTTATGCGAATCTTTGCAGACTGTCTGACGTAATGTGTTGCAAAGGAAGGCATTTGAAAGACTTTATTTTCTACAAATAACATGTCAAATGTAAATTCAGAGGTGTACATTGTGTTGTGAAGCTGCAATACATATACATATACATATATATATTTCACTACAAGTGCTTCAATCTGTCTTTAAAACTAGGTAATTCAAAATGCTCCACCCTGTATATTCAGACGACTTTCTCTATAAGCGACAATGTTAAAGCATAATATGTATGCAGGGTAGAAAGGAGCTTATTACACTCCTTCTAATATGTACTTCACAAAGGTATTACAAAGAAAAAAGTATAATGCAATTTTGTTCTGTGATCAACCGTTTTCAAACAAAAATTGTATTTCCAAATTAGGTGGTTTATTCCACGAGAATGTATGAAGATAACAGTTTGTTACTTGTAAAATGGCTAAAGTAACCTAGTAACTATGCGATATCATACAGGTTTTTAAATAATTAATCATTTTCCGAAAACCGTTTTGCAGACGTAGAGACATAGGCAAGGCTGTTAGACCAAGGTAGGTTAGTGTGGGAACCGGCTACTGGACGTAAACAAAACAACATACCTGAACTGGGAGATGGGGGAGGACTAGCGGTTTAGTTTTCCACATGAGCCTTAATCCAAACAAACACGAGAAAGGGGGTATGAAAGCTTCGTAATGTTTGGAGAAGTGACAAGTACAACTTGGTAGATATTGTCCAACACCAACAGTATGGAAGTAGTGCTTTCATCGTCCAATAAGCGTTTCGCAGTCGCTGACTGAAAAGCACTCTATATTTATGTCAGCTCCACTAGAAGTTGAATCATTATTAAACATCGTACTACGCATTGAAACTCATAGGTTTAGTGATAAAAGAACCCGAGGTTTGTTTAGTGGACAATTACCACACGCCATACAGCAAAAGTGACATCTGTTTACGCTACCTATTTCTGGTTTTGAAAGTGAGCGCCAGCTACCGGTCGGCTGCCGTTGCATCGTGTGTATTTTATGTTCTCGAAAAACCTCAAATATCTCTGCAAAAAATGGTCATAGAAAAAATGGAAGATACAAAATATGTTCCAAATAATGTTTTTAACTGGTTAAATTAATGCAATGACTTCCTTTCCACTCAATATATGAAAAACTGATCTTTCTACAGACGTCCACAGACGTGTTTGTTAGGACATATGCTACGTGTTTCACTTAAATGACTCTCCAATATTGGAAATTTGGTATATTGAACTACAGAACCTGATTAAAGTAGCTTTGCCAAAATGAAGAATCGTAGTTAGAGAAGGTCATGTGAATGTAATACATCAGATTTTTAAATACCACGTTTTAATTGTTTAATTTTATTCTGACTATGTAATTTGCGTATCAAGTATGGCAATGATACGATATACAAATATGAATTCAAATACAAATAGACGGGCAAGGCGACCTAACTGCTCTGCAGGTAAGACCATAGTGCCTCCAGTTAATGACCCCTGTTATAGTATGAAGATTGCATCTTGTAAAGTAATGAACCCAAGTTAAGGGAAGAAAGAAAGAAGTAAAAACTACTTGTTACCCTCTTGAGAGACACGTGCAAGAAAAATCCTCCTGAAAAAGAGATAGGAGAGCAGGTAAAAATCACCTCGCACTTCTCTTGTTTATTTTATCCCCCCTCCTTAGCCCGATTTGAGCAACATGCGACTGCCGGCTGAGAGCTTTTCAACATTGACAAAAGATTCCAGAGAATATTTCCTTTCTATCTCGGCCCTTCAACCTGATGATCCCGAGCCGGCTCCTTAATGGAGGCTGTCTTCTCTTTGATGTCACGGAAGTACATACAGAGATTCATTTTCCTAGATTAAAATAGATCACTGTTGGGGTTTTTAACTGTTAAACTCGCTACTCTTCCTTTCAAACCAAATATAATCCTCATTTCCTCACTGTCACGGTTTTTGTTCATTTTCTCCTCTGGTCTCGAAGGTATAAAACCTGCACCTCAGTGGACAACGGATAAAAAAATGACTTTAAAAGGCGAGTTGATATTTTCATAACGTTCGAGTACAATATTCGAAGTATTGGAGCATTCTGTCACCATGTATTTACATCCCTTTTGTTTCACCAAGCAAGAGGACATTCTCTACTTTTCCATAGTTGGCAACAATTGCCTCTTTTCTTCTGTGTAAAGTTAACCTGGAAAACCTCTGGAACTATTTTACTTTCCATACCTCGTATCGATTATTTCATTAAAAAAATCATCGGTCTGGATGACTCATTTGGTTAGGACTGGCCTTCTGATTCTAAGATCGTATGTTCAAACCCGGCCCAGAAAAATGTTTTTTTTGAGTGCGCCTAAAAGTGACAACCCCATGTCAGATTTACTAGTATGCAAAAGAATTCTTGCGGGACTAAATACTGGCACACCAGAGCCACTGATATCATCCTGTTGATTGACACCGTCGGTAATAAGCGAAACATTTACAATATTAAAACTTTCTATATAGACATTTTACAGGAAATGCATGTTTTGAGACCCCATGAATTTAGAAAAAACATTTTTGGAAACACGTGTGTGTATCCGCTGATCCATAACCTTGTCAACAGCAAACCTAAACAAATCTGACGTATTGCATTCACATACGCTTCTCTACTCGCTTCTTTATAAGTTATTCTTACAAAACTTGTTCGCCTATCGACGTCTTGTTAAGATACATCTACATTACACATTGACACATTTCTTTCAACTGTAAAGGTGGCGCCGTGGCCAAGTCAGACCATTCGCCTCTCACCAAAGCGTTCGATCCCAGGGAACCGTATATGGGATTTGTGATGGACGAAACGGCGTCTGGGCAGATTTTCTCCGGTTCTCCGGTTTCCCCCGCCATTCATTGCACTAACTCTCCATCACTACCTTTCGTTTCATCCAGTTCACCGTCATTTCATATCATCTCCTTCCTCGCTCCCATACCAGACATCCTGATTCTTCCATTTGATTCGAATAGTCTGTCTGCTTCTCGATAGGCGTTGGCCTGTAAGTCCTCCAAACGGGGAGAGTAAACAGAGAAAGAAGAAGAAATTTTAGGTATAAGAAGGATGCAGTAAGTAGAATGACGGCTAAAATTTTTAAAGCAAGTCACTATGTGATTACTTTGAAACTCCATGTTCCTTGCAAGACCACGAGGAAAAACGAATAACGACTATCCACTTTAGAGAAGTATACTTATTTGAGAATTCAGACTAACAATAAAGAATATCTCTGCAATTCTTAACGCCACAAAAAACTTTATTCTACATAAATTGTGTGCTTTAAGAAGATCTAAATATTTTGTGCCGAAAGATTTGTCTATATTGTACGGTTTAACAAACATATAAACGTCATTCTAAATGAAGCTGCCCAGGCAGTTCCCCGAATATTAAAGATATACAATGGCATTTAAATAAAAAGTCAGTAATTTTTTAGAAAATAAAAAATATTTAAGTTTTTTCCATGCAAAGAGTAGCTTGGGGTAGGTGATTTTATTGAAAACCTTCATGTCGCATCCTAGGAACTGAAAATTTAAATTTAAATTGAGTATTATTTATGGACGCTCTTTAACTACTATGGTCCTTAGCGTCACATTCTATAATGGGCGTGAAAGACCGGTAATTTTGCTCAGAGGCCTCTAGGAACTGAAAGGAGATATACTATACACATATATGAATTGTACATATAAAAGGGTTTATACTATACATATATAAGAATTATACAGTAATAATATAATTACCAAGAAACATGTTAAAATATTCAAAATCCAACATTTGTACAGAGCAGATTGTAAGAACGGGCGAGCTAGCAAAATTCCAGGTAAAGCAGAATTCTAAGTAGAGCACACCTTTCACCAAGCCAACAAGCAGGGAACCGGTAACGGTACGGAGAAATAGAAAGAGACATACAGAGAAAAGAAAGAGACGAAGATATTGAATCCGCTCCACAACGCGCCAGGGTGACGCGTGTGCGCACAAATTTACATGTTAAGGTAACGCCGTCTGAGGACCAATTGGAAACGTCGTTACATTTTAACACGCAGAGGTAGCGTGACTAGGCTCAGGTATATAAGGCAGACAAGGCCCCATAGCCCAGTATCTCTCTCTCTCTCTCTCTCTCTCTCTCTCTCTCTCTCTCTCTCGATCTTCTAGAATTTAGTCGACACGAAGTGTTACGCTCTTAGCGACAGATGCACGTGTGTACATATGGGTGGGAGTGCGTGTGCAGGTAGTTAGGCTCCTGACTTGCTTAAAGTGGTATATATATATATATATATATATATATATATATATAGGGAAAAACTAGGAATGCAAAACTCAACAGCCGGCGAGCATTCATAGCCGAGGAACAACACTGTAGCAGATAACCAACCCAAAGAACGACGTTTTCCCGCTGCAAATAGCGCTCAAAAACGATTTCCTGCTACAGAACACTGAACCCAAATTTCAAGTTTGGTATTTAACCCACTTTCAAACACACACACACACACACACACACAGATGCAAAAAAAGAAACTTTTGTTTTTAATTTTTTTTCCAAGGAGCTTCAGAGCGGCATTTGCGATGAATCTCAGTATCGAATTTTTGGATGGAATGCACTACTTTCTCTCATTACTATAGGAAAGTAGCAAAGTAAAAACAATGGTATTTTTAACACTTACAGTGTTTCACCGCTACACATGGACGGTCAGAAATGAGCGCAGATTTTGTTTCATGTTGTCGCATTGTTGACGCTTGACTGCGTTACTTCTGCGTATGTTTTTGTTTTAGTGTTTAAAATATCACAATTGTTTTATCCACCTAGCAATAGTTAACATGGTTAAAGTCACTTTGATTAAATAGGTGTAGAATTGAAAACCAACAAGCCAAAAATAATGGAACCATTCTGTGTACATTCCGAACTTAAAATACATTATCTTTTGTACTTATCTGTGCACCTTCTGATTATCCTTGCTCCCGTATCACCAGTAGGCTTACTTTCTACGATAATATACATCATGTGATCAAAAGTATCCGGACACCCTCACAAACATACGTTTTTCATCTTAGGTGCATTGTGCTGCCACTTACTGCCTGGTACTCATTATCCGTGACCTTAGTAGTCGTTAGACATCGCGAAACAGCAGAATGTGACGCTCCGTGGAACTCACAGACTTAGAACGTGGTCACGTGATTGGGTGTCACTTGTGTCAGAAGTCCGTACGCGAGATTTCCACACTCCTAAGCATCCCTAGGTACACTGTTTCTGAGTGATAGTGTAGTGGAAACGTGAAGGTACTTGTACAGTACAAAAGCGTACAGGCCGACCTCGTCTGTTGACTCACAGAGACCGCCGAAATTTGAAGAGGATCATAAAGAGTAATAGGCAGACATCTATCCAGACCATCACACAGGAATTCAAAATTGCATCAGGATCCACTCCAAGTACTATGACAGCTAGGCATGAGGTGAGAAACCTTGGATTCCATGGTCGAGCGGCTGCTCATAAGCCACACATCATGCAGGAAAATGTCAAACGACGCCTCGGTTGATGTAAGGAGCGTCAACATTACACGATTGAACAGTGGCAAAACTTGTGTGGAGTGACGAATCACAGTACACAATGTGGCAATCCGATGGCAGGGAGTGGGTATGGCGAATGCCCGGTGAGTCATCTGCCAGCGTGTGTAGTGCCAACAGTGAAATTCGGAGGTGGTGGTGTTATGGTGTGGTTGTGTTTTTCCTGGAGGGGGCTTGCATCCCTTGTTGTTTTGCGTGGCACCATCACAGCGCAGAACTACACTGATATTTTAAGCACCTTCTTGCTTCACACTGTTGAAGAGCAATTCTGGGATGGCGATTGCATCCTTCAACACGATCGAGCACCTGTTCATACTGAACGGGCTGTGGCGGAGTGGTTACATGACAATAACATTCCTGTAATGGACTGGCCTGCACGCAGTCCTGACTTGAATCCTATACAACACCTTTGGGATGTTTTGGAACGCCGACTTTGTGCCAGGCCTCACCGACCTACATTGATACCTCTCTTCAGCTTCGCACTCCGTGAAGAATGGGCTGTCATTCCCCTAGAAACCTTCAAGCACCTGATTGAAAGTATACCTACGAGAGTGAACGCTGTCATCAAGGCTAGGAGTGGGCCAACACCAAATTGGCTTCCAGCATTACCGATGGAGGGCGCCACGAACTTGTGCGTCATTTTCAGCCAGGTGTCCGGATACTTTTAATCACGTAGTGTATATTTTCATATCTTTCCAAACATTCTGAAATTAGCTTTCAAGCCTTAAGCTTCTCAGATGCAGGTTAAAAACATCCAATTATGGCTCAAAATATATTTTTAACAGCATGGCCTTAATAGAGCTAACGCAGTGCACAAGATTTAGATTATCGCACTAGTGGCAACTCCCCTATATTTGCACATGTTTAATAATTCGACTTGGCTTTATTAAGCTTTACTTTTCATTTACATGCTTAATTGTTCATGGCGCTCGCATTATCTGTTCACAATACAAATAGTCATTCTTCAATTTATCGCAATTCGTTGTAGAGTTTACCTACTTTAGACTTCTGCTTTCCTTGATTATTGTTCTTTTATCTGGGATAACCCACAGAAAGATTAAATTGTGAAAATTATGAATTCAGAATAAACTGAAATGGAAGTACCAGGTGAAATTATAGAAGTAGCAAAAAAAAATAACATTAGAAGCACTTATCCAAAAAATACAGAAAGCAACATGATACAGTATTTAATCGCTTCATTGGCTGGTGTAACGCAAAATCTTGAAAATAATTTCACTGAAAGCTATTGCTAGCAAATCAACAAAACATCTGTCATCTCGCTTGTTTAACATCATTTATTTGAATAACCATGTTCTTAACGTAATCTCTGCTAGTTTCAGGAATAAATATAATATTACTGATATTTTACAAATTCGAGCGCTGTATAGAAAAATTGTGATGTTTTACACTCACATGACTTTCTCTACTCTTGTACAAACTATTTTTACAAGGGCTTATTCTCCATATGCTTCATGTTCATCGAGATATCGAGATGTTAATCTTATTGCTAACTTTCTTTTAGATGCAAGGGGAATTGGTAGGCTTTAAGCGATAGTCAAATATTTTAAGACCTGGTTGCTATGTGGAGTATTCTATTCTCTTAGCATTACCAGGACAAAAAAAAATGAATAACGAATTCCCATTTGAGAAAAATTATAAGTGTTGGAAAATTTAAGGGAATAACAAGCAATATCTCGAAAACGGTTCACTCAACAACAAAAATGTGTATGACTTAACTTTAACTGTATTTTAACGCGATCTACGTTTTTTGTGTAGTAACATTTTGTCTATCTCTTATGGTTTACCAGTTATGCAAAAGTCGTTCACAATGACCAATACTTTTGGAAATGTTCCCAGAAAATTCAAGATATACATTTTATTTGTCATGAAAATATCATAAACATATGATATTTTAATCAAAATCGTTAGAGCCATTTTTGAGAAAATTAAAATTTTCAAAAAATGTTACATGTAAAGGGTAGTCTGGGGTGGGGGGATTTTCTTGAAAACCTTCGTGTTGCATCTCTGGAAGATACTGAACCTAAATACCAAGTTTGGTGTTTATCCGACTGTTCGTTTCTGAGTTATGCTGTTCATAAACACACACACACACACACAAACACATACACACCGACATGTTCCCAAAAATGCTTTTTTTGGATTCAGGGGTTCTCAACATATGTATTTACGGTGAAATCTCACTATCGAATTTTTGGGTGGAATGCAATACTTCCCCTACCTACTATACGTAGTAGAGAAAGTAGAAATAGTATATCACACTTGTTAAAAGTGGTTTTATTTTTTTCTCTTGTATCATCATGTAATATTTTGTTACGTTTATAACGATTTTACCTGCTCAACCATCTACCTGTTTTGTAGCACAACAAGTATTCCATTACACCTGAAAATTTGATTTCAGATTTTATCCGAAATACATATCCTGAGATCCAGTCCCCCTACCCCAGTAAAGCTTCCGCAGGCGTGTGTATATGTCTATGGACAGCATAACTCAAAAATCCAAGGTCGGTCGAATACCAAATTTAGTATTTAGAAAGACAAAACTTTTCTAGAGAATCCCTCACCCTAAATTACGCCCTACATGTAAAGCGTTTCGTTAGTTTTATTTTGTTTGCCAAAATGGACATCAAATTTCATTAAAAATCATGCGTTTGATATACAGATATTGGGAATAAAATATATATATTGTGTTATTTCTGAGTAACCCAAAAGGCCATAACCTATTTAATAAAAGATGCAGGGAATATTAAATAATGCAAACAATGCGTTTAGGAGACATTTCCTGTCGTTAGCTGGAATTGCCAGTATTTGCGGCTACATATTTCTTATTTCGTTCTTTCGTTTCTCATTAGACCATAAAGAGATATCTCCAGAATGTACGAGGGCCGTCAATAAGTAAGTTTCCCTATTTTATAAAAAACATTACACACAATTGATCATGTTGAATTAATTTGATTTATATTGTAAAATCCTTCTTTTACTTTTCTACATTCCAAGCCTTTTTGGGGACGTGATACAGATTTTTCCATGCCAGTGTTACACCAGGTCGGGTCCTGTGCTCGCAGTCAGCTGTTCACTGATTTGACTTCATTATCAGTGTTAAAAGTGCTTACCTTTGAGTTAGAGGAACATGTGAAAATCCCTTGGGGCAAGCTCCGGTGAATACGGAGGATGCGAGAAAACTTCCAAGTTGAATCTTGACCCAGGGGTATAACTCGCGCAAAACTTCTGGAATCGTGACCTTGATTGCCACCTCAGCTGCCGAGCCTAGGAATGGTTTATGTTTAGCTTAATCAACGAAAGCGATATAATACCTTTGCTTACTCACAGTGCGTAACACGTACAGTCTGCATAGAAAGTGTCTGCATCTGGTTGTAATTTTAAAGAGAGCAGCAGTATCTATATATTACTTATTTTATATTTGTTATATTTATAACCTTGGCTCCTATGTTTTCAAAGTTAAGTGTTAAGGTGTTACATATTCAAAGTAGGGAAATAATTGCAAATGTCATCGACTTCATGAAGCAAGAAACAGAGATGAAGGAAGAAATTATATGTTCATCCGAGTTTTCTACAAAAGCCTTAATAGAGTGAAAGAAAGAGTAGTCAAAGCAACTGGTGTTTCACCGAGTTCCGTTTCCAGAGTTCTCAAAGATAAGAGAAAAAAAAACATGTGGATGAAAGAGTACCATTTGACACACCTGGGAAGAAACATAAGGTCCCTAAACGTATTACAGAAATAGACAATTTCGAATGCTTCATTCGGCGCACGATTCACAATTCCTATGTGGAAGAAAAAACTGTGCTAACAATAAGCAGATTGCTCATCCAGCTGAAAGACAGCAGAAACTTTCAAGGTGGTGCTACAAATCTCAGAAAAATTATTAAAGATTTAGGGTTCAAATGGAAGAAACCGAAATAAAATAGAAGAGTTCTAACAGAAAAGCAAAATAAATAAATAAAATAAAAAATAATAATAAAATAAAAAAATAAAAATAAAAAGTAAATGTTGCCATGATAGCTTAGTCGGTTAGAGCAACGGCACCAAAAGCCCAAGATCCGTGGTTCAAATCTCGGCTATGGCATTGAATTTTTCAGTCTGATTCTACCTTTCCAAATGACTATAATTTTATATGTACTTATATCAGTGTGTACTTATATCAGCATCAATTTTCAAGGTGGTGCTACAAATTTCAGAAAAATACTATAGTGTATGAAGATGAGTCATACATACACAGCAGTCATACAGCATCTAAAAGTTGGAGTGACGATAGCGAATTAGGTTTGCAGGCACCTGTTGCCAAAGGGCAAATACTTGTTATCGTTCATGCTGTTGGAAACATCGGCTTCGTTCCAAATGCCCTTCTTTTACAAGTCGCAACAAACCACAGGAGATTTTCATCAAGAAATGAATATAGAAAGTTACATGAAGTGAATCAACGCCATGTTGATACCTAATATGCCTGCTGGGTCTGTTCTGGTTATCGACAATGCTTCACAATGCGTCAACACTCAAATTGACAAACCACCTACCTAAAATTCCTTGAAAGAAGAAATGAGAGCTTGATTACTTAGACATAACATAGCTTTAGATGAAAGCATGAGTAAAACAAAGCTATATAACTTAATTAAAGCCAACAAACAGCTTCAGAAGTCACACATACTTGACCAGATAGTAATACATCGCCATAATGTACTTAAGACTGCCATCGTATCGCCAGAACTAAACCCAATCGAATTAATCTGGGCTGATATCAAAAAATGGGTGGCATGCAGAAATATCACTTTTAAATTAAAATATGTGGAGCAGTTATAACGCCAGCAATTTGCTGAAATTGGAAGGCCAGAATGGGAAAATGTATGTCGACATGTTGAATAAATTAAGAATCATTATTTCGAAGAATACGGAATTGCAGAAAATCAAATAGAAAGAATTCACATCCAGGATAATGGTGCAGAAAGTAGTGACAGCAGTGATGACGGCAATAATGTGAGTGATTCCGCAGAAGAGGAAGGGTTGTTAGGTGTGGAAGAATTGGAGGCAATGATTGACAGTGTTTTTATACTAAGCGTAGATTTTAATATACGGTATATAACTAAGTTTATCAGCGCAATGCAGTGTATAACGGTGTGCGGATATTTGACAATGATTGTCCCACGCACTCCTGCAACATGCAGACGACCGGTCACCTCCTGATCTGGTAGGTAACTCGCTTCCTAGCTGTCAATAAGGTTTTCTCGTGTCTAGAACTGTTGTGCCAATTATAGCTTAGAAGATTCAATTGGGAAATTTTCTCGCATCCTCCATATTGAAGTTGTTATTTTTACGTTGTTATTAGCCGCACGCTTTGGGCGCCAATTTGAAGTTGGTTATTGTTCTGCCCCACGTTTCGGGAGCCAATTTGAAGTAGATTGTTGCTTCACGTATGGAAAGCCAATTTAAAGTAGGAGTTGTATTGTAGTTCAACTGTTGGGAAGCCGAACTTGAAGTAGTTGCAACCGCACGTATGATAAAAAGTTTCCGGTAGCCTTCGCCTCAAATGTACTTTCCGGTGGCCTTTGCCCCAAATGTTTAAAAAATATTAACTTTGTAATTTTTGGCTGTTTCTTTAAATATTATGTGTCTATGTTTGCCTCGGCTGCGTCAGTATTATTGTTTTTTAGAGACATGAATGTCTTAGCATGGAGATGGTGCGACTGAAGAATGTAGGCTTACACAGATTATAATTTTACTTCACTCCTTTTATTAATGCTTGACACTGTTTAAATAATACTTCACTGATATAGAGAACGAGAGCTGTGAGTTTGTTTCATTAATTACTTGCACTTTTTAACACGTAAACTAAATGCGTATTAAATTTCTCGTGGACGTGTCTCGCGTCCGGTTAGGAACAGAGTCTGCAAACAACGCGTCCAGTTATGAGCACTGTCTACAAGCAATTGAACTCTGTATTTGAAAGGTTTGCTATATTTCAGTTTATAATTGGCTAATCCTAGTCCAATAGAATACCTTCATTTAACTATAGCTTTTTCTGGTTGTTGATTGGCTATTTCTTAAACTGTCTCAAAATTTATATTATTGATCCTCCAATAATGACTAGTAGCATTATTAAACATTATTACTCATTATTGCCTCAAGGTTACCTCATTGTTAGCAACATTTGAACTATTATTCTCACAGCTCCTAGATTATTAAATTACGTAATACATTCACATAACATTATGACATGTATACAATAATATAAACATATACAATGACTGTAATATACACTTTTTATATATTGTTACATACACATATTGCTTTAAGGTGGGCTGTTATTGAATTTATATATTATATAATTAGACTGAAATACTGCCTCAATATTCACAGATCTTTTCCCAAGTGATTTGCACATGTTCCGCTGATTCAAAGGTCATCTTCGATGTAAGCACTTTAACACCGTGACGAAGGTTAATCAGAAGTGAACAGCTGGTTACGAGCACAGGACCCAACCTGGTACAACACTGACTTGGAAAAACTCGTGTCACGTGCCCAAAAATGCTTGGAAGAACATGTTGACTATGTAGAAAAGTAACAGAAGGATTGTACAATATAAATTATCTTAATTCAACTTTATCAATTGTGTATAATGTTTCTTTATAAAATAGGGAAGCTTACTTATTGGACGCCCCTCGTATATACCAAGCTTCTCTTTAAACATTTCACTATCGTACTAGCGTCCTGTATGTTTCTATGTAGATATAAGAGCAATAAACAGGAATTTTATTAGTAATTTTAAGAATAGTTGTGATCGTAAGCTTTGGTGGTTAGAGAAAGTCATGTTATTGTAACGTATAGGATTTTTCGAATAATAACTGTTACTGAAACCACAAATTATCCATCAAAAAAAGAATGCAACATGGTTACAGCATTAAGGAAAGCAGATTACCCTCGTTACAGACGCACTAATAATGGTAAAAGCGTCTATTGTTGCGGATAACAATGGGGTTTCCTTAGCGGCTGTGCTGCTAAATACCGGACATTTGGGGCGTGCTTTTGTTTCCATTAGGGGAGCGAACCAGAATTTAAAATCCAACCCCTACAAAGGAATATGATATCCAACAGAGGGTGAGGTGACGTCATACTCCCCGGTGTCCATTATTTTACGTTTTGCTATTGTAATTTAGTAATAATGTCATGGAAATGGATTTAGTCAGTTGAATCAAATCTCTGTTACCATAGCAGGTGGGTATTGTTTACCTCGGATCACTTTCCCACGTTAATAAGGAATGCCTCACAAAACGTTGCTATGCTGATAAAGGACTATTTTGAAGTGATAGATTATTAAAAAAATAAAGTTTAATATTAAGTTAATAATCACAATAACCAGAAATCATACGAGGGCTGTCTCAGAAGTGCCTGATCTAACAAATAAAACACAAACACAACTTGTTGGTAAAAAGCATCTTTATTTCTCTACATAGTCACCTTTCAGCTCGATTCACTTTTCCCAGCGATGTTCAATAGCTTCCATACATGTTTATAGTGAGAACCGTCGAGTTCTGCAAAATAGCCATCAACTTCAAACTCAATCTCTTCGTTGTTGGCAAATCTTTTACCACTAAGCCATTTCTTCAACTTGGAAACAGAGTTGGCGAATAGGATGCATGAGTAAGCATATCGAACTTTCTCATTGGCTTGGCCATGACGATAATGAATGTGTGAACTGGTGCATTGTTTTGATGAAACAACTCTTTTTCCCGCTAAATGCGGCCATTTTTGCTTGATTTCATTATTCAAACGCTGCAATAATACTCGCCATTGATTGCTTTTCCGTTTTGAAGATAATGAATGAAAATTATCTCCCGCGCATCCAAAAAAACTGACGCCATAACCTTGCCTGCAGATGGAACTGTCTTCGCCTTCTTTGGAGCTGATTCTCTCCTTTCAATCCTCTGTTTTGACTGTTCCTTCGTCTCAGGTGTGAAGTGATGGACCCTTGTTTCATCCATGGTTATGAATCGAAGCAAACACTCGTCTTTATTGCAGCAAAACATCGCCAAACACTCGACTGAATAATCTTCACGAAGCCGCTTTTGTTCCATTGTGAGTAAACGCGGCACCCATCTTGCGCATAGCTTTCTCATGTCTAAATTTTCAGTCAGTATGCAATGTACAGGATATCCTAAAATGCCTACGATGTCTGCTAGCTCGCGCACTTTCAGTCGATGGTCATCCAATACCTTTTTTTTTTTTATTATTATTTTCTTCACAGTTTCTGGCGTGGTCACCTCATTTGGTCGACCACTGTGATGTTCGTCTTGGCAGCACGTACGGCCTCGCTTAAACTCTGCTATCCAATACTTTACTGTTGTAAACGAAGGAGCAGGTTCCTCCAGAGTAGAATCTAGCTCAGCAATACTATTAGTTGGAACTAAGACTTTTCAAATGAGGGCATTGAATCACATAACGATGGCCAGTTTTATCCATGTTTACAATTTTGCTGAGAGAGTTCACTATTAACGGCTGCCAAACAATTACTAAACAACGTAGCATCGTCAAACTTTAAACTTAAGCTTCCAAACAGTCATTTGTTTGAAACAACAAGCGCTATATATACGTCAGAACGGGTCCTTCTGAGACTGTCATCGTAATATGCCATAACTTACGATACTCATACAAGGCGTTTTAAGGTGCAGCCACAGATCAGTCACACATACGCGTAGCTCTCTCTGTACTGCAGTGACCTATTTACTTATGGGGTGCGCAACTGGCGGCGCATTATACGTTCAAGGTTATCTTTATCAGTTCTTTTTCAGTCGCTGCTTTGTTAGTTTTTTATTACTGTATTTATTTTACGTCGCTTGAACTACACGGTCATATCACGACGGATCTTAGATCGATGTTTGGCGGACAGTTAGCCTTTCACATAGAAAGGCAGTTAACCTTCTAGGTCTCATCCCTGTAACCATGCCATCATGCTTCATCACGTGTCCACCGAGACGCTTGTGCATAGCAACTGGATCTTTTGCTTCGTGCCGTGCAGGTGACTCGCTGCTTTGTGTTCGTGCTGCAAAGTGTTTTGCACTGAGCATCTCAAAGCTCAAAGTTTATTCAAGGTATCTGGTTTTGTGGGATTTGCTTAAAAGTGCTAATTTTTTGTTATTAGTCCACCGCAGTGCCTATTATGACAGATTCAGGCTTGAAAAACGAGTTTTCATGTACGATACATATGTGAAAACCAGATTATATACACAGGTATGCAGACAATTTCAGGAGAAATTTCCTGGTATTCCAGTTATAGGTAGAAAATCTGTAGATATGTTTAGGACAAACTGAGAAGTGAAAAGGAGATGTTCTAACGGAGGAAAAACTTACAAAATTGGCGCATCTATTTGTGGGGAACCCTAAAAAATAAATTTTATAGGAACAATCCCTACACAGCAGGCGAACGTAAGGACAATATAAAACAGAAATTATGAACATAATGCAAGAAGAACTTATGCTTGTGAATTGACATTGCATCCGAAGCTTCCAGGAATGTCTTCACGCAGATGGACACCACTTATAACAAGGTCAATACTCATTACAGTGCAGGTTACTATCACTCATGTATAAGTAACGCGGAAGGAAATCGCCCTCCAGTGTAATAGACAGTGTGCGGAGCACGCATATGAAGCCGAGATTATAAAGTCAATAACTATCACAATAATCTGGGAATGATACCGAAATAAAGTAAATAATAAAATACTTATAATCAGTGCATATATTAAAAGGAGAAGCATTGGTAAAACTGTTGACTGTTAAAAGCGACAGAAAGACCAGACAGGCACAGCTTAGCTAATTAGGGACCAGCCCGAGGTATAAAGGGTAAAACCGCTGAAGCCAGTTTCTCCAGGAAATAATGGGTGCAGTTGCACTGACCAGGTACTGAAAGTCACTAGAAGCTTCATGACGCTCAGTTTTGGTGCGAAATTTTTAAGGGGAGAGAGGGGTAGTTAGGAGTTCTTCCTTGCATCGCGCGTTGATGAGGATACTCTCGCTGGGGCACTCTTGGAGTGCGGAACAACGGTCTCGTCGAGTTCCGAAGACTGGGTGCGAACTTGCAACAGGGTCGAACGATCAGATGTAATTGATAATCTTCGGTCTTGGAAAAGACACAGCAACATCGTAAGAATTTAAAAGTGATCGGCAAATCTTAAGTCTTATTTTAATGGTGAATAAAAGCGTTCCAAGAAAGCGTTCGTGTTTCTATGTATACACACTCACGCAAACCCAGTGATTAAAGTTTCATGATCAAGCAGCCGTGGCAAAGTAAAAAAAAAAACAACAACTACTAGGAAGAGAAAGGCAGCAATCGTAAGGCAAAGGTATTGCTTCATTGTTGGAGGACGTAGCGTGTCTGCGTCACATACACGCGATCCGTAGCCTCACCATAAAATGACCTCACTGTATTGCATTGCCAGAGTGACGAGCAAATGATGGAAAATAAAGAAAAAGCGAGTATTTTGTGTACTCTAAGGTTTATCTATACAAGTAGAGGAAGTATTACATTCTAATAAAGATTCCATTTCGAGATTTCACCATTATTTAAATTTAAGTAAAGAATGCATACATTGATCACTATTAATCACATTGATCGAACGGGGCTTACATGATCTTATAATACACAGAGAAATAAAGCAAGACAAAAAGGGAAAAAGTAGAAAAAATTGAAAAAATTGCTACAAGAAAATATCACTGCACTGGTGAAAGTTCAAATAAACATACTAAAAATACCAACTTAATCCAAAAACCAGTAAACCATATCATAATGCAGAATTATGTCCTATTATATCACCCAAAGAATAGTTAAGGAACATAAAACTAACAATACTTGAAACATGAACATAAATTAGCATAAAATAAACGGCTAGCACCCAGCAGGTTACATTTAGCTTTGTTTATATCACGTTTCCTATAGCCCTCTAAGTTGTATCTCCTTAAACAGAAATTTACTATGCCCCTCTACGTCTTTTCTGCCTGCCAGTAGCGTCCAACATTCTCTTAACCTTCCACTCAGACGGTAAATATTATTCCCTTCATTCCTCAGTTTCCTTGTAGCTTGCCTAGATATGCAGCCAGGACTCTCGTACCGTTTTAATTAGTAACTTTTATCATACACCCTGCACCAATTCTGTGTCACTGCCCCTATCTAATAAGTTTGGTAAAAGTTTTTATGCATTGCCCCATAGTCCACTAAGGTTTTAGCTCAGCCTGTACCTCAAAGGAAGCCTTCTCGGTGCATTACACAATTATTTGTTGCCTATCGTTATCATAAATGTGGTTCGTAATATTTCTCCACATAACAATCCATCTATTTCCCTGACCCGCCACCCAAATGCAGCCCATCCCTAAAAGCCTCTTTTTTAATGTTTATGCCTCTCAGTTTTCCTTCCATTTTAAGCTGTTCGCGTTAACAGAGATTTCTAATTAAAGACTGGCCTCCATGAAAAATTCTCATCCAATATTTTAACTACTTCGACTTTGTCTCATTATGCGCCTAGAATTCCCTCATTATTCCCCAGTTGAGTGTCCCTTAGTACCCCCAGAATTCTTTTCAAAACTCGGGTCTTCACTTGGTCCAAATTCCCTGTTTGTTCCCACCTCCTCCCCCACATTTCTGCTTCATCTGTCATCATGGATCTAACTGTCACTCCATATATAGTCTCCAATAATCTTACAATCCCCAATAAGCTTTCAGCTATAATATCTGGAATTCTGCTACGTACCCTGAGGGCTTCTGCTGCTTTCACTCCGCCTTGAGTTTCGTGACCGAAAACATTTGGCCCAAATCATTTCTTAATTTTCAGGCTTGCAAACCCAAATGGCAGCAAACTATTCGCGATACTTGACTGAAAAAATCTGTTGTGTTACACTCACATGACTTTCTCTACTCTTGTAGAAACAATTTTTACAAACGCTTATTCTCCACATGCTTCATGTTAATCGAGATATCGAGATGTTAATCTTATTGCTAATTTTCTTGTAGATGCAAAGGGATTTGCTAGGCTTTAAGCGATAGTCAAATATTTTATGAGGTGGTTGCTATGTGGAGTATTCCATTCTATTTGCATTACCAGGATAAAAAAAATGAATAACGAATTTGAGAAAAAGTATAAGTATTGGAAAATTTAAGGGAATAACAAACAATATCTCGAAAATGGTTCACTCAAAAAAAGAAAAATGAATATGACATAAATTGTGTATTCTAACGCCATCTATATTTCTTGTGTAGTAAAATGTTGTCTATCTCTTATGGTTTACCAGTTATATAAAAGTCGTTCACAATGAACACTTTTGGAGACACTCCCATAAAATTCGAGATATACATTTCCTTTGTCATGAAAATATCTGAAAAATATGAAATTTTAATCAAAGTTGTTAGAGCCATTTTTGAGAAAATTAAAATTTTCGAAAAATGTTCCATGTAAAGGGTAATCTGTGGTGGGGGGAGTTTCTTGAAAACCTTCGTTTTGCATCTCTGGAAGATACTGAACCTAAATACCAAGTTTGGTGTTTATCCGACTGTTCGTTTCTGAATTATGCTGTTCACAGACACACACATACATGGACACGTTTCCAAAAATGCTTTTTTTGGATTCAGGGGTCTCAAAACATATATTTCCGGTGAAATCTCGGTATCGAATTTTCGGGTGGAATACAATACTTCCCCTACTTACTATATGTAGTAGAGAAAGTAAAAAAAAATCTTGTGCACTAATCATCATTAATGCGTTAATTGTGCTATACTTTATTATCCTTCGTATGAAGAGAATTTGGAAGTAACTAGAGTTCCTTGTGCATGATAAAATATATAGGTGGCCCACGCAAACCGTTCTTCGTTGCAGTTAATTTATTCCCGAAAATGCGGATACCGAAAGGTAGCAGAAGTGCAAAGGAGACTCCATACCTAGAGAGGAGACCTGGCTAAAGTAAGACCAGAGCTTGAAAGCAAACACTTAACTACTATGGATAGTCCGTAGCCCAGTCGCTAGAACACCTGTGAGGAGTGCCGGGTTCAATTCTCGATTGGGCTCGAGAAAGGTTTCTATACAAGAACGTATCACGGTATGATCAGGGTCTGATGGTTGTGTTTATCGGTTATTTAGAAACCAATTTGTTCATTTGACAATAATTCAGGATTGCCCCTGAGCACACGTGACTACACATATAAATTATCTGACACAAATGATACCAACTGGTGCTTTACATTAACAATATTAAATAAATGTTATTAATTCTCTGATCATAATCAATGATAATCGGTATAATTATATTATGTGTATGTTCCTTTAAAGCTATGTTAGATTACATTATCTTCATTTGTATATTATTCCAAACAAACATGCTGAAATACCTGTTCACATTAGTGGACGTATTGGTATAAGTACCTCCCAATATTGTCATGGACACGTCTTAACATGCACAGGCATGGCTTATTCTTTCTTTTAAAATACATATCTGGATTTTCAGGTTCCGTTAAATGGGGCGATCTCGCTGGCCACCGAATGCAACCACCACGACCTATCCACCGTTAGGGATACACATTATTGAGTTATTCTCTAACTCTTCTAAAATAATGGGGTGGTGCACCATCGTGCTGAAAACAGTGATTCATAGCTAACTGAAGTGGAATGTAATAACTTCTAGAATGTTCCCAATACTCAGCATATTGTGCAGGAACTACAAATAAAGTTGACCAGTAAGATTAGGAGCCAAATAAACTCTTCCAATGATGATGTCTCCTAGAACGCCACACCATACGTTAACCACCCAGTGAGTCTGCATGTCATGTGGTGTAACCAGTGACGATTTCAGGAGCCCAGTAATTGAGATGATGTGTGTTTACACACACTGTCACTGGCACAAAACATTCGTCTCTCCATAAAACCTGGATGAATCGAGCGGCGGCAACGTCTGTGGCTCGCATTTGGGAGGTCCCGGTCAGTCTGATCATGGGTTTTTATGTGGTTTTCCTCTGCTCACCTAGGCGAATACTGGGGTTACGTATTCTACTACGGTTTTTCTCTTTCCTCTCATTTACTGTCATTACATCTTTCTCCCTTTCATCTTTCAGGAAGTGTCTCCGGGTTCCGTAGTCTAATAGGCATTGTGCATGGTCGCTACACTTTGGAAATATACCTCTCCGCCAACTACGGGCGCATTGGCCTGCCTGCAAGGGTCGCTTCGGCGCCCTCTCGCAGCACTCCGCGTCTACTGGTCGAGTGTGGGTGTTTCGAAGTGGACATGATAGGGACTTTCGTGCGTTTCTGTAATCCCATCTGCCTACGGACCTACAACCTCCTGCGGCAGGTCGCAGGTAAACCCTTATACCTCAAAACCTGACGGATGGAATTCGGATTTTCATTTATTTTATTTAAGGGCATTCTACAAGCGGTGAAAGTGCAGCTTACGGATATGCTATTTTCGTTCATTCAAAGTCCGTTGTATTGAAGTCCTCGAAACTTTCAGGTAAGCTGCAGCTCATTTTGCCCCAATTACGATGAGAAAAATTGATGCTTAAAAAGTAATAATGATAAGCACAATAATACAAACAATAATTAAAATAACAAAAGAACATAATTGTTTACATTGAGTACTACTACAATATTTCAGTAACTTGTGCGTACCTTGCATGGGATTTTCCACTAAATGCTGAACAGGAGCGTCGCATATAGGTTTTGTAGCTGGAATGATCCCTTAGTTCTAAATCGCATCTCTGTACATTTAAAAATCTGCGCAGAATGCAGACGTCGCATCAGAACACGTTTAGATTGCAGCGTTCAGCCTCGGCTGCATTGCGGTGCGGCTTCCCGTAGACCATTAACATACTATTTATTCGTCGTTGGGGAACATTTCAGCTGTACCTCGTACTGCCAACAGACGACCACACGGTCTTATTACGAAACCATGAATTAAACAAATGCAGTGACATATTTCTTCCACCTGCACTTCCCCTTTGAACAGAAGTCGCGCGGCAAACTTTTTTGCACAAACGTAAACGGGAAACATAAAACTGCAGAGAACGGCTTGTGTGGACCATTGGTTGTTTCTGAGCTGATGATACATACTTTCAGTGATGCTGGAGAAGGCAAGTGTATAAATTTGGGATCAGGAACTGTAGTTCGGAAGGCATGGATATGAAATTTATAAGTGAAATTTGTTGTATGTAAATGCAATACTTGATACTTTTATTTGTCTCTACAACTTTCAAGCTGCTTCATTCATAACAGGTGTTCAAAATCAGGTCCCCCAGCTTCGATGCAAGCATGACGTAGTCGGACAAAACTCTGTTGTATCCGTTGGAACAACTTCGGTGTCGTTCCAATAATATCACAGGCAACGAGAAGTCTCGACAGGTGTCTAGTACACAGAGTTTTCATATAGGGTCAAATCAAGTGACGAACTGGGCACCAAATAGGGCGTCCTCTATCTATCCACCTTCCAGGGAACGTCTAACACTGGTATTCACGAACAATATGTGCAACGTGAGATGGGGCTCCATTATCTTGGAGACGCATACACTGACGGACATCAAGTTGGACATGCATCATCAACCACGGCAGTACGTCTTATGTGTGCTATTGTGTTTAGGCGGGGAGGAAGTACGAGACACCTATCGAGACCTAAGGGGATATCCAAGCAGGGCTTTTTGCTTCCTGTGACAGTGTTCAAATGAACTCTGGGCTGGAGTGGACATTATTTTAAACGTAGCATAAGTTGTATAGAGAAATAAATCTTCACTCAAAGAATTTTGAAAACTTGGCTGTCTTCCGCCGAAGGCCGCGTCACGTTCGATAAAATAGCCGACGTTTCGCCCTTCCTGTTCAGAGCTTCTTCTGGGCACTGCCAACGGACCGTTGCTTGCGCTCATATTTGTACTGCCAGAATGCAGTCCCTTCTACTCTTGCTCCTGATTGGCTGTTAGCTTGCCAGTAATTTTGCATTTTGTGAACAGTATTTTCCATTCTGCATTAAGTGGTTTTCCACCATTTCTATTCAATAAACTTTTATTTTTTAATATTTCTGCGCTTTCTCGTACTATTCTGTGCGAGAAGCGGTCACATACAGCTAAGATCTCAATATTGTTCTCAAAATTGATATGGTGGCCTGTTTTAAAAACATGTTCAGCCAAAGCTGATTTTTCGGGCTGTCCGTGTTTTAGGAATCTAACATGTTGTTTGCGTCGAGTTAATATTGACCTTCCTGTCTGGTCTACGTATGACTCGCCGCAATCTGAAGCTGACCGCGTCCTCGAGGCGTAACAATTAAGTCTCTTCTTTCTCCGGCTAGCGTTGAGCAGTGTCGACTCTGTAAAGTCTACAGGGGTGGTAAAATTATATATATATTGCGATATTAAAAACATGGGCTCTGGTAAATATGGCTTTATTATACTGTTATGTTACACATTCAGGAACGCGAGTCACCACTTCGTCAATTATCCCGACTGACATAGAGATAATTTTTGCACGGCGCAGAGCAGCTGCACTTACATGTCACAGGCTTCCGCGAAGAGTATAGTTACATGGCGCAGGGTTCAGCTAAGTGTGTAGTTGGTTGTATTCCGGCGCAGAGTTCAATTAAGAGTGAAGTTACTTGTATTCTGTGAATTTCGTCATGTCCGATATTATCCAACTTACAGGTCGCAGAGTTCGGCTATGAGTGAAGTTACTTGTATTTTGTGGATTTCGCCATGTCTGATTTCATCCCTATTCCACATATGTCACGTGATTATTTTGTACGATTTTCAATCATATGACGATCTCCTGTTTAGGTATTCGTCAGTATACAAACTTTGTATACTTGACATTCCATTTACTGGTTAAAATTTCAGTTCTGTTCAGCTTTCTATTCCCACGGTACTATTTACAATTAGTTTAATTTATACATTAGCACGTACGTATGTTTATAGTTTTAAGCCTTTTCTCGGCACAAGCATCATGTTTCTTCCGCTTTGAAAAGAAATAGCACTTTCCTCGTAGACCCTTTTTAATGGCTCAATGCATTTGTATATATGTGCCGACAGACATTTTCTGTCCCAAGAAAAAGAGTGGGCTGTCGAACCTTACTTCCTCAGACAGTTGTAATATTTTGTGTGAAGGATTTTCCTATCGAGTTATAATATTAAATACAACTTTTTACATTTTTGTTTACTCTATATACAATCAAATCAAGTACGGGGCCTAGATAAACCGTATCAAATCATATATGAGTTTATACACACCTGAGATGAGGAGTGGCGAAAACTTGTCTTTAACTGAGCGCATAAAGGATGTTAGTTTTGTAAGTCACATATATCCGGTTGTTATTTTGTGACGATGAGAAATCCTGAAATTCTATTCGTCACTCCATCTAGTAAGGGATAAAGCTATTGTGGAAAACGGCCTTGGGAGCCTAAAATTTTATATAAAGATTTTTGAATTTGATTTTCGACTCCTGGTTTCCGGAGCAGGGTTGCTGATCTTGAATTAATACATTTATCATTCTCCATCTTCTTTGAAAGCTTGTATCATTAGGGTTACTTGTATTAATCAAAGCAGCGGTACCGAAATACACCTGGCTGAAAATGAGTACAAGTTTGTGGCGCCCTCCATCGGTAATGCTGGAAGTCAATATGGTGTTGGCCCACCCTTAGCATTCATGACAGCATTCACTCTCGCAGGCATGCTTTCAATCAGGTGCTGGAACGTTTCTTGGGGAATGCCAGCCCATTCTTCACGGAGTGCAGACCTGAGAAGAGTATCGATGAAGGTCGGTGAGTCGGCGTTCCGAAACATCTCAAAGGTGTTCTATAGGATTGAAATCAGGACTCTGTGCAGGCCAGTCCGTTATAGGGATGTTATTGTCGTGTAGCATCTCCCCCACAGCCCGTGCAGTATGAACAGGTGCTCGATCGTGTTGAAAGATGCAATCGCCATCCCCGAATTGCTCTTCAACAGTGGGAAACAAGAAGGTGCTTAAAATATCAATATTAGTCTGCGCTGTAATCGTGCTACGTAAAACAACAAGGGGTACAAGCCCCCTCCAGGAAAAACACGACCACACCACCACCTCCGAATTTCTCTGTTGGCACTACACACGCTGGCAGATGAAGTTCACTGGGCATTCGAATTACCCACACCCTGCCATCGGATCACCACATTGTGTACCGTGATTCGTCACTCCACATAACGTTTTGCCACTGTTCAACTGTATAATGTTGATGCTCCTTACACCAAGCGAGGCGTCGTTTGTCATTTTCCTGCGTGATGTGTGGCTTATGAGCAGTCGCTCGATCATGGAATCCATTGTTTTTCACCTCACATCTAACTGTCATAGTACTTGGAGTGGATCCTGATGCAGTTGGGAATTCCTGTATGATGGTCTGGATAGATGTCTGCCTATTACTCTTTACGAACTTCTTCAAATGTCGGCGGTCTCTGTTAGTCAACAGACGAGGTCGGCCTGTACGCTTTTGTGCTGCACATATCCCTTCACGTTTCCTCTTCACTATCACATCAGAAACAGTGGACCTAGGGATGTTTAGGAGTGTGGAAATCTCGCGTACAGACTTCTGACTCAAGTGACACCCAATCACCTGACCACGTTCTGCTGTTTCACGATGTCTAATGACTACTGAGGTCGTGGATAATGAGTACCTGGCGGTAGGTGGCAGCACAATGTACCAAAAATGAAAAACGTATGTTTTTGGGGTGTCTGGATGCTTTTGATTACATAGTGTAATTAGGTACCATTCTTGAATGTACATTGCCGTGAGCAGCCTCCTATGACAAAATGTTAAATTTAAGACGAAACTATATTAATACCACCAAATGTAGACGCGTAACTAGGAAGGGGTTTTGGGGGTTGAAATTCCCCTTACTAAAATGTAAAAATTAATAGCAAAAATAGCTCCGTTAAAACAATAGGAACGAGATACTTCCTAATCCTTACTGGCAGCGCTATACGAGGTTATATGTGGTTACATGCTAGGTAGATAACTAAAAGTTCACATGAAAATTAAATTAATTTCGAACACCCAGCACGCGCATTGAGGGGGGAATACTTACTCGGCTAAGGAGTACCGAAACGTGGTGTGGAGGTTAGAGGAAGGAATGGGTTTTTGCTGTACAAGATCCATAACACAAATCTACTCACACATTCCTAGCTTAATTTCCCAAACGTTTGGGGTTCCTACATTATTAAAAATGGAAGCTTGGAGGAGATGTCCACCGATCCAAAGCCCGGCTTATACACGCGGTCCGTTGCTCACGGAATCCTGAGAGTGACGCTATCCGCCACTACTCGTGGCTAACAAAGCTACCAGCCAAGATTGACGTAAAAAACAATGTGTCTGGAATGACTATGTAGAACAATAATGTAACCACCCAAATTATTAATACGCCACAGTATGTCTTAGACAATATCGTCAAATGTGACACAAGAGAGATGATACTTTAGATGGCAGCATACAGCCATGTTAAGATATCGGGGGCATGTTTTTGTTCCAGTGCTAAATTTGAGTGGTTTCCAAATGAGTGCAATGTTTCCCAGTTCAGAACATAAGTAGAAACCCTATTAGGTAATGAAATACAATCGCCAACAGCTGTAACATAAAAATAATTCTCATGTTACAACTTATTTGCCTCTAAGAAATTACGCAAAACATTCTATTCTAGTTTTAATTACAATAGTTGTAACTCAAATTATAAATATAAAAACTATTTATTTAAATATTTTAACCCAGAATTATTTCATATTTTTCATCTGAATTCATAAAAATGGTTTAAAAATCCGCTGTGATGCACTCACATGACTTTCTCTACTCTTTTACAAACTATTTTTACAAACGCTTATTCTCCATATGCTTCCTGTTAATCGAGATGTTAATCTTATTGCTAATTTTCTCGTAAATTCAAGGGGAATTGGCACACTTTAAGCGATAGTCAGATATTTTAAGAGCTGGTTGCTATGTGGAGTATTTCATTCTCTTTGCATTACAAGGGCACAAAAAAGGAATAACGAATTCGTATTTGAGAAAAAGTAAAGTATTGGAAAATTTAAGGGAATAACAAGCAATATCTCAGAAATGGTTCACTTAACAAGAAAATGAAGAATACTTTTGGAGACATTCCCAGAAAATTCAAGATATACATTTTATTTTCCATAAAAATGTCTTAAACATATGATACTTTAATCAAAATCATTAATGCCGTTTTTGAGAAAATAAAAATTTTCGAAAAATGTTCCATGTAAAGGGTAATCTGGGGTGGGGGATTTTCTTGAAAACCTTCGTGTCGCATCTCTGGAAGATACTGAACATAAATACCAAGTTTGGTGTTTATCCGACTGTTCGTTTCTGAGTTATGCTGTTCACAGACACACACACGGACATGTTTCCAAAAATGCGTTATATGCATTTAGTGGACCTAAAAACACGTATTTCCTGTGAAATCTCGGTATCGAGTTTTTGAGTTTCAAATGCAATACTTCCCCTACTTGCTATATGTAGTAGAGAAAGTAAGAATGGATCCCTATACATATCCCCCTTAATAATTTTCTGGCTACGCTTATTGGAAAACTGTACTGTTATACGTCTTGGACCCGCTAATTTTCATTTCATTTTTACTCAAATTTTTTCCAGCACTAATATAATAACGAATGCGTTTTAGAATATATTTGTAATAGATCTGAAATGAAAGCATGGTATTGTTTTCTTCCGCCTTGAGTTTAATTAACGTAACTCATTGTCTCGCTGAATTTTACATGTAACATGAAGAATTCGTTCTTTTATGTGAGCCATTTCAATAAATTTCCATATCGACATTAAAATTAGAGGCTTCTAACTGATGTCGTTCTAATGACATTAGTCGTTAGCGTGCGTCACAAAACAGATGACGTTCTTGTTACTTGACTGACAGCCTCGTAATTAAAATACAGTCAATTTTAACGGGATACTCTGCTGAACCGAGTCATTCTTCTAGGACATTATATGTTTATTTCCTTTACTAATTACTGTAGTAAAACGAGAAAGCAAGTATTGTATTCCATCCGAAAATTCGAATCGGAGACTTCAACCGATATACACATTTTGAAGTCATCCGGATAAAAAAAAATCTTACATGATACAATCCCATGACGGTCTCTACACTCCATCTTTGTTAGTGGCTGTACAAACTATTCTTACTAAAGCTTTTTTTATATTTACTTAAATAAACATTTGCAAAAATATCTACATTACACATTTCGTTATTGATACAAAGAAAAAAGTAATAGTCATATTATTAAGAACTGGACGCTATACGCTGACCTTAGAATTCCATACTGTTTCCATGCAATCACGAGAAACAACTGAAAATCGTCGAGAGTTTAAAATATGACAAGTATTTATCAATTCAAGATTTAATAATTGATATATCAGAAAGACTTATGCAACAGAAAAACGTATTTTAATTCAGTTGTGTGTTATAATGAGATTTACATTTTATGTGTAGTACGTTTTCGTCTATCACTTAACGTTTACCTGTTATATAAGAGTATACATAATTCCTTTCGAGTGAAGACTTCACAGGCTATTCCCAGAAAATTTAAGATATACGTTTTATTTTTCATGTAAATATCTTTAATATATAATATTTTAATAAAAATAGTTAAAGTAATATTTTAAAAAAATCTAAGCTTTCAAAAAATCTTCCACGTAAAGTGTAGTTGAGGTTGTAGGGATTTTTTTGAACCTTCGTGTCGCATCTTTGGAAGGTACCGAATCTATTTACCGAGCGTGATGTTTATCCGAGTTTTCGTTTTTGAGTTATGCTATTCACAGACACACAGACGCACACGGACCTTTTTCTAAAAAATGTGTTGTACTTTCTCTTTACGTATAGTATGCAGGGAAAGTATTGCATCCATCCAAAAATTGATATCGAGATTTCACCGAAAATACACGTTTTGAGGCCCCCTGAAGCACTTTCAAAAGAAGGTCCGTGTGTGTTTCTGTGAACAGCATAACATAAAAAAAGTTGGATAAACACCAACTTAGTATTTAGTTTACGTATCAACCAAAGATACGACACGAATCTTAAAGAAAATCTCCAAGCCCTTTACATAGAGCATTTTTCGAAAATTTTGATTTTCTCAGAAATGGCTCGAAAGGTTTTGATTAAAATGTCATATGTTTAAGATATTTTCATGGCAAATGAAATGTTTATCGTAAAAGTTCTTGAAATTTCCCCACAAGTCCTCTTTATCCTTAACAACTTTTGCATAAATGGAAAACTGTAAGAGATAAAACATTTTTTACTCAAAAACAGGTAGATCGGTTTAAAATAACGCTTTATTTAATACACTTTTTTGCCTAGTGACCTATTTTAGAGATATTGCTTGTTATTTGTTTCAATTTTCTAATACTTATACTTTTTCTCAAATGGGAATTGGTTATTCCTTTATGCCCTGGACATACAAAGAGAATGGAATGCTCCACATAGCAACCAGCTATGAAAAGATTTGACTATCGCTTGAAGCCTACCATATTCCCCTTGCATCTACAAGAATATTAGCAATAACACTAACATCTCGATATATCGATTAACATGAAGCATATGAAGAATAAGCATTTGTAAAAATAGTTTGTACAAGAGTAGGAAAAGTCGTATGTTTGCAACGCATCAGATTTTTCCTCCGAGTCTAGTGTCACCTTTGGTGTTCCCTGCATGTAGTGCTTCAATTTATGACGTAAAATCAGTCTCATCTCTCTCTAATCGCTCGCTAACCCATCGAACTCAGGACTCGTCACGCAAACAGAACTGGCTAACTGAAAACCAGATATTTGTGACCAGAAAATTTCCTATTATACTCGCACGAAATCTCAAGAAAGTTCCGTACAGGGCGCGGTAAAGAAAGGACTGGAAGCTTCTAAAAGTATCCCAATACAAGTTACCGGACGGTTGGTTAGTTAATAGCGCCTCGCCATCTCTATTTCTCCAACCAATCATACATTGGGTGGCACTGAAGAACACTCTAGACGCCAAGTCGAGTTAGTGTATATTTTACTGGGGAGATCCAAGCTTAAAATAAAAAAAATTTATGTGTTACACTCACATGACTTTCTCTACTCATCTACAAACTATTTTTACAAACGCTTATTCTCCATATACTTCATTTTAATCGAGATATCGATATGTTAATCTAATTGCTAATTATGTTGTAGATGCAAGAGGAATATGGTAGGCTTTAAGCGATAAACAAATCTTTTAAGCGCTGGTTGCTATGTAGCGCATTCTATTCTTTTTGCATGTCAGGATATAAAAAATTGTATAACGAAATTGAGAAAAACTATAAGTATTGGAAAATTTAATGGAATAACAAGCAATATCTCGAAAATTCGTTCACTCAAGAAAACAATGTATGACATAAATTGTGTATTTTAACGCGATCTACATTTTTTGCGTAGTAAAATTTTGTCCATCTCTTATGGTTTACCAGTTATGCAAAAGTCGTTCACAATGAAGAATACTTTTGGAGACATTCCCAGAAAATTCGAGATATACATTTCATTTGCTATAATATCTTAAACATATGATATTTTAATCAAAATCGATAGATCCATTTTTGAGAAAATTAAAATTTTCGAAAAGTGTTCCATGTAAAGGGTAACCTGGGGTGGAGGGATTTTCTTGAAAACCTATGTGTCGCAACTCTGGAAGATATTGAACCTAAATACCAAGTTTGGTGTTTATCCGACTGTTCGTTTCTGAGTTATGCTGTTCATAGACACACAGATACACACATGGACATGTTTCCAAAAATGCTTTTTTTGGATTCAGGAGGTCTAAAAACATGTGTTTCTGGTGAAATCTCCGTATCGAATTTTTCGGTGGAATACAATACTTCCCCTACTTACTATATGTAGTAGAGAAAGTTAAAATAAACCACTTTCTAAGCAGAAAGGAATCAAATTGCTATATTACTGTATTGACTAAGTAGAATAAGCAACATTTGACTGAAGAGATCAGAAATAAAACAATAGTTCAACTCAATTAGTCGAGGTTTGTAAAAATGATCAATTTTAAAGGAATTCGTTTAACATAATTGTAATAAGATATTAACTTTCCTAATGCTGAATGACTATTTTTTCAAGGAAATTAATACAAATTTTTATTTAAGTAAAGCAAGCACAATATGCCCTCCATGATGAAAAATTTAATATTTCTGAACCATGCTTATTACTTTTTATGTTTCTCTGCAATAAAATATTACATTTTGAGTAATGTTATCGCTATTTCTAGTAAGAAGTAATACAGCATCTAACACATTTAAAATCAGTAATGTAGGAAATTGTTAATATAATAAATAAAAAACAAATGCTTCATATTAACAAAAAGATCTACTATAATTGGCCTTTAAAGAAGATATAGACAAAATGTGAAAGAAAGTGCACAAGATTTACATCGTGAGGAACATTAAACACATTGCAGGAAAATGAAGATTTCGGGTTTCACGCGCTATTTGTAGCAGCAGAAGATTTAAATGTCACTTTTGGGCATTTAAGTCACTAAAAATATAAAACGCAATAGGGTGTTGATTTTACATTCTTTGAGGTTTATTACTTTCTCTACTGCTTACTTACAGAAAGTAAGGGAAGTACTGGAGTCCAATCAAAAATTCGATATCGAGGTTTCATGGGAGGAACACGTTTTGAGATTCCCTGAATAGTGTGTGTGTGTGTGTGTGCGTGCGTGTGTGTGTGTGTGTGTGCGTGCGGGCGTGTAAAAGTTTGAACAATAGAACTCAAAGCCGAAAAGTTAAGTATTAAACTTAGTATTAAAGTTAAATATCTCCCAAAGGTACAACAAAAAGATTTTCAACGAAATCTTCCCACTCCAAGGTATCCTTCCCATGGAAGATTTTTCGAAAGTTTTCATTTTCTCAAAAACGGCTCTAACGATTTTTATTAAAATAACATGTATTAATTGTATGTATATGACAAGTAAAATGTATGTCTGGAATTTTCTGGGATTAGACTATGAAGTCCTTTTCATTCGGAAGAAATTTTGTATTATCTTGTATAAATGGTAAACTTGAAGTGATAAACGAAAACGTACTGCACAAAAAATTGTAGATCCTTAAAAATAAAACATGTATTCTAAATAACTTTTCTGTGGCAAAATCCATTTTCCGAGATATCAATTATTAATGCTTGGAATGTTACTTTTGTCATTTTTACTTTCCCAACTTCGTATAGTAAGTAGGGGAAGTATTGTATCCCCCCAAAAAATTCGATACCGAGATTACACCGAAAATATATGTTTTGAGACCCCCCTGAAACCACAAAAAGGCATTTTTGGAAACATGTCCGTGTGTTTGTCTGTGTGTGTCTGTCTGTCTGTCAACAGCATAACTCAGAAACGAACAGTCCGATAAACACCAAACTTGATTTTTAGGTTCAGTATCTTCCAGAGATGCGACACGAAGGCTTTCAAGAAAATCCTCCCACCCCAGATTACCCTATACATGGAACATTTTTCGAAAATTTTAATTTTCTCAAAAACAGCTCCAACGATTTTGATCAAAATATCATATGTTTAAGATATTTTCATGACAAATGAAATGTATATCTCGAATTTTCTGGGAATGTCTTCAAAAGTATTCTTCATTATGAACGACTTTTACATAACTGGTAAACCATAAGAGATGGACAAAATGTTACTACGCAACAAATGTAGATCGCGTTAAAATACACAATTTATGTCATATACATGTTTTTGTGAGTGAACCATTTTCGAGATATTACTTCTTATTTCCTTAAATTTTCCAATATTTATACTTTTTCTCAAATGGGAATTCGCTATTCATTTTCTGTCTGGATATGCAAAGAGTATTAATCTGTGGCAAAGAGAATAGTGCTACACCTAGCAACCAGCTATTAAGAGATACGTATATGCCTAAGGCTACAGTATTTCCATATTGCCCTTGTAAATACAAAACAAGGGGAACATAGTAGCGATAGTCAAATATTTTTTATACTGAGAAATAAACAAACTGCTATGATTTTGTGAATCTTCTATTGGCCTTTGCTTCAAAGGAATGCTGATTTTAACCAATTTCGTGAGATCTTTTCATTTTATTAATTCATATCTTATTGTTCCTTACAGTAGCATTTTAAATGTTCCTATTTTAGTTTATATTTTTTGTTTCCACGGTTTAAGGGCTGTCTCATTTTATTCATTCATATATTATTTGTTATGGTACCATTTTCATGTGTTTCTGCTTTGTTTTATTTTCATAATGCCTAGTAAGAAACGAACCAGTTTTAATTTTAATGTTAAGAAGTTGTTTTCCGTGAAAGTAGCCAAAGTGATTGCTGGCACCTAGAGCCAAAATAACGACATATTTGGTGAGGTTAAAAACACACAGTACACAAGCAACTCTGTGACGGCCTTATGTTTTTCAACTGTAATAAATATTGATGCTTGGAATTCTGAAGTAATTGATAAAATTCTTCATTTAGGCAATGATTTGCACTTAAAATCAATTTCAAATTATGATGGTGTTATGCCTTATCCGCCTTACTTGTGCGCTGATGAGGTTTGGCTGCAGGATATTGTAATTGATTTTGTAAAAGTAATTTGCAATGCAGTTACAAATAATTTTGCATTACAAGGGATCATACCGAGGGATTTAGGCAGTGCGTTAAAAACGTTTATCCAGTGCTATCACTACGTGCGTTTACTGCACAGTTAAAATCTATAGCTCTTTTTTTTGTCCTGGTAAATCAAAGAGAATGGAATACTCCACAGAGCAACCAGTTCTTAAAATATTTAACTATCGCTTAAAGCCTACCAATTCCCCTTGCATCTACAAGAAAATTAGCAATAAGATTAACATCTCGATATCACGGTTAGCATGAACCATATGGAGAATAAGCGTTTTAAATATAGTTTGTACAAGAGTAGGGAAAGTCATGTGAATATAACACATCAGATTTTTTTAAGTCCTCTCAACATTCAATTATTTCTCACAATTGCATGGAAGAGTACGGAGGCTTAAGACTATCTTAAGGACGATCTTAAAAAATTAAGACTATTGCTGTTCTGCTTGTATCTCTAACGAGATGTGTAATGCAACTATTTTTGCAAAGTTTGTCTGGATTATAATGAATCGAATAGGAAAATAAGCATTCGTGTGAGTAGTAAAGCTAGGGAATTGAGAAAGTCATGTGAATGGAATGTCAATGTAATTTTTGTATTCGAAATTAGTTAGGCGGAAGGGAAAGTAACAGCCCACTTACAGCCCTGTCAGCTTCACTGTGTCCACATGGACGATACACCAGCGGCTGTGTATTGACAGAACATGTCTGAAGGACCGATGCCCTTAGAGCCTGCATCACATTATCTACTCTGTTTCCCGTTTAACGGGGTTACAAACACAAAACTACATGCAGCTTCTGTTTTCATTGTAACTATTGCAGTGTGTGCAGGCAATGGGGGGGGGTTGTCAAACGTTAACGTTGATGACATTCCTGTAATCGATCTGTCCGCTGCACACCATAGTGCAACAACTGCAGAAGCGACGACACCAATATTCCTGTCATGTGCACGTCTGCGGTTGCCTAAGACAGGTGCGTATGGTAGGTGGTGAAAGTGAGAGAAGCAAATGCTGTGTAACTGTGTGGTATCTGTAGGATGGCAAACAGGATTTGTAAGACTTAAATAAGGACAAAAGTATTCATCTTCACTCTAAAAATTCTAGCAACCAAATTAATGGAAATTATGTTCTCTTTTTTAATATGTAGAAAGAACAAAGTGTGTTGCATTTTACGTGTTTTTCATTTTTCAAAATCTTTCATTTCATAGATTTATGCTTTGAAAATTGGACCGAATTTTCAACCTTTTCATCTGTTGTATTTACAAACATTTTTATATGCAAATAATAGTGCAATTGTTGTATATATTCACCGGCGTATGACTTAAATTGGCGGAGAAATAAATTTGTGAAGTCGTTAATTTTAATTTTCCCTTGAAGATGGTTTGTATTGTTGTATTGTTATTTGCCCCACGCTTTGGGAGCCAATTTAAAGTAGAATGTTTTGCAGCTACGCATGGAAAGTCAGTTTGAAGAAGATGTATTATTTTCGACTGTTGGGGAGCCGAACTTGAAGTAGTTGCAACCGCACGTATGGTAAAAAGTTTCCGGTAGCCTTCGCCCCAAATGTACTTTCCTGTGGCCTTTGCCCCAAGCTTAAACAAATATTAACTTTGTAATTTTTACTGTTTCTTTAAATATTATATATTTATGTTTGCCTCAGCTGCGTCAGTATTTTTGTTAGAGACATGGATGCCTTAGCAGGGCGTAGTGCGGCTGAAGAATGTAGGCTTACACAGATTATAATTCTTAATTCACTCCTTTTTATTAATTCTGGACACAATTTAAATAACACTTCACTGATATAAAGAGCTGTGAGATTCTTTTATTAATTACTTGCACTTTTTAACACGTAAACTATTTTCGTCTCATAGGAATGTCTCTCGAGAACACATCTCGTCTGATTAGTAACACTATCTGCTAGCAACGCGTCCAGTTATGAGCGCTGTCTACAAGCAACTGACTTGGTTTCTACCGCCTAAACTTGTAAGTCTCTGTATTTAAGGTCTCTGATTGGCTATTCTTAATCCAATAGAATACCTTTATTTAACGTAAGCTTTTTTCTGGTTGTTGATTGGCTATTTTATAAACTGTCTCAAAATTTACATTATTGTTACTCCAATAATGACTAGTAGCATTATTGAACATTCTTACTCATTATTGCCTCAAGGTTACCTCATTGTTAGCAACTTTTAACCTATTATTCTTACAGCTCCTACATTATTAAATTACGTAATACATTCAGATAACATTATTAAATGTATACAATGATATAAACATATACAATGACTGTAATATACACTTTTTATATATTTTTACATATACATATTGCTTTAAGGAGGGCTGATATTGAGTTTACATTTATATAATGTGACTAAAATCACTTAAGTGTTAAAAATACTGTCTCACCCTACAAATGAAAAGTTATTTTCACCTCAAAATCAGGTATCCACAAAAAGAATGTTTTATTTAGTGCATGAAAAGCAATCCAGTAAACAGCATGTACAAAAACTTAAAAATCGGTATGAAACTAATAACATGCAAGGCAATGAAATCGCAAAACAAGTAAACTGTAATACTAATTGGAAAGGTAGAATCAGTCGACCGAAAAATTCAATGCTACCGACGGGATTTGAACCACGGTCTCGCGGTTTCCGTCCGGCTGCTATAAAGTGAACCATCATATCAACATGACGGTACGATATTAACTTCTGCAACTGATTCGCATTTTTCCGGTAAACCACACAAGGAGATTTCAAATTGTATTGAAATGACATACCTCAATGGCGATTTACAATGCTGTAAAGCTTTAAGTCTCGGGCTTCATATTTCCCACCACTATTAGGTCAAATAATGGAATTAATTGCCCTTCTACAATTGGAGAATTGTATGTTGGACAAGGTTCGAAGGGTAGAATCAGACGACTGAAAAATTCATTCCTATTGCCGGGATTTGAACCACAGCTCTCCCGGTTTTAACCACTGAGCTACTATGGCAACATGCCGGTAGACATTAATTTTCCCCTTTTTTCGAGTGGAGGAGAAAATGATTTAATCGCTGACCTCAGCCCCAATGGGAGTTGGGACTGAGAGTGTGGAACTCTCCGAGCGTCGGCATACCCACTAAAAACTCCTCCACCGGATTGAAAGGAGAAGGTTTGCTGGGGTACCGCCTAAAGCACCCGAACATTCCAAGGGGATGGTTGAAACTGGGCCGCAGTGCGGTCACCAGGGGAGTAAGGAATTGTTGCGGGGAGACAGACTTGACCAAGGCCCAGTCTGCCCCCGCAGCGAAGTAAAGGAGAAAATATTGGGATTCCAGGTGATAGTGTGAAGGATTAGTGGCGCTTGGATTTTCGGTTAGTTTGATGCGGATGGGAGGATTGAGAGGGGTGTGGCATCACATAGGATTCGATGAAGTTCCGAATTAGGATGTAGCTTTCTTGTAGGTGGTTGTAGTGGTCGGTGAGTTCCTTGAAGTTCTGTCTGTTGGAGTTGGTGTTGGTTTGTAGCTCTCGGATCCCCGCAACTGAAGCGCCGAGGGCGCCTAGTCGCGTGGACCGGTCGTCGCTGCTGTCGGTGTAGGGTTCGAGCTGAATCGCATTTGTTTCGGTAAACCACAAGGAGATTTCCATTGTACTGATATGTTATACCCCAATGGCGACTTTCAATGTTGCAAGTACTTTAAGTCCCGGGCTTCATAGTTTTGACCACTATTAGATCAATTAATGCCTCTATCTGAATTCATACTGCAAGTTTTTAAATCCCGGGCTTCATACTTTCGACCACTATTAGATCAATTAATGCCTCTATCTGAATTCATACTGCAAGTTTTTAAATCCCGGGCTTCATACTTTCGACCACTATTAGATCAATTAGTGCCTCTAGGTGAATTAATGCTGCAAGTTTTTAAATCCCGGGCCTCATAGTTTCTACCACTATTAGGTCAATTAATGCCTCTAGGTGAATTAATGCTGCAAGGTTTTAAGTCCCGGGCTTCATTCTTTCCAACACTATTAGATCAATTAATGCCTCTAGGTGAATTAATGCTGCAAGTTTTTAAATCCCGGGCTTCATAGTTTCTACCACTATTAAGTCAATTAATGCCTCTAGGTGAATTAATGCTGCAAGTTTTTAAGTCCCGGGCTTCATAGTTTCTACCACTATTAGGTCAATTAATGCTGCAAGTCTTTAAATCCCGGGCTTCATACTTTCGAACACTATTAGATCAATTATGCCTCTAGGTGAATTAATGCTGCAAGTTTTTAAATCCCGGGCTTCATAGTTCCTACCACTATTAGGTCAATTAATGCCTCTAGGTGAATTAATGCTGCAAGGTTTTAAGTCCCGGGCTTCATTCTTTCGACCACTATTAGATCAATTAATGCCTCTAGGTGAATTAATGCTGCACGTTTTTAAGTCCCGGGCTTCATACTTTCGACCACTATTAGATCAATTAATGCCTCTAGGTGAATTAATGCTGCAAGTTTTTAAGTCCGGGTTCATAGTTTCTACCACTATTAGGTCAATTAATGCTGCAAGTCTTTAAATCCCGGGCTTCATTCTTTCGACCACTATTAGGTCAATTATGCCTCTAGGTGAATTAATGCTCCAAGTCTTTAAGTCCCGGGCTTTATAGTTTCAACCACTATTTGGTCAATTAATGTTGCACGTCTTTAAATCCCGATCTTCGTAGTTTCGACCACTATTAGGTCAATTAATGGAATTTCAAAGCCATAACACAGCAACGCGTGCTTTAAAAATATCTATATTTACCTACTATACATGCGTACAGCGAAGTGTAAAAATGTGTAATTAAAGTTTACGAGTACCTCGATTAACAACAAGTAGATAGAAGAACACGTTCTTCCAAGAATTGTTTGTACTGGAGTGACTAGGGAACATAGTTTGAATACAACACGTAAGATTTTATCAAAACGAATGTCTAATTAATATTGGAATAAACATGAATCTGGTGGAGCAGTTATTGAAAATATAATTTATAAATTTGAAGTTTTAGACGCTCTATGTTATATTACACGTATGTCTAATGGAGGTTAAATGCATTTTGAGTTTATTGACAAAGAAAGAAGTAAATGCTAGGGCGGCGATAAAAAGTTTTTGGATCATGATTAGTTGAAACATGTTTTTTTGGCCAAAAGTAGTATGATGTAGTAAGAGTGAAATAATTATAATAAATAAACCCCGTAGAAAATTTTCAGTGTAATACATACCCTAGCTACAGGACAAGCTACATTCAGCTGTTTAAAAATCATGCCCCTATATTCAAGCTGCTAGCTCATGAGAAACAAAAACATAAGAATGGCCAGTTAACATCACAAAGTGTAGGTACTGCTACCGCCACATGTAGCCTATCAGTGATAGAACAGAACATAAACATAGAGCTCCCAGAGAGCAACTCTAACATACAGTAATGCAAGCGAACTACTGACGGTCAACTGTTCAGCCCTGGATCCGTATATTCAGTACGACGTCACGTATGCTAGGTATGGTAGTAATTACGCGATTACTCGCTCAATAGATATTTGTCCTAGCTCAAGTCATAAATTAAGTATATTAAACATCGGTGGAATAAGGGCGTCGGGTGATTTTCTTTCCGGGTCTTGTACTGAGGGTCCGAGGTTCGATTCCCAAATCTGGGATTGTGATTTTAAGTCGGTTCTATTGAAATAGGCCGGACTTGGTCATGTGAAGTATCCCCAAGGCCCAACGTGGTTTTGAGTCCACAGTAAAAGCTGTAGTTCCTCACGTTGCGCCGCCAATCTCATCACCATCCTATCATTGCAGGCAACGATTCCGTCCACTGGATGCCTCCACCTCAGTGGCAAAATGACGTATCCCCCGAAGGTAATGGGCCATTTGCGGAGCGTTAGAAATTGCGATATTGGTAGGATAATGCTTTTAATCTCCTCTTAAGGCCTAAAAGTTGTCGCAGTTCTCAGATGACTTGTGTTATCTTATTTGTTGGGCGCTTATTGTTTAATTATTTTTTTTTAAATTTCGGTTCTTTATCCTCCGGCTAACTATTATAACTCAGTCGAGCACGTATCTCTAAGCAGGGTGTGTAAACGGAAAGGAGTTGTTGCCAAAAGATAACTCTGATTAAAAAAATCTTGGCTTTTATTGCCGTCACGCTTAATTAATAATTGACATATTTAATCTTTCTACACGCCTGACTGAAACGGTGATATTTCCGAATGTAACTACAGTCGTTTTAGTTGCCGCGCACCAATTACTTCGCGTACTTACATTTTTGTAACTAACTCTCCGACGTGCACCTCGTGAGAGATTCCTATGCGACACTTGCTTATGGCTCGAGAATATATACTTCTTCACCTCAAATTGCCTAAAAATTATAATATAATTGCAATTGGTTACCAAATTGGGCCATCTTTAGCGCCTGTTTTGGTCAGCCAATCACTACTACTAACATATATGCTATTCCCTCCATTTCTAAAAAAGACACGCTGCCTTGAGGTCAATTCTTCTTAGTAACAAACAACTCATCCCCTCGGTTTATTGTTACCCACTTCTATTATCAGTTTCAGTGAGGCCGTGCAAACATATTTCCTAACAATCTTTATGGCTAACAAACATCTAAAATCATGTACATGCAATAATATTAATTTACACTATCATCACTCTGGCATTCACAGCATGTTATGATATAAAATATTGCCTCGAAGTATACTAAAACTGCATTAATAAACACTGAAACATGTTTCGCTTTTGGGTGATGTTTAATATAACACCAAGGTGTAACTATAATTACCCATTCAGTTCGTGGTGGATGATGGGTGCTCTATAAAGAATACCGGCGGTATATTCAAAGCCACCTGGGAACTATAACCTTACACCACAAGCCTCGTTCATTAAGATGAATGGCATTAGCAATAGCATCGCCCCTCAATTGCCTGTTACGGTCCCTAATCTTGCCCACTTAGCGTCTTCTCAGCCCCTACCCTATTAAACACCGTCAATCAATGCCAAAGCAAAGAAAATGTACACAAAGGGTTGGTCTGGAGGGCGTTAAGACAGATATTGGACATGTCATCCTTCTTCAATATGATGCAGAGTGTGATCCATACATCAGCAAGATGTGTAAGGGGCGCAGTCCCTCTGTCTTACCCCTAATGTGTGGGGCAAGCGGCGGAATGTCACCCCTTGCGGGCCTTTATTTTAACGTAGAGAATTCTATTGGTGGTGAACGCTTTATCAGTAGAAAAGAAATGGTTAGTATGGTGATGTCATCTGATAAAGTGGTCCAGTGGTCCACCGTATCATGAATAAGGAAAGTGTGGCTTGTTTTGAATTTCAACAACGTTGAAGTGTCAAATACAAAATATATGCAACTGATTTTGAAAATGTTTTTCCAGCTAATTACATCTTGAAAGCAACACCTCTCAGACTTGCAAAGTAACTCACATTTTCTTTGCTTCCGGTTGTATAGATAAATATATATAAAGTATTGTCTGAAGATGTTATTTTTAGTTATATTGTTGTTTGCCACACGTTTTGGGAGCCAATTTTAAGAAGGTGGTTTGTTGCTGCTACGTATGGTAAAATGTTTCCGGTAGCCTTCGTCTCAAAAATGTTTAAAAAAATTAACTTTATAATTTGACTGTTCCTTTAAATATTATATATTAACGTTTGCCTCGGCTGCGTCAGTATTATTGTTGGAGACATGAATTTCTTAACAGGGCGTGATGCGGCTGAACAATGTAGGCTACACAGATTATAATTTTTAATTCACTCCTTTTTTATTAATTCTTAACACGATTTAAATAACACTTCACTGATATAGAGAGCTGTGAGATTCTTCAATCAATTACTTGCCTTTTTAACACGTAAAACTATTTTCGTCTCACACGATTACGTCTTAAATTTCTCGAGGACACATCTCGCATCCGGTTAGAAACACTCTCTGCTACCAACGCGTCCAGTTATGAGCGCTGTCTACAAGAAACTAACTTGATTTCTACCGCCTAAATTTGGTTATTCTTGATAAAATAGAATACTTTTATTTAATTTAAGCTTTTTTCTGGTTGTTGATTGGCTATTTTATAAACTGTCAAAAATTTACATTATTGTTGCTCCAATAATGACTAGTAGCATTATTACACTTTCTTATTCATTATTGTCACAAGGTTACCTCGTTGTTACGTCATTGTTAGCAACTTTTAACCTATTATTCTCACAGCTCCTAAATTATTAAATTACGTAATACATACACATACATTATTACACATGTATACAATAATATAACATATACAATGACTGTAATATACACTTTTATATATTGTTGCATACACATTTTGCTTTAATTGAATTTATATTATATTATTAGACTGAAATCATTTAAGGTGTTAAAAAATCTGATGTGATACATTCAGATGAGTTTCTCTATCCTCAATCTTTATTGGTGGGTATAGGTACAAACTATTATTGCTATTGCTAATTTTAACCCAAATAAAACTTTGCAAAAATAGCCACATTACACATTTCGTTATAGATACAAAGATAAAAGCGATAGTCGAATACTTAAGACCTGGAGGGTATACGCTGGCCTTACTTTTTTATTATTATATTTTATTTTAACTACTTGCTCATATCGCGATTGATCTGTTGGTGGATATCTCTTAGAACGATCAGTGATGTACAGTTAGCCTTCTAGGTCTCATTCCTGTAACCCCTGCTTCATGCTGCGCAGATGGCATTAGGGTGCCGTCCAGTATAACTGCTTGCATTCACTATTTCCACTTATTTTTCATTTTACTATTGTTTTAAACTTAAGATGGAACTTTGGGTCGTGGTATTAAATATTCAATCCGGTATTTACCTTGGCGACTGAGGAAAACCACGAAAAAACCACAGACAGATTGGTCGGCCCACGGCATTTGAACCCGGGACCTCCCGAATGCGGGCCACAGACTTTTCCGCCTGAGCCATCCCGCTCGGTAATTCTATACTGTTTCCATGGCATCGCGATAAACAACTGAAAATCGATGGGACTTTAAAAGAAGTATTGAACAATTCGAAACTTTAATAACCATTCGAACCTTTTCCAAAACTTTTTCTCAAATGGGAATTCGTTATTCATTTGCTTTATGTCCTGGACATACAAAGAGAATAGAATACTCCACATAGCAACCAGCTCTTAAAACATTTGACTATCGCTTAAAGCCTACCATATTCCCCTTGCACCTACAAGAAAATTAGCAATAAGATTAACATCTCAATTAACATGAAGCATATGCAGAATAAGCGTTTGTAAAAGTAGTTTGTACAAGAGTAGAGAAAGTCATGTGAGTGTAACACATCAGATTGTTTTCATAATTTTAACTTTCAAATATGGGATGCGCATTAGTTTCGCTGGCGCATTTGATTCGCGTAAATACGGTATGTTTAATCGAATGTAAAGTGTAGTATTTATTGTAATGTAAGTATTTTGATCGTAGTGAGCCTATGTATCTATGTGTATTTTAAATTATACAAGCGTACCTATCCGTGTGGTAATTTTACGGCTTCGTTGTAAGATGGGATGTTTTTTTTTATTTAAAAACGTACCCGCTGTACGTCACAGCATCATTCACTATCTCGTAAGCATGTTCACTATATTATATCCCCTCTCCTGTCAACCAGCCAGCCGGCTGGCGCTGGACACTAACACCCAGCCACGAACACCGGCCTACAGGAACTGCGTCACTTATGACGGATCTTAGTTGGTTTAAAAGAATGACGTCATTAGTTCAGCGAGCCCCTTGTCTCAAAGAGGAGGTGCGAAATTGAACTTCGGCCTGTATGCGTTTCCAACTTCGTAAACAGGTTAATGTACTGCGGCGGTGCGTAACTGGTTTTCACTAGGACATTTTGTGCGTTCTTTGAACCGATCACAGAATTTGCATGTTTCAGTGATACTTCCTAACTGGAAGGATATCGTTACGATATTGGCTGCTGTGTGGATGATTTACCCCTATCTTGCCCAGATTTTCATGAGATCCCGAGACAAAACCTGGTAAGAAACCAAAAAGAGAAACAACAAACGTTTAAAAAAAATAAAAATAATCATGTATATAAAGGTTACTTCAATTATTTTGTTATTAAAAAGGTTAAAAATGTGTCATTAAAGCCGAAATTATAAGAATTGAATTGCATTTTATTTACGGACGCTGTTTAATTGCTGTGGTCCTCAGCGTCCCATTCTATATTGGACGTGAAAGACCGGTAATTTTGCTCAGAGGCCTCTTTATTAGGTTTGAGGTTCTTTTACGTGCCGTAAGTCTACTATAGCGGTTTACTTCCCTTCCAAAGGAAGCCATACTAAGGATTTTTACACCCCAAAAAATCCATCGCCCTCCGCCCGGTTTGAACCCGTGACCTCGGGAACTAGAACCTGGCATGATAACCACTACACCACAGAGGAACACTTAAAGCCGAAATTACGCTACAAAAACCGTTTAATTATTTGTGTATACGTGCTGGGATTGCTAATTTAACAGATGCAAGTGAATGAAGTTCCAAATGTAAATACTGAAAAGATATAATGCAAGTCCCATTTCACTAAAGTGACCTCGGAACTGTAGATAACCACCACTTCCACTTATCTTTCGCTAATCTTGTGCTAGAAGCACTGGTGACAATCTCAAAATATTGAAGTAGTGGTTTTGTATTGTTATTATTTACCCCACGCTTTGGGAGCCAATTTGAGGTAAGTTGTTGCTTCACCTATGGAAAGCCAATTTGAAGTAGGTGTTGTACTGTAGTTCTTATGTTGGGCAGCCGAACTTGAAGAAGTTGCAACCGCACGTATGGTACCCGGTAGCCTTCGTCCCAAATTTAAAAATATTAAGTTTTTAATTTGACTGTTTCCTTAAATGTTATATATTTATATTTGCCTCGGCTGCGTCAGTGTTATTGTTAGAGCCATGGATTTCTTTGCAAGGCGTGGTGCGGCAGAAGAATGTAGGCTTACACAGGTTATAATTTTTACTTCACTACTTTTTATTAATCCTTGACACGATTTAAATAATACTTCACTGATATAGAGAGCTGTGAAATTCTTTTATTAAATACTTGCACTTTTTAAACACGTAAACTATTTTCGTCTCACACTGAATACGTATTAAATTTCTCGAGGACACATCTCTTGTCCGGTTAGGAACACTGTCTACAACCAACACGTCCAGTTATGAGCGCTGTCTACAAGCAACGACTTGATTTCTACCGCCTAAATTTATAAATTTCTATATTTCCAGTCTGTGATTGGCTATTCCTAATCCAATAGAATACTTTTATTTAACTTAAGCTTTTTTCTAGTTGTTGATTGGCTATTTTATAAACTGTCACAAAAATTACATTATTGTTGCTCCCAGAATGACTAGTAGCAGTATTAGGTTACCTCATTGTTAGCAACTTTTAACCTATTATTCTCACAGCTCCTACATTATTAAATTACGTAATTACATTCAGATAACATTATTACACATGTATACAGTAATATAAACATATACAATGACTAATATACACCTTTTATATATTGTGACATACACATATTGCTTTAAGGCGGGCTGTTATTATATTTTTTATTATATAATTTCACTAAAATCATTTAAGTGTTAAAAATACTGACTCAGCGTCTACTCAGATAAGTGACTGGCGTCAAAAGCGGAATAAATCCGGAGACCCCTTATGAAATTTACATTCTGATAGGTAACCTCATTTTCGCAATGGGCACTTGTGTATCTTGATCACTACATTGCGGAAGTTGTGTATCTTGATCACTACATTGCGGAAGTTATGTGTGGGTATGACTTAAAGGTCATGAATGTCATTATGGCTACTGCACAGGATTGCATTGCGGCTATATTTCACCTCTTAATCACAATAAACATTAAATAAGCAACTGATTTATCCTCCACCACCATCCGTGAAGTTACATTGGATTACGTATATTTCTGATTGCACTCAACTTTACTAACAGACGTTCCAAACGTTTCTGAAGCATTTGGTTGTCTCGCTTCGGAAACATTCTGCCACTGACTTTAAATTTTATTTTAACACCTTTAATGCAAAACATTAAAGTTGTTGGGATCTTGGACAATCTAGAACAAAAATGTTTTCAAAATAAGACAAAAGCTTTTGTATACGTTTCAGGAGAATGTCGTAAATGAGAAGCTCAATAATCCCCAGTTTAAATGCACATGCACGTCGTCAAAAGTATTTGAAGATCGTCAAACTATTGATGGCTCATCAAAAGCGGACGTTCTGTTTCACCTATGTGTCATCCTTTTGACCACCAAAATTCTCTCAACTTTTGAGGATACGTCAACTCTAGTTTGAAGGTTATGTAAGTACTCCAATTTTCGAGAAGAGCCATCGCATTTACTGTTATTCCAGCAAGTGAGCAATGGATATTTTTGGTACTGAATCGAAGTAATTGGGTCGAAACTTTACAAACAAGGCTAGAAAGCAAAGAAATTCTATAAAGTAATGACTTTACCCAAATTGCTTTATGGAAGTGAAACCTGGGAAGTTAAATCATACTAACTCAAAAATAACTGATCAAAATCTAGTGGGCGGAAGTGAAATTCCTATGGAGTGAAAAGAATCTACGAGGATGGATAGGATACAAAATGAAGATGTTAGGGAAGAGATAAATATCAATTCAATATACAAGAAAATATTAGGTAATAGACAAGATTGGACAGAAAGTTTACTAAGAATGGATAGCCCGCCCTCGTAGGCGTGGTCGCTGGAGTGTGTGGTTCCGGCGCTCCGCCAAGCTGAGGGTCGCGGGGTTGAGTCCCGCCATGGGGATGGGTGTTTGTGTCTGTGTCGTGTAGTTGCGATAATAAGCGGTAACGAAAACAGTAAAAACACAATAATCATAAACTGGGTAAAACAAGGGAACTTTAAAAATAAAAGAGTGAAAGACCAAGACAGCTCGGAATACTAGCCTAGAGGAAGAAGAGGTCAAGGACTACCCAGGACATACTGAAGACAATTGCTGGGCGAAGTGATCAAACCATGAAGTGAAGAAGAAGAAATTGAACCAAGATTGGAATGTCCTACGAACAGAAATCGACCACTCTTACCAATTCAACAGTTATTGGTAACACCAATATTTTGCCTCGGGGTAATTTCATATTCTTAAAGGTAGCTGCAATGGAGTTTCGAAATCCACAGTGGCGGATGCAGTCGCTTCCTTACGGTCTCAGTGACGTAAGATTTTTATGCAATTTCAGAATTTTCTGACACTGTAGACACCATCGACTGTACTCATGTGGCCATTTTGTCATTCGGTGAGTCTACTGCAGTAGAAAGAAGAAGTCATACTTTTACTTTGTCTACTGCGTATAATAAGTAGGGAAGTATTGTATGTCCAAAAATTCAATGTCAGGATTTCACCGAAAATATATATTTTGAGGCTCCTAAACCCCAAAAGAGCTCCATTGTGTGTCTGTGAACAGAAACTTCTAAGAATGAAACAGGGAGATTTTAAAAAATCCCCCACACCCAACTGTCCATTACATGTAACATTTTTCTAAATTTTTTAATTTATAAAAATGGCAGCAACGATTTTGATTAAAATACCATATATTAAAATATTTACTTGACAAATAAAAATGAATAGCCTTGAATTTTCTGGGAATAGTCTGTGAGGGCCTCTTCATTCCGAAGGAATCTTTGTATAATATTCTATAACTGTTAAACAAGAAGGAAAGAAAAAATGAGTAAGATTACTTTAAAACCCACAATTTATTTAAAATAACTTTTTTGTGGCATCAGCCATTTCTATAATTTCAGTTATTAATGGTTCGAATTGTTGAACGATGTCAATGCCCCGTCAACATTAAGTTGTTTTTCGCGTTGTCACGTAAACAGTATGGAAATTTAAACCCAGCTTATAGGTCTAGTTCTTAAATATTTAACTGTCGCTGTTCCCTTTGTATCTATAACGAAATGTGTAATGTAGCTATTTTTGCAAACGTTTAATTGGACTAAAACGAAGTATACAAGAAAATAAACTTTCGTAAGAATAATTTGTGTATTAGCGACAAGGGATGGAGAAAGTCATGTGAATGTAACACAGATTTTTTCCGTAATATTCAGAATGTTTGTAGTGCAAATTCACTAATTCCCAATATTTCTTATACTGGTTTTGTTCTTGACAACTGAGGCAGTATTTTTAACACTTAAATGATTTTAGTCAAATTATATAATATGTAAATTCAATAACAGCCCGCCTTAAAGCAATATGTGTATGTAATAATTTGTAAAATGTATGGAACAGTCATTGCATATGCTTATATTATTGTAAACATGTTCAACAATGTTATGTGAATGCACTACGTAATTTAATAGTGTAGGAGCTGTGAGAAAAAATAGGTTTAAAGTTGCTAACAGTGAGGTAACTTTGAGGCAATAATAAGTAAGGAAGTGTAAATGCTACTAGTCATTAAAGCAGCAATAATGTAAATTTTTGATACAGTTTAAAAAAAATAGCCAATCAACAACCAGAAAAGACTTTAGTTAAATGAGGGTATTCGATTGGACTAGGAATAGCCAATCAGAGACTTGAAATACAGAAATATACAAATTTAGGCGGTGGAAAACAGTTCAGTTTCTTCCTGACAGTGCTCATAACCATATGCGAGATGTGTCCTCGAGAAATTAATTACGTATTCGTGTGAGACGAAAATAGTATACGCGTTAAAAAGTGCAAGCATTAAATAAAATACTCTCGCAGCTCTCGATATCAGTGAAGTGCTATTTAATTTGTGTCAAATTTAATATAAAGGAGTGAATTAAAACTTAAAATCTGTGTAAGCCTACATTTTTGTCGCATCACGTCCTGCCAAGACATCCATGTCTCTAAAATAATACTGACGCAGCCGAAGCAAACAAAAACATAATATCTATGAAACAGTCAAATTACAAAGCTAATATTTTTAAACTTGGGGCGAAGACTACCGGAAACCGGGTACTATACGTGCGGTTGCAACTACTACAATTTCGGCTCCCCAACAGTTGAAATATAATACAACTCCTACTTAAAACTGACTTTTCATACGTAGCAACAACTCCTAAAATACAGCTTTCTCACAACAGTCGATTGAGAATGACGTTCAAGACAGAGAGACTGCATGACATTCTTGGTGACATCAGGTTATCGAGTGGTGTGTCAAAACATAAGCGCTTCGCGATCGGCAAAAATTGACGAAGTATTGGTTTTTTCGCGGTATCATTCGTGTTATCTGATTTGCTGAGCGCCTGTTATTGTGTTATTATTTTGAATTTTCGGTTCTTTGTCCTCCGGCTAGCTATTATTACCCAGTCGAGCAAATCTCTTGAACAGGATGTGTAAACGGAAAGGAGTTGTTACTAAAAGATAACACCGATAAAAGAATTTATTCTTACACTTTTATTGCCGTCACACTTCATTAATTTCACATATTTACTCTTGATACAGGCCCAAATGAAACTGTTATATTTTCGAATGTAACTATAATCACTTATTTGCCGCACATTATTAATTCGACTATTTCACATTTTTGTAACTAGCTTTACGACGCGAGAGATTCTATAGAATTGCGCGAAGTGTAACCCGTGGATGATTCTGTTGAACTGGGGAATACTTGTCTCTGGCTTTAGTATTTACACTCCCTCACCCCGATATGCCTAAAGATTATAACAGAGCTGCTATTGGTTAATAAAGCGCGCCAACATTAGCGTCTATTTCTATATCCAATCAAAATTACGAACACATATGCTCTAGGGAAAATATTCCTCCATTTCTAAAGAAACGCGCGCTACTCTGACGTCATTTGCTTGCCTCTTCTAATTAATAAACAACTCACCCCCTCGCTCATTGTTACCCGCTCCTATTGTCAGTTTCAGTGAGGCCGTGTAAACTTATTTTCTAACAATGCTGATGATTAACAAACATCTCAAATCATTGTTATACAATAATGTTAATTTACACTACAATCATTCTGGCATTCACAGTGTTGTGATATAAAATACTGCGTCATGTTTCAAAACATAAGCGCTTCGCGATCGGCAAAAATTGACGAAGTACTGGTTTGATGTCCCGCAAGATAAATTTGCCGGGATTGGTGAATCGCGGCATAAGTGAACCACTTATAAGATTTACAGAAGTACACCAAATTCATAAATTCAGCATATACGACCCAAAACAGAATATATAGTAGCCAGTCCGCCCCTGGATCTTTTCACACGAGGGAACGCCATTAATCAGCACGTCGATCTCGATGAAACATTCACGCAACTCAATAGCATGATTAGGTTATTTAGCCACGCAGCTATTGGTCATCTTCATCTTATTAATGCGATGTGAACACATTTACAGTGCAGGACGATTCTCTCAAGTGTGTGATTAATAATACACCAAACATCCTATCCTTCTGTATTCTTAAAACGTGATGTATCATTCTTTTAAACCATCTACCACGACAAGATCACCCTGCTTCATTTTGTGTTGTGATTTTATTACAGATGAATTCTAATTAATGCAGCTTTTCATAAAATTTAGAAAATAGGGAATTCCAAACAGGGGGTAGATATTTTTGTCTTTTGTTTCTTTCTTTTGTATGTAGATAGATTAAACGATGCCCAACTTGATAAACTAAATTTTCTTTCTCTACCACATAATTAATACGTAGAGAAGATTTTGCATTCCATAAAAAAAATTCAACACCCAGATTTCACCGGAAATACGCATTTTGAGACCCATGGATCCCCAAAAGAAATCCTCTGGTATTTTGATTTGTAGTAGTTGGTTTGTTACGTTGTTTGCACCTCGCTTTGGGCGTCAATTTGAAGTAGGTAGCTGCTGCTACGTATGAAAAGCCGATTTGAAGTAGTTTGTATTGAAGGAGTTGCATCGTATTTTAACGGTTGGGGAGCCGAACTTGTAGTAGTTGCAACAGCACGTATAGTAAACAGTTTCCGGTAGCCTTCGCCACAAATGTATTTTTAGGTGGCCTTTGCCCCAAGTTTAAAAAAGTATTAACTTTGTAATTTTATTGTTTCTTTAAGTATTAAATATTTATGTTTGCTTCGGCTGCGTCAGTATTATTGTTAGAGACATGGAAGTCTTGGCAGGGCGTGATGTGACAAGAATGTAGGCTTACACAGATTTTAAGTTTTAATTCATTCCTTTTTTTAATCCTTGACACAAATTAAAAATCACTTCACTGATATCGAGAGCTGTGAGATTCTTTTGTTTAATTAATTGCACTTTTTAACACGTAAAGTTAGTTTTCGTCTCACATGAATACGTATAAAATCTCTTGAGGATGCATCACGCTTCCGGCTACAATCACTGTCTGCAGGCAACTGACTAGATTTCAACCGTCTAAACCTGTAAATTTATGTATTTCAAGTCTCTTAATGGCTATTTTTTACTCCAATAGAATACCTGCATTTAACCTAAGCTTTTTTTTTGGTTGTTGATTGGCTATTTTATAAACTGTCACAACAATTACATTATTGTTACTCAAAGAATCACAAGTTGTACTGTTAAAATTTCTTACTCGTTATTGCCTCAAAGTTACCTCATTGTTAGCAACTTTTAACTTATTATTCTCACAGCTCATACATTATTAAATTACGTAATATATTCACATAACTTAATTACACATGGATACAATAATATAAGCATATGCAATGACCGTTATATACATTTTACAAATTATTACACACACTTATTGATTCAAGGCGGGCTGTTATTGAATTTACATATTATATAATTAGACTGAAATTATTTAAGCGTTAAAAATACTGCCTCAGATTCAGCATCTTCTAAAGATGTGACACGCAGATATTAAAGAAAGTCTCCCACCCCAAACTACCCTTTACATGGAACATTTTTTTAGAAATTTTTCATTGTCTGAAAAATGGCGCTAAACAATTTGATTAAAGTAGTATATATTAATGATGTTTATATGAAAAAAATATGTATAACATGTATTTTCTGAGAACAGCCTTTAAAGTTCTTTTCATTCTGAAGGAACTCTGTATAATCTTGTATAACTCGTGAACCTTAAGCTATAGACGAAAATGTATTACACAAAAAATGTATATCTCTTTAAAACACAGAATTTAATTCAAATATATTTTCTGTGCCATCAGCCATTTCTGACATATTTGTTATTAATGGTTCGAATTGTTCATTACTTGGGCATTATTTAAAGCCCTTTTAGCATTCTGTTGTTTCTCGCGAATGCATGAGAAGAGCACGGAATGTATAGCGTCCAGGTATTAAATAGTTGATTATTGCTGTTCTCTTTGTATTTATAGCGAAATGTGTAATGTAGCTATTTCTGTAAAGGTTTATTTGAATTAACGTGTAGTATATAGAAAAATAAGCTTGAATATGAATAGTTTGTATACTCACTAATAAACGATAGAGGCTGGAGAGAGTCATATGAATATAGCACACCATATTTTGGTATTTGCACACTTTAGAGTTTGAGCTAGGTATAGTGTTCAAAGACAGACTTTTTTTTCAGAAATTCGTTTTATATAATTATATTCTTTTAACCTTACAAGGGGTACATTCAGTGGACTTTAGATATGTATGTTATAGGTACATGTCCGTGTGTGTGTGTGTGTGTGTGTACAAAAAACCAGTTAAGTACCAAATTTGGTATTTATGTTGAGAAATATGTTTATTACGTTGTTTTGTATTTTATTTTAGCACCACGTATGGAAGCCAATTTGAAAATGGTGGTTTATTACGTCATTTGCACCACGCTTTGGGCGTCAATTTTAAGTAGTTTGTATTGTAGTTCAACTGTTGGGGAGCCGAACTTGTAGTAGTTGCAACCGCACGTATAGTAAACAGTTTCCGGTAGCCTTTGCCCCAAATGTACTTTCAGGTGGCCTTTGCCTCCAAGTTTAAAAAATATTAACTTTGCAATTTATCTGTTTCTTTAAGTATTATGTATTTATGATTGCCTCGGCTGTGTCAGTATTTATATTAGAGACATGGATATTTGGCAGGGTTGTGATACAACAAGAATGTAGGCTTACACAGATTATAATTTTACTTCACTCCTTTTATTACTGCTTGACACGATTTAAATAACACTTCACCGATAGAGAGACAGAGAGCTGTGAGATGTTTTATTAATTAATTACACTTTTAATACGTAAACTATTTTTTCGTCTCACACGAATACGTATAAAATCTCTCGAGGATGTGTCTCGCGTCCGGTTAGGAACACTGTTTGTTTGCAGGCAACTGACTTCTAGATTTGTAAATTTTGCTATATTTCAGTTTCTGATTGGCTAATCCTACTCCAAGAGATTACCTTCATTTAACTAAAGCTTTTTCTGGTTGTTGCTTGGCTATTTTATAAACTGTCACTACAATTACTTTATTGTTACTCCAAGAATTACAAGTAGTACTGTTAAACTATCTTACTCATTATTGACTCAAGGTTACCTCATTGTTACCTCATTGTTAGCAACTTTAACTCAATATTCTCACAGCTCCTACATTATTAAATTACGTACTATATTCACATAACATTATTATACATGGATACAATAATATAAGCCCATGCAATGACTGTTATATACATTTTACAAATTATTACATACACGTATTGCTTAAAGGCAGGCTGTTATTGAATTTACATATTATATAATTAGACTGAAATTATTTAAATGTCTCACTGTTTCCGGAATAACAAACCAATAGTGTAACTATTTAAACAGTTAAATATTAAACCAATAACATACACCATATATTAGATTATGAACAACCCATAGTGCCATTAAGAGTAGTTGCGCAGTTGGAAAAGTGGCTATGTTTGGGTGTTCGTAGTTAAACACAAAAAGTGAATAAACGCAGCGATTTACGTGGTTGATGCACGACGATCACCAAGTGCTCTGTGAATCTGTGAGGAAATACTCACAAGTGCATACTGCTTAGTAAGCGTTCTCATTATTTAACCGTGCACAGCAGTTTGCTTGACCTTCAGTTCAAAACGTGCAAGAGCAACCGTGAGCGCGTAAAGTAATTTTCGTATTTCATTATATTAGACAAAACCTAATCAGTATTCATTACATAAAGTATATGTGTGATTGTGTTTAAATTACGGAATCTTACCGTACAAAATAACATTATTTTTCTTAATCAGTAACCGCCTACACTTTAAAAAATAGAAAATTCTTTCTTAAATATAGATAAGAACGTTTTTACGTATCAGTATAAAATTAAAGTTAGGGAATCAAAGTAAAGTTCGATTTAAGTAATTAGATTTAAAGGTTTCAGAGTTATTTCATCATGAAGGAAATTTAGGAAGATATGATAAATTTGAAGAATTTTAATCGCAAAACTATGATGTTCTAAATTTTAAGTTTGCATAGAGCATTGTTTCGGGCTTGTCTACAAATACAGAAAGTTTCGTTTGGTTTAAAAAATGAAGGGTAATTTTCCTTCTATTTCGGACGATTTGAAAGAATGTCCCAATCTTGGTTATTTGCAGTATTTATCTCACTAGATTAGGATCTGTATCTAGTTTTGCGGTAGCTCCAAAAAACTGGTATTTTATCCGTCCTGTGGCTTCGCATTCTAGTAGAATGTGATTTACCATTTAATCGGATTGTAAACACTAAAATCCATAGTTATAAATGTTGGCAGTTTTTTGCTTTATTACATAGATGGGTATCCTTAAACTGTTAACGCTCCTTTACCTCTGACTAACTTATGTGAAATATCCCCAAGTCCGCACGCGGTTCGAAGTCCACGTTCCAACGGCTTCCTCATTATCACCTGCCATCAGACGTAACGGACAATGCCCAAAGGTGCTTTCAGGAAATAATAACGGGCCCAGTCTATGATATAAAGAGCAATTGTGAGACATATGTCGCTTCTGCATGCATGCAGATGAATCTAATAATCCAGCGCTAGCCCCTTGTGCAGCGAGATGCAACCCGCGGCGGGCGACATGTTCGTGTTGACACACGCTATATTGGTTTGCTTGTGCCCTCAAGGTGTTTTCCTTGGTTCACTTGTGCATGAGAAGAATCAACAAGGTAGGCCATTTCGCCCATAGCTCCCCCACCTGAGCATTCACATACCTACCCCATATTGCAGCAAATCTTCCTCATTTTACCTTTTCGGTTGGATTAATTTCGTGTAACACCGCATGCATTTCTTGTCAGTTACAGTTACATAGAAGTTCCTTTTAAAATTTTTATTTTTTCATAACTTTAAGTATATGGCAATTAATAACTGCATACCAATCGTTTTGGTTGGATAAAGCAGATATTCTTTCTATATACAGGGCGAAGAAATAATCAGCTGCTTGTAAAACCTTTCATTTCAAAGCAGAAAACAGGGAAGTGGCTCAGTGGTAAAACCTACTACAAAATGCAACCAAGTTAGTTCAATGATTACTTTATCTTCCACGAAAATATACTACATAAGTGGAAATACTATATTCCACCCAGAAATTTGATACCAAAGTTTTGGAATGTCCTGTAAATCCTAAAAGGCATTCTTTACTTTCTATATCACGTATACCAACATGCATAAAAAGAGGTCCGTAAGGAAAACAGCTAATTATATTGGCAATGACAAATGCTTTTTTCAGAAACAGGATAGAAATAAACAAATAAGAGAGGAATGTGTTATTTATACAATTAATGATAAAATATTACACTATAGAGAAAATTGGGGAGAAAATCTAAACGCTCGTATCCCGAAAACACACTCAGGTCCAAGATGGCGAAGAAGAAGCGCCGTAGAGTCGCCGAGCCAGCTAAGGCAGGACCGTCTTCTTCTCCTCCGGAACCCGCCGAGGAGAACTCGCCGAGGAGAACTCGCCGCAGTAGCCAGGAGCAACTTTTGCCTCGACCGCCGCTTCGCCGCCATCCAGTGCAGCCACGCCGCGACTGCCTCGCAGTTGCTGCCATCTTCACCGGGGTTCACGCCAGCGATCCTTGGAGCTTCCCAGCCTGTGCCTCATGGGAGGTACTGCGCTATCATCCGAGGGGTCCCGAGGGACCTGCCAGTCAGGTATCTCATCAGTTCAGCTCACCAGCAGTGACCTTTAGCCTTGAAAGCCACTCGGATCTACGGAGCGCAGGGACCCACGTCGATCGTAAGGATCGAGTACGCAGACCCTGGCGACTATGAAGCGGCCTTGAGGGCGGGTCTGCCCTTGTTAGGGCGGTGCTTACGCATCGAGGCCAGCCGAGTAGAACGCCAGGTGCCCTGCAGGCGCTGCTGTGCCTATGGTCATGAGGAGCCGACCTACTCAGCACAACCAAGGTAGGGAGTGGTAGTGGTGGTATTTATTAAGTATTTAGTATTACATTAATTGCATAACACAGTCACATGGGTCATAAGACCGTACATGCTCTCTAGAAAAATACCTGGTCTGTATACGGGACTTGCTGTTCAACCAGAAAACAATTATTTTTTTTATAATCACCGCACTATATACATACATACATACATACATACATATAAAACACACTCTAACACACACACACACACACACACACACACAGTCACGCACAAGTACTCAAGCACCACATATGTTTAAAGAAAAATTACACGAACACCTTATCTCTTAGTACACGTACTTCCATTAAGTATGTGCCCATGCTTGGCCAGTTTTGGCTGTTTAGAATCAAGTCCCAGCATGCTGTCCTTCGTCTGTTGGAAGCCAAAAATACTTCCAACAACCAAGGTGCTACTACAGTGGTTCCGCCTGCACCACCTCATAGTGTACTCAGGACGACTACGCCGCCGCCGCTATGCAACCTGTGGTCAACGCACTTCACCGGCCAAGCGCTCTGCCCCCTGCATCCTCGCAGGAAGGCACCGCAGAAGCCACCAGCACCTACGCCGCAGCCATTGACAGCCGTGACACCGTTCAGGATCTCCACGTGGAGTTTCTGAACATGACGATGAAGCTGACAGCCCTGGAGGAACTCATTAGGGATCTTCAAACCACATCAGCTGCTCAACAGGTTTTCCTAGCTGGGCAGTTCGACAGCACTTCATCCAGAATCACATCTATCGCCGAAGCCATCCGGGTCTCATCTCTTAGTCCCAGGCTGAAGACGAACTCGGATAGAGTCGCGAACTTCTTGCAGCAATGCAAGGAGTTCAACCAGCAACAGCAGCAGCATCATCAGTACTATCCTCATTCCTAACGTCCATTCTCTTGCAAACCCTCGCCATTCCCACTAGTGTTGTAGTCAGGTTTCATGGTGGAACTTAGTAACTACCTTTACCCGCTCCCGCCCATAGGGCAGCAGCCAACTTCCTTCACATACTAACGCTGGTGCTATGCGGTACCACACAAAGACACGTTTAATTCCACTTTAAAAAAATTCCGAAAATTGCCCTTTAAACATCCACCATAAGGAAGAAGGAACGTAGGACGACCCTGAAGAAGATGGCAATGAGAGCGTAACAGGCCAGAGAGCCTAATACTTAGGAGGAAGAAGACAAATGTGGCCCCACCCTCTGACAGCGTGAGCTACTCTCTTTCTGAGCATAATCACTAGCTGCTGGATAGGAAGGGTACTTTCACTCTCCCAAAATATGGCCGGAGGGTAACATTACACGCTACATATCCTCACTAGTGGAGTAGCGTTAAGGCAATGCTTCATCAAATTTAGGCGCAAAAATAAAATATGAGATAAAAAGTAGAAATAAACACGAAAAACTTTGTCTTCGTCTCCATTTCGCTGATGAAAGCTCAATAAATGGCGCAGCTGTTGTTCAGTTTAACGATACAGGCAAATAATTCTTCACCCCTTCCCCTAGAAGACGAAGTATATTGTACTGGTCTAGAGTTTCTTTGTGTACCAAACACAGTGAAACACTTTCATACAGGCGGTATCCGAACCACCCCTTCAATTGTATACCAATTATAACATCGTTCATTGGTTTGTTTTTTCGTCTAGCTTGTTTTCAAGTTAATCACATAGGGAAATGATTACGGCGGGTGGAGTCAGAGTTTGGTTACCTGAAGGTGGAAAACTTACGGAGGGAAAAACATTGTTGCAATCTAGCGGAATGTGTCACTTTTTATGCACATCAGTGGGTAGAGAAAGTTTTGCATTCCATTCAATAATTCTATACCAAGATTTCATCGGAAATGCTTTGAGGCTTCTGAAACAAAACAAAAAAGAAACAGTATTTTTTAGACAACGATCCATGTGTGTGTGTGTGTGTGTGTGTGTGTGTGTGAAAAGCGTAATTCAGAAAAGAATAGAATACCAATTTTGACATTTAAGTTAATCCTCCAGGGATGCCACACTAGGATTTGCAACAAAATTCTCTCACTACCTTATTTTTTATTTTGTCAAAAATATCTGTAGCTAGTGTGATTAAAATACCATAACTTTACGACTTTTACATGTGCAAAAAGACATATATTTGAATTATTTTTCGTAAAGCAAAAAATTAGATATCTTTGAAACACTACTCGTACTTATTTAAAGCAACGTTTATTATGATATTAGCCATTTTCGGTATATTTGTTTTTATTGGTAGGAGTTTTTTAATTTTCACTTTTTGAAGTTCTGTCATCATTCAGTTATTTCTCACAATGTCGTGGAAAGGAATTTCAATTCCAGCATATACTGATCTGGTTCTTGAACATTTGACTATAGCTTCAGCCTCCTGTGTCCCTCTTGCACTTACAATAAAATGTGTAATGTTGATTAACATGTAATTAGAGAGATAGCGTTTGTGAATGAGTATGTAAATGCAATAGATAACATTTTGTATGCTTCATTTAATTAATCTCCAGTTTACATAAGTTGTACATTTTTTAGTCTTTAATGTATATTGACGTGCTTAAAATGTGGCCATAATGTTTATATTGGTACTAACAAAACCTAGTCCCACTCCCTGCCAGTGTCACCATCTCTGTTTTCCCAAACATAAATCTATTCACAGGATTTTCAGGGTACTTTATCTCCCTCAAAGTATTGCTGAACTGCCGAAGGATAACATTACAACTTAAACCTCATATTTACAAGCTGCCTACCATATTCTTAGTGCAGGTTTTCTTACTGCCATTTAGTAGTGGCAAAAAATTAATCTTCGACGCCATATCGCTGATAAAAGTCCTAGTATAAATGTTGTAGCTGTTTTTCAGTTTAACCATACGTGCAAATCATTGTTCATACCTTCCTCCAGAAGGTCGGATTATTTGCAATTGGTTTTCTTGTGTACCAATTTAGCGAAAACTTTCATAGAGGTGGTATGCGAACCACCCCTTCAATCCACAGTCACTCAGCGAACTGTGTGGAGTCAAAACTTGGTTACATGAAGGTGGAATCCTTATGTACGGCAGCGTACTTCTTTCGAAATAACATTTGTAGAATTTGCCTTACAATAACGTTGTATAGATTATAAGGATCAATATTTCGGACTGGTAACTGCAAATTTATACATACACGCATTACTAGACAGGTTACAATAAAATCATGAACTCTCGTGAACTGACTTGCTGCTATTCAAACCCTGAAGCTCAAACTAACAGATGAATAAATAAATAGAATAAATGAGTCGAAAGATATTAAAAGCCTTCACTTACATAATGATGGTAAAAAATTCTGGACGATCGTTTCGGGACTTCAAGGTCCCATCTTCTGCAAGATTTTTGTGAGTTGACTTCCAAAAATCCTGCAGAAGATGGGACCTTGAAGTCCCGAAACGATCGTCCGGAATTTTTTACCATCATTATGTAAGTGAAGGCTTTCTTTCGACTCATTTATTCTATTTATTGATCTCTTCACTGTCAAGACAAGTCCTATTTCAATTTTGAGATAAATAAATACCTAAATATTAGATATTCATGATACTATGAGGTTTGACTTGCTGTGACCATGCTTAGCTGCATTATTTATCCGCACATGTAGCATAGACAAGAGTTAGTGAATCGTGCCGGTTTGGAAATCCGAACCACTGCTGTAACTGACATATACAGCACGGGGGGTGGTGGTGAGGGTGGCGATTACTCAGGGGGTGCAAGGCTACCAGCTAGCCACCTTTATACCATAGCGGTAACTGCCTAAAATACCAGAGGACGTTAATGGCGCAACTAACTTCCTGACTTCTTCCGCATCCCCCGACTGCCCGGTTCCTAGCCTGCCTACCTTCCTGCGTTTATCGCATAGCTGCGTTCTCAATAGGTAGAGGAAGTGCTGTATTCCACACAAATATTCGATAAGAATATTTCACCAGAAATATATGTTTTGAGGTCCTCTGAATACAGGTTCCGAGCGTGGATGTGTGAGAACAGTATACCTCAAAAGATTTAATTCGGTAAAATACCAAATTCCATACTTAAATTCCTACCAAATATTTTCTCACCTCAAACTATCCTTTACATCCAACCGTTTTGATAAAAATGCCATTGTTTAAGATATTTTCATGAAAATAAAATGTATATCTTGAATTTTCTATAAAGTCCGCTTCATTTTGACTAAATTTTGATAACTAGGAAGCCTTAAGGTGCAGACAAAATAAAATATTGCAGAGCTCATAAAACAAATTTCGTCATTTTTTCCGTAGCATTAGTCGTTTCCTATATGCCATATGCTTACACTTTCCCTGGTACAGCTGACAAGGTATTTGAACATTTATGATTCTCTTTTAGTCTTTCTATTACAATAGCTGGTTACTACAGCTATAAGATTTGATTGTCTTTTCCCCATGTTTTATATTGCTAAGCTTTATTTCTAATCATACACAAGCTAAACTTTTCGTGAATAACGTAAGAGAATAGAAGAATGACTTTTATATGAAATATAATATTATGTATATAATGAATATATATGAATTTTCATTGGTAGAGAAACTCGTGAAGGTATTCACGTCAGATTCCTTTACTGACACGACTCCTGGTTGTTTCTCACAAATGTGAACAAGGGACTGATGCAAAAATTCTATTAATGTATTCCTGTGTAAGAACATAACACTGTATCTAATTTCAAGTTCCAGAATATACAATAAATATAAGTATAAAGATTTATATATAAAGTTTTACGTTTTTTTTCGAATGTTTGCTTTTTGTGCGTCCACAACACACATGAATTTGCTTCCCAAAAGTATTTATTTCTTCTTTCCTTTGAGAAGCTCAAAATGTAAATTTCTGGTTAAAACGGAATACAGAAGTTTTGAGAGAATGTAGGCTTTCACAACCGAAGTCGCAAATATAATTGGAAGTATTTTTCGGGCTGTTATGCCGATACAGGAGTTCCAGATGTTTCGTCCACAACTGCGATGGATATCTTCAGCGGCGCGAACGAAGTCTCTTCGGAGAAGGAATCGCTGCATCTGATGCGTTAGCCGTCATGCAGAAATTTTGGTTCGAAAACAACAACTTCCAGTTTTTTAATTATGAAGTAGAGCAAGTGATAGCTCATTCAGGTGGCTTAAGAGGAATGCATTTAAACACTGAAATGCTTATTGTTTAGTTTCTCTTATCGGAATACAGCATCGTTCAAGCATACAACTCAAAGATTTGCATTATATTATCCACCCCAAGCTCTCTTATATGTGAAAGGTCGTTATTACTCTCTCTACTACGTACAGTAATTAGCGGAAGTATTGTATTCCACCCAAAAATTCGATACCGAGATTTCACCGGAAATACATGTTTTGAGATCCCTGAATATTTTTTTTTTGAAAACATGTCCGTCTGTGTGTCTGTGAACAGCATAACTCAGAAACGAACAGTCGGATAAACACCAATTGGTATTTAGGTTCAGTATTTTCCAGAGATGCTACACGAAGGTTTTCAAGAAAATCCCCCCCACCCCAGATTACCCTTTACATGGAAAATTTTTAACGATTTGGATTAAAATATCATATGTTTAAGATATTTTCATGACAAATGAAATGTATATCTCGAATTTTCTGGGAATGTCTCCAAAAGTATTCTTCATTGTGAACAACTTTTGCATAACTGGTAAACCATAAGAAATAGACAAGATTTTACTGCACAAAAAATGTAGATCGCGTTAAAATACACAATTTATGTCGTATACATTTTTTTGACTGAACCTTTTTCAATATATTGCTTGTTATTCCCTTAAATTTTCCAATACTTATACTTTTTCTCAAATGGGAATTCGTTATTCATTTTTTGTCCTGGTAATGCAAAGAGAAAGGAGTACTCCACATAGCAACCTGCTGTTAAAATATTTGACTATCACTTAAAGCCTACCAATGCCCCTTGCACCTACAAGAAAATTAGCGATAAGATTAACATCTCGATATCTCGATTAACATGAAGCATATGGAGAATAAGCGTTTGTAAAAATATTTTGTACTAGAGTAGAAAAAGTCATGTGAGTGATTTTTTTTGTTATATACATTTCCAATCTCGATACCTGCATAACTAATCAATGGACGATAACTATTTGTTTAATCCAGGATTTCATGGCCACAGTCAACTACAGCCAACTGCATGCAGTGTGACGTCAGAGAACATAGTCATTAAAGAGCAACTGACTTGACTATTTAAGCAAATGAGCTAAACAATCGAGAAGAAATTACGAACAATGTACTTGCTTACTGTCAAAGTGGTGCTTTCCTCTGCAAGCCTTTACCAAAGCGTTTTCGAGATGTTGAGCTGGAGGACTAAGGTCTAATACATACAGTCGTGAAACATTCCCAGTAACAAAAATCTTATTTGTTGCATTCGCATTTCTTTCTCTACCCACATTTCGTTGTAGATGCAAGAGGGATACAGAAAGGCTGACTGATAGTAGGGTCGCTATACATTGGTCATCAGATCTCATACTCTTTCCATGATCGCAAGAAACAACTGAATGGTGACAGCTCTTCAAGAGATTGCATATGGAAAACTCGAATGTGTTACACTCACAAGACTTTCTCTACTCTTGTACAAACTACTTTTATAAACGCTTATTCTCCATATGCTTCGTGTTAATCGAGATATCGAGATGCTAATCTAATTGCTAATTTTCTTGTAGATGGAAGGGGAAATGGTAGACTTTAAGCTATAGTTAAATACTTTAAGAGCTGGTTGCTATGTGGAGTATTCCATTCTCTTTGCATTACCAGGACAAAAAATCTGATGTGTTACACTCACATGACTTTCTCTACTCTTGTACAAACTATTTTTACAACCTCTTATTCTCCATCTACTTCATATTAATCGAGATAAACATTTGCAGACTCTATCTTATTGCTAATTTTCTTCTAGATGTAAGGGGAATATATATTTACAAGGGCAATATAGAAATACAGTAGCCTTTAAGCATATACATATCTCTTAATAGCTGGTTGCTAGGTGCAGAACCATTCCCTTTGCCACAGATTAATACTCTTTGCATATCAAATACAAAAAAATCTGATGTGTTACACTCACATGACTTTCTCTACTCTTGTACAAACTATTTTTACAAACGATTATTCTCCATATGCTTCATGTTAATGGAGATATCGAGATGTCAATCTTATTGATAATTTTCTTGTAGATGCAAGGGGAATATGGTAGGTTTTAAGCAATAGTCAAATATTTTAACGCTGGTTGCTATGTGGCGCATTCCATTCTCTTTGCATGTACAGAACATAAAAAAAATGAATAACGAAGTTGAGAAAAAGTATAAGTATTGGAAAATTTAAGGGAATAACAAGCAATATCTCGCAAACGCTTCACTCAACAAAAGAAATGTAAATGACATAAATTATGTATTTTAACGCGATCTACATTTTTCGTGTAGTAAAATTTTGTCTATCTCTTATGGTTTACCAGTTATGAAAAAGTCGTTCATAATGAAGAATACTTTTGGAGACATTCCCAGAAAATTCGAGATATACATTTTATTTGCCATGACAATATCTTAAACATATGATATTTTAATCAAAATCGTTAGAGCCGTTTTTGAGAAAATTAAAATTTTCGAAAAATGTTCCATGTAAAGGGTAGTCTGGGGTGGGGGGATTTTCTTGAAAACCTTCGTGTCGCATCTCTAAAAGATACTGAACCTAAATACCAAGTTTGGTGTTTATCCGACTCTTCGTTTTTGAGTTATGCTGTTCACAGACACACAGACACACACGCGGACATGTTTCCAAAATTGCTTTTTTTGGATTCAGTGAGTCTCAAAACATTTCCGGTGAAATCTCGGTATCGAAATTTTGGGTGGAATACAATACTTCCCCTACTTACTATACGTAGTAGAGAAAGTAAAAATGAATAACGAATTCCCATTTAAGAAAATAAGTATTGAAAAATTTAAGAGAATAACAAGCAATATCTCGAAAATGGTTCACTCAACAAAAAAAAATGTATATGACATAAATTGTGTATGTTAACGCGATGTACATTTTTTGTGTAGTAAAAATTTCTCTACCTCTTATGGTTTACCGGTTATGCAAAAGTCGTTCACACTGAAGAACACTTTTGGAGACATTCCCAGAAAATTCAAGATATACATTTTATTTGTCATGAAAATATCTTAAACATATGATATTTTAATCAAAATCGTTAGAGCCGTTTTTGAGAAAATTAAAATTTTCGAAAAATCTTCCATGTAAAGGGTATCCTGGGATGGGGGGATTTTCTAGAAAACCTTCGTGTAGCATTCCTGGAAGATACTGAACCTAAATACCAAGTTTGGTGTTTACCCGACTGTTCGTTTCTGAGTTATGCTGTTCACAGACACACAGACAAACGGACATGTTTGCAAAGATGCTTTCTTTGGATTCAGCGGGTCTCAAAACATGTATTTCGGGTGAAATCTCGGTATAGAATTTTTGAGTACAATACAATACTTCCCCTACTTACTATACGTAATAGAGAAAGTAAAAGGAATAACGAATTTCCATTTGAGGAAAAGCATGAGTACTGGAAAATTTAAGGGAATAACAAGCAATATCTCCAAAATGGTTCGCTAAACAAAAATGACAATATGACATAAATTGTGTATTTTAATGCGGTCTACATTTTTGTGCAGTAAAACTTTGTGTATCTCTTATGGTTTACCAGTTATACAAAAGTCGTTCACAATGAAGAATGCTTTTGGAGACATTCCCAGAAAATTCGAGACATACATTTCATTTGTCATGAAAATATCTTAAACATATGATATTTTAATCAAAATCGTTAGAGCCATTTTTGAGAAAATAGAAAATAACGAGAGATTTTCCATGCAAAGCGTAGTTTGGGGCGAGGGAAAACCGTGTCATATCTTTGAAACACACTGAGATTAAATTCAGAGTTTGGTTATCTTTTGTACTTGAGCTATGCTAATAAAATATGTTGTTTTATTTATGAACGCCCTTTAATTTTGTTGTCCTTAGCGTCTCATTCTATATTGGGTGTGAAAGACCGGAAATTTTGCTCAGAGGCCTCTTTATGAGGCTTGAGGTTCTTTTACGTGCCGTAAACCTACAATATGGGAGTACCGGCTTGTTTCCTACCGAATGAAGTGATGCTAAGGATTTCTACACCGGAAAAAATCTATCGCTCTCCACGGTTTTGAATCCTTGGCCCCGGGAACTAGAGACTAGTATGATAACCACTACACCACGGAGGGCGACCTTTGAGTTATTCTGTTGACACACGAACACACCTGGTCCTTTTTTCAAACTCTTTTATTCTGGCAACGCAACTTGAAAGCCAGCACGTAGCGACCAGTTTTTAAAACTTGACCGTTGCTATCCCTGTTGAATCTACAACTATATGCAATAAACATTAGTGTGTAAATAAAGACGTGTGAATGTAAGATTAGTATTTATTTTATAATCATCAAGCGGATGTAGAATTACCATTTTATATAAATAAATCTTTAGTATGTATAAATAATGCCATGAGTAGAGAAAGTCATGAACGAAAGACGACGAACTTCACATTATTACCCCCAGGTGACGTCATTGTGCCTGGACAACGTAGGCCACATGAGTTTCGACATGTTTTGATGTAATTCAGACTGGGCCCCGTCCCGTTTTTATAGGTCCATAAGAAGACGGAGGTACCAAATGTCTCTGATCACTTGGGCCTGTTTCCCTTACGACCTCGCCAGCAAGCTATAAAGGGTCGGAGCCCCTTCAAACGTGATAAACTTGTATTGAATGTTATGGACCGGAATAGTCCGCGGCGGCGCTTAGTATTGCCATGTCAACAGATGTCTCTACCACATCTCAGCGCCCTCTATATATTTTTTTTCGATAAGCGAACCTCGTCCTGGAAAATGCTAGCTTCGCTGTCCACCTGCATCATCGCGTTCAGGCACATTTAAAGTTAAGTGTGACTTATGCAACAACTGGATAATATTGACAGGTGAACTTGTGAATGTTTTTCGCAGGAGCGACAATGGTTGCAACAATTTTCACGAGTGTCATACATATAAAGATGAATACGATAATGGTCGCCAAGTTTGACGGTGAATGCTCGGTGTCACCTTTTGACGTCATCTCCAATATCTCATGTTGGTTCTGCTGCCGGCTGCTACAGTGGTTGGGTATAAGATCTTTCTCTCAGGGTATGCGTGAGTGTATTTTGAAAGGACAGCACCAGATTAGTTAGCTGGGAAATTTTAATATTGACTAAAAGTTTCAGTTTGAGAAGAGTCGCCGACTGTGAATTTACGAGTTAATTACTTATATAACAATAAGGAAGCGAAGCTCATTTACCGTAATTCGCAGAAATGTTGCTCAGAAAGATCGATTAAGATAGCCGCTAACTCTTAACTCTCTCAAGCGCGTCACTAAGCCTTACACAACTTAAAATGAAACTATCACACACGTAGTCGCAAGGATCGTCTTCACACGATTAAGTCACGTGATTAAGTGAATAATCCTCAAGAGAGAGTATGTCTGATTTAGGTTGCACGAAATTTCCTAACTTAAGGTCCGCCTACCTGTAGCTACTCCCACCAACGTTACCTCCTTATGCTGCCCAATCTGAAAACTCTACGTACGCGATCTGACACTGTTGCTAAGCCATGCCTGCTGAACTCTAAGAATTTCATTTGTCTTTCTAATTTGCGGAATTCCGGTCTGTGAATTTGTAAACGTACTGAACTAAACCCTAACTGCATTGCAAGAGTCTTTAAACTAATGTGTTCTATATTCGGCTGTTATTAACGACGTTTCTCAAAATAACTCGCTAATGACTTTTATTCTTCGGACAAATCTTTATATTCAAACCTGTTACATAATACGTAAATTAATTTAATGTACAGAAATTATGTATTGCATTTATTTCCTTAACTAATTTTATGGGTTTATTTAATTACTTGTATCTTCATGTCAATTACGGTATCAAAGATTGTCCACTGGTTGGATACATTTTGTCTTCTTCTTCCTTAACGTGGATTAGGCCTTCATTCCTGTTCCAAGGCTAATCAAACTACTCTCTCCACCTCATGCGGATTCGGTCAATGTCTCTACCACCCAAAGTTTTATAAAACAGTGCTTGCCGTGGTAACCCCGAAGGTTCTAATACCCGCTGATACCTTTTAATATCTTCTACACTGTTTGCTTCCTCTAGTTCTTCTCCTTGGTATGAAATTCCAGAGTCGATCTTTTCTAGTTATACCCAATAAAGACCTTAAAAATCTCTTTTTTGGTGCCTCCAATCTTGGTTTTTCCTATTCAAGTCTCAGATGCATATTTTAATGTGGGCTTAGATGTTATTCTATAAAGTCTTAATTTAAGATCCATCCTCATATTTCTACCAAAACATCTTTTAATACACCCATTGATTTTGTTATATGCTTTGATATTTTCTTCCTTTTCTGCCTTCCATTAATTATTGATATTGTTGAACTCAAATATTTATAGGTTGACAGCTGCTCGAGTATTTACAATTTTTACCTAAAATTTTTCTTTACCCATCATGCCGTAGCCTTTGTTTTTATCCCGAAATTTCTATATTGTATTCTTTTACTCATATTTCTTGAATCGATGTGTTAACACAACTTTACTCGCGTCAAGTTCTTAAAATTAAAATGGACAATTGTTTTAGGTAGCGCCCTACCTATGTTCAGCAGGTGAGTCGACTAAGCTGTTCTCTTGTTTTTTCCCCCTACCTCTTGCCATGGACTCGTTGCGAACCTCATCTGGTGGTTGTAAAAGGAACTGCATGACCTCATCTATGGGAGGGATCTCGAAATCCAAACATTTTTGTTTATTCATACGTCAACTCAAGAAATATGAATATATTTTAACTTCGCTTTTGTTAATACTTTTAATGTATTTGTGTTTGGTATTCTTTTATTGTCTTATTCAGGTCGAACATTCATTTCTGCACATCCTCCTGATTCTCTGCCATTAACAAACGATCATCTGCTAATATAATTATATGTACATAACCCCCTGCGATTTCTATCTCTGGGCTAACTTAAACAAAGTGTACAAGACAAACACACACACCCTGGAAGAATTAAAACAAAATATCCGCCAGGAAATTTCTCAACGTGAACTACAGCGAGTGATGGATAGTTTCCTAAAGAGGTACCAAAAATGTATGGAAAAACGATGGTGGCCAGTTTCAGCATCTCCTTTCGTAAAGTTGATAAGTAAAGGCTTTAAAAGTAGTTTTAAAAATCTGATGTGTTACACTCACATGACTTTCTCTACTCTTGTACAAACTATTTTTACAAACGCTTATTCTCCATATGCTTCATGTTAATCGAGATGTTAATCTTATTGCTAATTTTCTTGTAGGTGCAAGGGGAATATAGTAGACTTTAAGCGATACTCAAATCTTTTAAGAGCTGGTTGCTATGTGGAGCATTCCATTCTCTTTGTATGTACAGGAAATGGAAAAAGATGAATAACGAATTCCCATTTGAGAAAAAGTATTAGAAAGTAGTATTAGAAAATATAAATATTAGAAAATCTAAGGGAATAACAAGCAATATCTCGAAAATAGTTCACTCAACAAATAAAATGTATATGACATAAATTGTGTATTTTATCGCGATCTACATTTTTTGTGTAGTAAAATGTTGCCTATCTCTTATGGTTTACCAGTTATGCAAAAGTCGTTCACAATGAAGAATACTTTTGCAGACATTCCCAGAAAATTCGAGATATATATTTCATTTGTCATGAAAACATCGTAAACTGGTATTTTAATCAAAATCGTTAAGAGCCATTTTTGAGAAAATTAAAATTTTCGAAAAATGTTCCATGTAAAGGGTAATCTGGGCAGGGGGATTTTCTTAAAAACCTTCGTGTCGCATCTCTTGAAGATACTGAACCTAAATACCAAGTTTGGTGTTTATCCGACTGTTCGTTTCTGAGTTATGTTGTTTCAGGCACACACACACAGACACCAGCACGGACATGTTTCCAAAAATGCTTTTTTTGGATTAAGGGGGTCTCAAAACATATATTTCCGGTGAAATCTCGGTATCGAATTTTTGGGTGGAATACAATACTTCCCCTACTTACTATACGTAGTAGAGAAAGTAAAAAAGCGATCAAACTTAAAAGCTTAAAAGACACATTTTTGTATCAAATATAGTACACCAGACTTTAAGCAGTTGAGTTCATTTTCTAAGGACGCTACACAGAGATTTTTCAGGAAAATCACCCCATCCTAAAGTACCTATTACATGGAAAATGTTTCATTATTTTCTCAAAAATGGCTAATAATTTTCATGGCAAAATATGTATCCTGAATTTTCTACGAGTAATCTGTGAAATCCTTTTCATTTCAAGTGATTTTGGTGTAATGGGAAAACCGAAGGACATAGACATTCTCTTATAAGCAAACCAATATGTAGATCTCGTCAAAGCACATATTTCAGCTATGTCAAATTAGATTTTTGGTGGTGCTAACCATTTCATAGATATTCCTTTTATTGGTATGAGTTTTCAGATACTTTATATATAGTTTTCACAATGGCAAAACGCTATTGCTTTATTCTTTCTTTCTTTCCTTCTTTTTCATGTAATGCAAACTCAACAGAAATTCAAGGCGACCGGCTTTGAAAGGATTTCACGATTGCTAAAGCTTAGCGTATTGTTTTTATGCCTACAACGAAATGCGTAATGGAGGTTTATCTGTATTATAAGCTGTAATAATAGTTTGTAGCACAGTACAGAGAAAGTAATGTGATTGTGGCACATCAAAATTTTCAGAGAACCTCAAAATATATGTTTCCAGTGAAATCTCAGTATAACCTTTTTGAGTTGAATGCAATACTTCCTCTACCTAATTCATTTACAAGTCATTTAACGCTGCAGGTTGCTCGAATGCTTTTCCGCTTATCCCGCGTTTTTACATGAAGAGCCGATGGAATGTAGCATTGGTTCAACTATGGAAAAGCCGTTATAGGCACGGTCCAATAATGATACATCCAAAAATACCTTGGCTACACATTCTAGGCAACAGTGTGAAGCCTTTCTATTCATTTGCCCCTTGTCTAGAGCAAAGTGAAAGGTAACAAAAACAGAAATGCGAGAAAAGATGTGCTCAAAACAGTAGCGGCAATTTGCTTGAAACTGTTGACGTACCTCGACACCACTATTGAAATCCTGTTCCTAATATAATCAACAGATCTGTTGCATATTGAAGTTCCCAACAATAGGCTCGCTGGCTATTGAGAACTACACATTGCCCTGTGTTGTCTCGTGAAATGAGTTTTTCTCCTCACATTTATTTCTGAATACACCCACTCCCTTAGAGGACTTCATGGATGGTCTGGGAATATACTGTTATTGTTTAACTTTGAGAGACGTCGTACTTTTCCGATTATGGCTTGACTGCTCTTTGCTTATATGGCCCATATAAAAAGGCGAGCTCTGAAAGAAAAAATTTCACTCGACGCAGTAGTATATTAGAATGGGCAGTTTACGGACTTTCTTTCTTGGGGACAGTTTTGCTGAAATATAGTGTCGAAATAGCCGAAACACACATTTAGAACATAGCTTTTCTTCGTTCTTTATTTTTTGTCTCTTAAAAACATACTGCCTTCAAAGAACTGTTGCAAAATTGTATAATAAAACACATGTAATGTTTCCATCCATGAAAAATTCACAGGTATTCGTTATGTTACCTAGAAATAGTTATAAATGAGGCTATTCGGACCGAGTTCCATTTAGGCAGCAAAAACTGTTTATATCACAAGCTAATGCTTGTTACTAATGAGGACGTGAAGTGGAAAAAAGTTTTCAGGCCCCCTGAATAAAAATAAATCTTGCCTCACGCTTAAGACAGCACAGCTTAAATGGATCGCACTCTTGCCACATGTACTATATGTGCGCTCGCAAATTTGGTGTCCAGCTGCGATCGGTCTACCAATTTAATGTATAATGAATGTTACATCACGAAAAAGTGAAATATCTGCATTGCTATTTAAGGTAATAATAAGACATTTAATTTTCACCTACACTTTGTCTCCTCTTTGTACAAGGGGCATCCAGAAAGTAAAGAACGATTTAGCATAACTAAATAATAACAAAAGATTTCAACGCAAAACTTTATTTACAAAGATACAGTGCCTTACTCTATTTCTCAATGTAATCGCCATTGCTGTCAAGGCAATTGTTGTAACTGGTACCAGTTTTTCATTGCTTATTTATACTCTTCTACTGTCAGAGACTGTCACTGCCGATTATGTGGCCTTCATCGGTTGAAAACCCTTTTCCACCCAGAAAGCTCTTTATTTTCGGAAACAAGTGAATATGCTGCATTCTTTCATCAACATTTGCTTTAAACTAATACGCTATGAGTAATGGCCTCCCACACCGGTCTTCGTTGTACACACTTGTTCTTCTTTGGTTAAACATTATGCACCATTTCCTCACTGAAGGCTCGTTCATTGCATTATCACCATACACTTACATTATTTTCCTAAAAATTTCTATTGGGCGAACATTTTGTGCATTTAAAAAATGAATCACACTACGCATTTCACATTTGGCGGGATTTTCAGTTGGCGCCGCCATTTGGATATGTTGTAGCACACACAGGCGTGACCTCACATTACGAAACTCGACTCGCACTGAGGTGTAGTAAAGAGCTAACTAGGGTGGATGCAATTGTCATGGTGTGGGACCGGCACCGAGAATGATGTGCAATTGTTCCTTACTTACTGGACGCCCCTCGTACTTTTAGTACTTCGAAATATGATTTTACAGGCATAAAAATAAGCATTATTACAAGATATTTGGCGATATACAATGATAACTTCTATAATTTTGTAAGATATCAGCACTGTTTACCCTGGACAACAGTTTTGCGCTATTACATAATATTGCATTAACCTAGCGGATTTTTATTTCATCCACTCTTCTTTGCTTTGGTTTTTGGAACCTTAGAGGTCCTTTTATTCGTTCCTTTTTTATCCTATACACACTGTTTCTAACACCCTGTAGTTTTAGCTGTTTCTTTTACTGCCTTATTAGCACTCATTTTACTTAAGAAATAATTTAACACATTCATTATTAAATAGCATTTCTTCTTAGTTTACCAGCATTTCGTCTCTTTGTAGCTTTTCCCTCCATAATCATAAATAAGTATGTAAAATGTTAAATAAATAACCTACGTAACACCTCACTAGTGTTGAAGAAGTAGTTATATTGTTATTTGTCCCACGCTTTGGGAGCCAATTTGAAGAAGTTGCAACCGCACGTATGGTAAAAGGTTTCCGGTAGCCTTCGCCCCAAATGTACTTTCCGGTCCGGTGGCCTTTGCCGCTAGTTTGAAAAAATATTAACTTTGTAATTTTGACTGTTTCTTTAAATATTATATATTTATGTTTGCCTCGGCTGCGTCAGTATTTATATTTTTTTTAGGGACATGAATGCCTTAGCAGGGAGGTGGTGCGACTTAAGAATGTAGGCTTACACAGATTTTAAGTTTTTCATCACTCCATTTATTAATGCTTGACACGATTTAAATAACACTTCACTGATATAGAGAGCTGTAAGATTCTTTTATTAAATACTTGCGTTTTTAACACGTAAACTATTTTCTCACACAAAATACGTATTAAATTTCTCGAGGACACATCTCGCATCCGTTTAGAAACACTGTCTACTAGCAACGCGTCCAGTTAGGAGCCCTGTCTACAAAAAACTGACTTGATTTCAACCGCCTAAATTTGTAAATTTCTGTATTTCAAGTCTCTGATTACTATTCCTAATCCAATAGAATACCTTTATTTAAATTAAACTTTTATCTGGTTGTTGATTGGCTATTTTATAAACTGTGACAAAAATTATATCATTGTTGCTCCAGGAATGACTAGTAGCATTATTACACTTTCTTACTCGTTATTGCTTCAAGGTCACCTCATTGTTAGCAACTTTTAACCCATTATTCACACAGCTCCTACATTATTAAATTACGTAATATATTCAGATAACATATTACATGTATACAAAAATATAAATATACACAATGACTGTAATATACACTTTTTATATATTGGTACACACATTGCTTTAAGGTGGGCTGTTATTGAATTTATATATAATATAATTAGACTGAAATAATTTAAGTGTTAAAAATACTGCCCTAGTGTATAAACGCACACACTTCCTTACAACCAATGTTAACCTATCTACCTTTTGCGCCTGTTATTTGAATAGATGGATGACTTTTGTTTGATATACTACTCTAAAATGACCATCACGACGTCCTCCAAACAAAACACGACTAATGGCATTTAGTTCCCCATAACATCAAGCAGCTTTTATTAACGACATTTCTTTCTACAACGCTTCGTTTTGGAGGTATTGTACAGTCTCAACTTAAATGGTGCATCCTGCACAAATATGTTTAATGTTTACTGGAGTGAAATATACTAATTTTATAGTGCCTATAATTGCATATCTTCACAGTGTACCTTAAGGGAATATTGTGGCTTTTTAAACAATGAGAGCTTTAACTAAAGATTTCTTGCAATTAATATTTCGAGCTATGAGCCATTGTTGACAACATGCCTAAGGAAGTTTGTAACACAAGTATTTCTTTCCTATCATCAGCCTTTCATTATTTGGCGTAATTATAAAATAGTGGCTACTTAGAACAATAAAGAGTATGGTAAATGGTCAAACACAAAATACTACTGGTTTACAACTATGAAATCGAATATCAGTGTTAACTAATTCCTTTTATCATCGGTAGGAAGGTTTTGTTGTTTTCAACTTGAGGCAGTTATTTTAAAACTTGAATGGTTTCAGTCAAATTATATAAATATAAATTCAATAAAAGCCCGCCTTGAAGCAATATGTGTATGTAATAATTTGTAAAATGTATGTAACGGTCATTGCATATGCTTATAATATTGTAAACATGTTTAACAATGTTATGTGAATTCATTACGTAATTTAATAATGTAGCAGCTGTGAGAATAATAAGTTAAACGTTGCTAACTATGAGATAACAATGAGGTAACCTTGAGGCAATAATGAGTAAGGAAGTTTAAATGCGTCATTATTGGAGCAGCAATATAATAAATTTTGAGACAGTTTAAAAATAGCCAATCAACAACCAGAAAAAGCTTTAGTTAAATGGAGGTATTCTATTGGAATAGGATTAGACAATCAGAGACTTGAAATACAGAAATTTACAAGTTTAGACGGTTGAAATCAATTCAGTTGCCCCAAAACAGTGCCCATAACCAGACGCGAGATGTGTCCTCGAGAAGTTAATTATGTATTCGTGTGAGACGAAAATAGTATACGTGTTAAAAAGTACAAGTATTAAATATAAGAATCTCACAGCTCCCGATATCAGTGAAGTGCTATTTAATTTGTGTCAAGGATTAATAAAAAGGAGTGAATTAAAACTTAAAATCTGTGTAAGCCTACATTCTTGTCGTATCACAACCCTGCTAAGAGAAAAGTGTCTCTAACAATAATACTAACGCAGCCGAGGCAAACATAAGTATAAAATATCTAAAGGAACAGTTTAATTACAAAATTAATAATTTTTTAAACCTGGTGCAAAGGCTACCGGAAACTGTTTACTATACGTGCGATTGCAATTATTACAAGTTCGGCTCCCCAACAGTTGAAATATAATACAACTCCTACTTCAAATCGGCTTTTCATACGTAGCAGCAACAAACAAACATATTTCTCAAGCTTCCCACGTGAAAATTAAATTAAATTGTTTTTTGTTTATGGACGCTCTTTAACTGCTGTGGTCCTTTGTGTTCCATTCTATATTGGGCGTAAAAGACCGGTAATTTTGCTCAGAGTTCCCTTTATCAGGCTTGAGGTTGTTTTATGTTCCGTAAATCTACGACACGGGATCAGGCTTTACTTCCCTTCCGAAGGAAGTTATGCTAAACATTTTTACATCCGAAAAAATCCATCACACTCTGCCAGGTTTGAACCCGTGACTTCGGGAGCTAGAGGCTAGCACGATAACCACTGCACTACTTGAGCCAAACGCTGTAGTGACTTAAAAAGACTAGGAGTATTTCATTGCAAACGCAATAATAACCTCTTTAACAATAAAACATAACAGACTCAATAATCATTAAGTGATAATTCGATGGCTAACTGGCAGAACATCTTACCCGGTTTTCGCGTTTTTTATCGTAATGAACACGGAAAGCCTAGACGCATAACCTAGCAAAACCCATCTTAGTACTTGACCAGTTCCCAACTTATTATCACTTTTTTTCCTCCAAATGGCGAATAAAATAATAAGGCTCTTAGGATGAAATTGATGATTGATAAATATTTTGTTTGGTTCCTGTTCCTAGTAACGCAAGAAAAGACAATCACGTTTTTCACTTTACTTTAATATAGAACAGTGATAAAAACTTTAGAACAAATAATTTGTTTTATGATCAGTAGGTGTCTGTTAGATGATAAGCTAAAAAATATTCTGATGTGTTGCACTCACATGACTTTCTCTACTTTGTAAAACTATTTTTACAAACGCTTATTCTACATCTACTTCAGGTTAATCGAGATAAACGTTTGCAGAAACTATTTTCTTGCTAATTCTTTTTGCAGGTACAAAGGGAATATGGTAGGCTTTAAGCGATAGTCAAATCTTTTAAGAGCTGGTTGCTATGTGGAGTATTTCATCCTCTTTGTATGTCCAGGAGATAAAAATGAATTTCCATTCGAGAAAAAGTATAATTATTGGAAAACTCAAATAAACAAGGAACATATCGGAAATGGTTCATTCCACAAACAATGTATATGACATAAATTGTGTGTTTTAACGAGATCTCATTATTTGTACGGTAAAATTTTCTCTTACGGTTTTCTAATTATGCAAAAGTCATTCAGAATAAAGGGGACGTTTGGGGAAATTCTCAGAAAATTCAAGATATGCGTTTGATTTGTGATGAAAATATCTTATATATGATATTTTAAACGAAATCGTAGTCATTTTTGAGAAAATAATTTGTTTAAAACGTTTTCTATGTAAAGGATAGTCTGGGGTGGGGGGATTTTCTTGAAAATCTTTGTGCAGCATCTTTTAAAGATACTGAACCTAAATACGAAGTTTGGTATTTATCCGACTTTTCATTTTTGAGTTATGCTGTTCACAGTCACTAGACACACACATACCGAGCTTTTTCTAAAAATAATTTTCTTGGATTTGGTGGGCCTCAAAATGTGTATTTCCGGTGAAATCTGGGTATCCAATTTTTACTATACGTAAATGAGAATGTAACAGCAAGGCGTATCCTGTCCAACAATACTTCTTAATAACCATATTAACGAAACTGTGCATATTTCATTGAGATACATGGGGAACGAATTTTCTATTCCTATAAAGAGTATTAATTCCTTATTTTAAATTGATTTTACAAATTAAAGAAGTATTGTTTTTTACGTTGTTTATATAATTTAACTCCACGTATGCACGTCAATTTTGAAGAAGATTGTTTGTTACGTAATATGCTGCTACATATGTAAAGCCGATTTTAAGATGTATTTTTGCTGTTACCCTCCAAGTTTAAAAAAATAATATTAACTTTGTTATTAAACTGATTCTATAGATAGTATTTATGTTTATGTTTGCCTAGGCTGCGTCACTATTACTTTAGAGACACGTTTCTCTTAATCAGGGTGTGGTGCGACAAGAATGTAGGCTTACACAGATTTTAAGTTTAAATTCCCTTCGTTTTATTAATCCTTGACACAAATTAAATAGTACTACCTGATATCAAGAGCTGTGAGATTCTTTTATTTAATACTTGCACTTTGTTAACGCGTATAGTTATTTTACGATTCACACGAATACGTAATATTTCTCTAGAGAACACATCTTCCATCCGGTTACTACCAAGGTCTGCAGGCAACTGAATATAATTCAACCGTCCAAACCCGTAAACTTCTGTATTTCAAGTCTCTGATTGGCTAATCCTAGTCCAATAGAATACCTGCATTTTACTAAAGCTTTTTCTGTCTGTTGATTGGCTATTTTTAAATTGTCACAAAATTTACATTATCGTTGCTCTAATCATGACTAGTAGCATTCAAACTCTCAAAATCATTATTGCCTCAAGGTTACCTCATTCTTACCTCACTGTTAGCAACCATAAACTTATTATTCTCACAGCTCTTTCACTATTAAACTAAGTTATGCATTCACATAACATTATTAAACATGTTTACAATAATATAACCACATGCAATATCTGTTACATACATTTTCACAAATTATTACATACTTATTGCTTCAAGGCGGGCTGTAATTGAATTTACATATTATATAATTTAATTAAAGTTATTCAAGTGTTAAAAATACTGCCTCAAAATGGACATGGATAAATACAGTTGTTTATCTCTGCTGAAAAATTTAAGGTTTGGCAGAAAACAACTTTTAACCAATAGCCATGAATATTTAAAAACACAGTAACTGAAGAGTGTAAATAAAGAAATAATGTTTACAGTTTATACGTCGTTAAGAGTATATTGGGATTTGGTAAATTTAATATATGATATGGTTCTCTCATGCCAAAAGGAGTTTTTAAGTCGTATGATTGTGCGTACTTCCATACTTATAATCATAGTGCCTATTTTGAACTTTTGTAGTCTCTATTTGCCTGCCTACTTTAAGTTTTTAGTGCCTATTGCGCCTAACTCTAGTTATTTATGTACCTGTATAACTAGGTATCTACTACTCCTCTTACATTTTAATAAGTGGAATCTTCCACAGAACATTATAGAACTATCTGGACACACGTTCTGGAGGCGGGGGAAAGAAACTTCTAGAAGATTCTGGTTATCTGTCCATACAACAAAGTATTGGTTTACAACTCAGAAATCGAATTTTAGTGTTAACTCATAGCTTTGTTCGACAATGCAATGACTTTATTGTTTTCTACTTCCCATGTGAGCGAAAACGCAGTAGTGATGTAAAAAGATGAGTTATTTTATTATAAGGCAACAATAATATCGGAATCAATAATAATTGACTGAAAATATAGCATAAAATGCATACTAACTGAAGAGTGCAAATAAGGGAACATCGTTTACAGTTTACGCCTCATTAAGAGAATATTGGGGCTTAGTAAATTTAATATATGATGTGGGATTATTTTATTTTTACTTTCACTACTACATATAGTAAGTAGGGGAAGTATTGTATTCCAACCAAAAATTCAATACCGATATTTCACCGGAAATACATGTTTTGAGACCACCTGAATCCTAAAAAAGCATTTTTGTAATCATGTTCATGTGTGTGTGTGTGTGAACAGCATAATTCAGAAACGAACAGTCGGATAAACACCAAACTTGGTATTTAGGTTCAGTATCTTCCAGAGGTGCAACAAGAAGGTTTTCAAGAAAATCCCTCCACCCTTTACATGGAACATTTTTCGAAAATTAAATTTCTCAAAAATGGCTCTAACGATTTTGATTAAAATATCGCATGTTCAAGATACTTTCATGACAAATGAAATGTATATCTTGAATTTTCTGGGAACGTTTCCAAAAGCATTCTTCATTGTGAGCGACTTTTGCATAACTGGTAAACCATAAGAGATAGACAAAACTTTACGACACCAAAAATGCAGATCGCGTTTAAATACACAATTTATGTCATATGCATTTATTTTGTTGAGTGAGTCATTTTCGAAATATTGCTTGTTATTCCCTTAAATTTTCCAATACTTATACTTTTTCTCAAATGGAAATTGGTTATTCATTTTTTGTCCTGGTAATGCAAAGAGAATGGGATACTCCACATAGCAACCAGCTCTTAAAGTATTTGACTATCGCTTAAAGCCTACCGATTCCCCTTGTATCTACAAGAAAATTAGCAATAAGATTAACATATCGATATCTCGATTAACCTGAAACATATGGAGAATAAGCGTTTATAAGAATAGTAGCTTCTTAGCGGCTATTGCGCCGAGGTTTAGTTATTTATGTAACTGTTTAGTTAGGCATCTAGGAGTCCCTATTTCACACATTTTAAATAGTAAACATATCTATGTGACGCCAAGATAGACAAATTCTTATTAAATAAATGTGCAAGGGCGTTACGCTGCATTAGTTCGTAGAATTTCTACGCAAAGCTATTCGTTTTCACCCTGGATTATAAGATTTTAAGAAGGGAACGTAAATATTCGGCACGTGCTCGCTATATCCCTGCTTATTTTACTAGCCATAAATTCCAATCTCGCATTTGTAATCTGGCAGGCAAGTTTAGAACCTGTGCAGTTGGTATTACTGGTTAAGACGCGAGGGTGCATGTGCTACCATATTTTGGAATTTAATGAAACTCCGAGTTCTGCAGACGACGCCGACTCTGACGTTAACATTGGAAATTAGAAATAATGAAGAGAAAATGAGAGTGGATGGTGGAGGTTGAGGGGGTGAAAAATACAAAAGATGTAGTACAAAAAATCAGAAACACTTGCGAACTTGCTGAGTTAATTAGAGAGATGAATTTATAGGGTGGGGTGAAGGCGTATTAACTTCTTACGCAATAATAATTTCTAATGGCAAAAACAGGCGAAGACGGAAACCTGGGAGTCGAGTAATTTCTTGCTTCAAGAAAGACCGATCGACTGCCTGCCTTACATCTCCCCTCTAACCCCATAGAGTTAGTCTTGAAACAGATTTAACCCTCCTGTTCATTACAAAGGCAAAGCAAATCACTACGGCGTTAAAAACTAATTAAACTAATGCTGCCTATGTTGGAAAAAGTTTAAAAATAACAAATCATTCCTAACCCTACTAAAAATACGATCAAATTTGCGGCTAACTTGCTAGAAACTTAATCTACTCCTATGTACCTTATGTAGCTTATAGCCATATTACAGGAATATATATATACATATAAAATATATATATAAAACTGTGACAATACACTTCTTAAATTGATAATTTTCCAGACATTTTCTGTTAAGTTAAATTCTTTATACAGAGGTTGCTCACGATCTATGGTAACAATATCAGATGAGCACAATAGCTCCGCGCTGAAACATGTGGAACGAATGAAAGTTCAGCAGTATGAGTGTATCACTGTGTTTGTTCAGTTGTGTGCTCTTTTCTTGCTGTATCAAATAGCGTCAAAAATAAAATCATTCTGATAAGGGTGCATTATTGCCCTTTCCGATGCAAATTACTTGTATTCTAAGATTATTAAGCAGTGTAAGAGGCGTGGTTTTACCATATCCAAGAAAGTGATCTCATGGGCACACAACATCAGTACTTGTTCCAAAGGGCAAGAAACAGGGAAATCCACGACCGGCCACCAGTTGCACCCCGGAGATAATTTGGAAGGTGAAGGCCCATGCCTCTGGACCAAGTGCTGCAAGTCAGAGGCTGATGGCACAATAATTAGGGATGTCTTTTTCTACTGTGAACATCATAATCAAACAGGATTTGAATCTAGAAAAATGCCATAAGAGCTGGAGATATAAGCTGTTGCCCAAACACATTGCAGAACGTGCCACTGACGGATGGATGGATGGGTGGATGGGTGGGTGGGTGGGTGGATGGGTGGATGGATGGATGGATGGATGGATGGGTGGGTGGATGGGTGGATGGATGGGTGGGTGGGTGGATGGATGGGTGGGTGGGTGGATGGATGGATGGATATCTTTATTGGTTTCAAATTATTGAAGTTGTTTCACAAGTATTTAGTGCATGGGTCATTGACCGTACATGCATATTTAAATACAATAGGGTGACAAAATAAACAACAGAGAAAGAAAACGCATCAAAAAGGAACAAGAAAAAGGGAATTAGAGATAAATTTTCTTAGTCTAACTCAACAAATTTGACCTAGCTTCGCGCACTTTAGCCAAAAATTTGCGCATGTGTTGCCAGTTCCTCTAGTCAGCCAGCAGATCCCAACATGCCAATCTCTTTATTGAGGGACTTAAATTTTTTTCTTTCAGTTTAATCGTTCGCTGGTTCTCCCACTGTGCACATTCCGCCAAATTATGTACCCAGTCCTCATCCAAATCACAGAATGGGCAGATTCTCTTGCCAGAATCGTCATTCATTTTCTGTGCCCTCCAGGCCGCCAGTCTAAACCATGCCATTCCTGATCTTTCCTTTCTTCCTAAATTAAGTATATATGCTTCTTTACGCCAGTTCAATTTTATTTCATTTGCTAGACTTAGAGAAGGTTTAATTTTACAATCCGATTCCAAAAACTGTATGAACGATACCTATCTGGTGAAAAGCGGACGTTTGTTGTCTATTTAGATGAGGCATATGTTTATATATGTGACTGCAACAAACCCTGGGTTATATATTACCGGCCAAGGAGAGAAACAAATTTGAACGTTGTATTAGGAAACTAACGAAAATTTCCCCAATGGTTTCATGCTAATAGCAAGGTACAGTTACAAAGGCAAATTAACCATTCACTGTGTACATAAAAATGCGAAAATCAACTCGGCATATTATCAGCCTAACGTGCTGATATCAATTTTCAATACAGAAATCCATGCTCTCTATGGTGCAGGTGTAAATAAGCTCTGGTTGCATCAGGATAAGCCATCAAGCCATACGTCTCCTTCGACCTACAAACGTTTGGAGAACATAGAAAGAGAAATGGGAATACATTCCATACCATCAGCGACTTCGTTATGCATCACTGATAAGAGTTTTGTGCATTTGGGCTACTGAAAGGAGCTCTTGGAAGCAGATGACCGCAAAATTTGGATGAACTCTGGAAAGCAGCGAGGAGGAATGTAATAAACTGGACATCCTTGTATTTAATAGCAGTTTTCTCCAGTGGAAGCTGTGCTGCAGATGCTGCTCAAGCTAAAGCCTGTCAGATAGAACATCACTGCTAGTGAAGGCTTGATTTTTTATATGATAAGGGGGTCTTAATGTTTGTTACCATAATGTTTGCTGCGAACAACCCTCTATGTTTTAAGCAATACGTTGATAATAAAATGGCCAATTACTATAAATTTCAAACAATTTTGTTGAAATGATTCTTACATATTCAACAGAATTATAATAGAACATTAATATGCATACTCCCTTGTAGTTAACTAGTCAAGAAAATAATTTCCAAAAATTAAAACGAGAAATATCTAAAATGATGAAAATTTAAAACGTGACAATTTTAAACTGTACATACTATTTCTCAAATATAAATATTTATTTCCCAGTATGGTTATTTGGAGACATCCCGTGTTTGATGTCAACATGGTTTCTGTCGGCGAACTCGACGACTTTCATCGGTACTACGTGGTGCATGCCTTGGCTTGTAGCAGTTGAATTTTCCTTTATGATGATATTCGGGATGCTCTATTGAAGGTATTGGTCAGATGAATGAGAGCTAGTAGGTTTGGAAGTTTACAAATTTTAACTGGTTGTTTGGGATCTTTTAGGAATTCCTGATTTTTGTGTTTTACTATGAAGTTTTGAGTATGTTTTTAATTTGAGTTTGAATCCTTGGGGTTATATGAGTGAGATTGTCTATTAGAATTATCGAGCGGGACTCAGGCAGTTGTGTCTCCGGTTCGCATTCGGGAAATCGTGGGTTTCCTCGGATCACTAGGCGAATGCTGGGAAGCCGCATTGACTCCGCCGAATTTCTTTCTCCCTTATCCCCTCTCATTTCACCTTTTAATATCATTCCAGGGCTGTGTGTCGGACGACTGTGAACAGATGGCGCAGATGGCTTGAATGTTGCAACTTCTCGGCCCCGTCAGATGGAAACCGCTCAAGTATCCTCTGCTGGGTCGGGCTTTACCCGGTTTCCGTTGAAGGGGAGCCTGTGAGCCATAATTTTCAGTAATGAGGCAACATTCCACGTTAATGGAAAAGTGAACGGGTATATTGTTAGGATTTGGGGAATCTAGAATCCACATGCCATTTTGGAAGTAGAAAGAGGCTGCCCTAAAGTGAATTTCGTTTGTGCCATATCGAAACTTCAAGTCTGAGGCCTATTTTTCTTTCTAGAGGCCACTGTCAGGGGTCCAAGTTATCTTGACATGCTCACTGAATGGTTCATTCCACAATTGGAAGAAGAATGTAACGAATTTATTTTCCAACAAGATGGAGCACCTCCTGACCGGCATTTACATGTTCGGGAACATCTGAATGTGCTGTTTCCAATAAGATGGATTGGACATGCCGGAAATGATGACAATGTTTTCTACAATTGGCCGCCGAGGTCGCTTGACTGGACGGTCTGCGACTTCATTTTATGAGGTTACATATAGAATTGTGTCTATGTACCCCATTGCCTTAAAACCTGCAAGAAATGCAACTTCGCATCACTGCTGCCTCCAGTCCATTTCATCAGATATGTTGGATCGTGTGTGACGTGAATGGGAATATAGCATTGATGTCTGCAACGTCACTCGTGGGGGTCACATTCAATCTCTATGAAATATAGTACAAAATATTTTTCTTTCGAATGTCGCCAACTTCACACAAATATAACTACCTAAAGCGACACAATACCAGCTCAAAGTATGACAATATTTTTATGGACACACTGTATTTTAGTATTGGACAAAACTACATTGAAATAGGTTGTATATGCATTACAATTTTCTAGTTATCTAAATAATAATTAGTCACAACCTTGAACTGACAAATCCAAAAGCGGAGATTAAAGGGGAAAAGCATAATTGATATTAGTTAGAAAGCTACAAGGCGAACTCTTGAACGCATATAGGTACTAAAATCGTCAGGCTAATACGTTAGTACAGACTACGAATTCTAATATTACAACTATAAGGTACATACAAAAGGGTTTAAAATGATATATTACACTATGTAACCATGCTAGTTTTGCCATACGATACAGATACTTACGGAGTTGAAGTTATATGGCCAACCACTGCTAACACAATATGGTGAATAACGCATAGCAAACGAAGTTGATGATTGAACTTTAGCACTCGGTGAGATACCACATGTGAAGTAGTTGCTGTCATCTTTCGACTAACTATCGTTTCTTAAAATGACCAGTGGCGAACTTAGCGAAATTGGCGAAAATATATACTTGATATAAGGATAATGTTCTACATTCTTCGTCAATTTCCAAATAATATGTAGAAAGTTTTAAAGAAAAGGAACAAAAGTGGAACTACGAGGAACTTTTGAAAGTCGCAAGATATGTAAGAAGTGATACTGCAATTCTTGATGGGAATATATAAGCTATTAAATAGAGAGATAATATTAGAATTGAGAAATACTTGCAATAAATAAATTCCGTATATTTAAATAACTGTATAATGCAATACGCCTGAATTGAAAGATTTGTCCGGAAAGAAGAAGGTAATTAGCAAGCCATGTTAGTGAAAGTTATTAGTATCAGCCGAGGATGGAACACATTAGCTTAAAGATTCTAGGAAGGCAGTTTAAAGTTAATTCAGTAAATGTAAACATTCACATAGGCAGAAATTCTACCAAAGAGAATAGTGGATGAAATTCTCAGATTTAAGAAAGGAACCCTAGTAACAAGGTAACAGAGGCACTCGTAGGATCTATAAGTATAGGCCAGGGCGTAAAACAATGTTGGTGGAAGTAGTTCTAATGTAAGCGGAGCTTAAGTAATAAGAAGGTGTGTAACTAAAATCAGAGAGTTACTCTGGTACCGGCACTTGTACTGATCGATATTCGCAGTTGAGCGCACACTCTCTCTTGGGATTTATTAAATTACCAGAAGATTAAGCTTTAAAACTTAATGTCTATTTGCGCATAGACCTGCACATATACAGTTAAACATCTCGTTTGTGCACTTAAGTTGTATGAGGGCTGTCGCAGAAGTACCCGACCTAACAAAGAAAACAAACATTTTGGAAAAACATCTGGATTTCTCTACAAGGTCTCTTTCAGTGCGATACATTTTACCCAGCAATGTCCAATAGCTTCGATACCCTGCTTAGAGTGAGAACCGTCGAGTTCTGCAAAATAACCATCAACTCCAGACTCCACCTCTTCATTGTTGGCAAATCTTTTACCCCAAGCCATTTCTTGAAACTTGGAAACAGAAAACAATCAGAGGGGGCTAAATCTGGCGAATTGGGTGCATGATGAAGCAGCTCGAACTTTAATTGATTTTGGATATGGCGATAATGGATGTGTGATCTGGTGCATTGTCTTGATGAAACAAAATTTTCTTTTTCGCTAAATGCGGCCGTTTTTGATTGATTTCATCGTTCAAACTCTGAAATAAGTTCACATAATACTCATCATTTATTATTTTTCCTTTTTGTAGATAATCAATGAACATTGTTCCACGCGCATCCCAAAAAACTGACGCCATGACCTTCCTGCAGATGGAACTGTCTTCGGCTTCTTTGGAGCTGATTCTCCCCTTTTAATCCACTGTTTTAACTGTTCCTTCGTCTCAGGTATGAAGTGATGGGCCCATGTTTCATCCATGGTTATGAATCGACACATAAACTCGGCTTTATTGTAGCGAAACATTGCCAAACACTCGACTGAAACATCCTCACGACGCTGTTTTTGTTCCATTGTGAGTAAACACGGCACCCATCTTGTGCACAGCCTTCTCATGTCCAAATTTTCAGTCAGTATGCGATGTACAGCACTTTTTGAAATGCCTACGATGTCTGCTAGCTCACGCACTTTCAGTTGACGGTCATCCAATACCATTTTGTGGCTTTCCTCACAATTTTGGCGTGGTAACCTCATTTGGTCTGGTGACCACTGCTATGTTCGTCTTGGCAACTCGTACAGCCTCGCTTAAACTCTGCCACCCAATATTTTACTGTTGTAAACGAAGGAGCAGACTGCCCCAGAGTAGTACCTAGCTCAGCCTTAATATTAGTTGGACTGAGACCTTTCAAATGAAAGTAATGTATCACATAACGATGACCAGTTTTATCCATGTTTACAGATTTGCTGACGGCGTTCACTATTGATGGCTGCCAAACAATTACTAAACAATATAGCGTTATCAAACTTCAAACTTAAGCTTTATAAGGTTGGTACTTTCTACCATAGTCATTTGTTTGAAACACAACCACTACCTATACATCGGGTTGGGTACTCCTGGGACTGCCTTCGTATCCTAGTTATACAACAAACATTTTAAAACAGTTCACCTTTTCTTTTCTTTCTAATGTTTTCATGCAAACAGTACAAATAATAGCTAGCAAATAATTAGTGGCGGTTTTGAAAGCTGAGTATTGTATTCCTATTTGAAATCAATTATGGGGAATATCTTGGGTAACAACAGGTAGAAAAATAATCTGTAACATTAATAATTTGCAGTATATGTAACATAAAATAGTATGAATGTTACAACTCAGATATATCCAGATAACAATTTATGTTTATAGACAGGCAAAAACGAACAATTTGGCAATATGTAAAATATATGTAGAAGAAAAGGTCCAAAAATATTATGAAATATATGTTTAAAAACAAAAAAGTCTTGTGGTTTATGAGTTTAGAGCAAGTTCATTTTATTAGTTTAAAAAGAATAGGTTTTGTAAATTTTTGTCCATGTTGACGTTTGACATTTCAGGCAAGAAACAGTTTCATGTGGTATGCTGGTATGTTCTGTTTCTATCTTCTTCCCATAATTAGTATACTCTGAAGAGTTGTAAAAAACGATTTCTAACTTGGGACTAAAGCTTTCCGGGACCCATGTTCATATAACCCATTTTCTTCTCCTACACGTGACAACTGTGTTCTGAAAGTTTGGCCGTACCTTATTGTTACGTTCTGTATATTGAGCTAGGAGAGAAAGAAAGCCTATTTATATCTGTATGCATAAAAATTCTGCTTGCAAGACGAGAGCCTATATATTGTCGAGGATCTCCAAATGATGGATAAATTCTAGTCACAAAGTGGCGAGAGAATTTATCTAGCGGAATTGTTAATCAAGAGTAGCATTTGCTAGGACTATTTCACAATAAAATAAAGAGATTTATCAAAGAATAATGATTATTAAAATACAGTCATAGAATACTTATATTAACTTGCAATTTAAACAGCGTTTTTTAAAAGGAATAAGAATCATGTGGTCGCACTTCGTTTGTTTGATCATTACAACTTGATCATATGATATTATTAATACCATCTGGCAATGCAAACTATAAATAGGCTTGCAGTACTGTAAGAATGCAATAACCAACATTATCGTCGTCTCTAACGCTCCCCATATGATATGATATTTGGGGAAAACCTCATCCCATATGCAATGACTGGACCCATTTCTGAGGTGAAGGTACCCAGAGGACGGAGTCCGTTAACTCGATGGTATGGTAGATGATGATGAGGATGGCGGTGGAATGAGAGGACCTACAGCTTTTATCGTAGACTTCGAACATGTTGGGTCCTGTGGATACTTCACGTGAGGTAAAGGTGTTGATCCACAAACCGAACCTCAGACCCTCAGAACGAGAGTCGAAAACGAAACTTCGGTGGCCTAAAAATCTCCATTCTCCAGCCGGAAATCTAACCCGAAACTCTGCTAACCACACACCACAGAGGTAGTTCCCCAAAATTATAGGTTATAGTATTCTTTATTATAACAAATATTATTTAAAAACTCAGTTATTAAAACTAGGAATTAGAAGGAATTCCTTCATTTTTATGTAGATGACGTAGGCATGTTGTTTTCCTAATTTGTGTACATTGTCGGAATGGTATTCTTAATTTAGTTGCAGTACAAGGTAACAATCCAACCTGCTCAGAATATTAAAAAAGGGAGGAACTATGTTTATCACGTAAAGATGAGGTGGTAAAGAGATTTGGATGAAGGGTGAATCACGACCGTGATTGGTTGAATGAAAATACATTCTTTCAAACACAAATGGGGCCACGAGTGAAATAATAATTTTAAAACTATAGCACAAAGCCAATAGGACACTGAATGATTAATCATTTAAGGCTTTTCTGCTTTACGTAATAATAAAAGTGTATGAATACAAATGTCTACAAAAGCCACCGTGAAAAATTAACATCATTAAAGCTGAATGCATTTTCTTGCAACAGTAAACACGTGTTTTCGGTGTGCCCTCGTGAGCGAGGAAATGACCTCTATCCAGTCTTTCTCGCATTATCCCGAAACCCCGGAGATGACGTCCATTTCCCTCATTGTCCCACGTGACAGCATTTTGATTTATTGCGCCACACAACCGCCGTGCTATTTTAGGAACAATTGTGCCTTTCAAGAAACCTTCTGGTCACACTTAAATGTGAATCTTTGTCAACGAAAATCAAACCGAAGAGAAAGACTTCCAGTGAACGTTAACTAGATGTTAAAATAAGAATTAAAGGCACTGTGTAATTTACAGACGCATCTTCGTAGGCGACAGGCGGTCTCCTTCGCTTTCAAAACTCGGGCAGCTCTCCTTTGTTGTGGATTTCTGCGCGATGGGCTCGTTTTACAAACTACAATTAATTTTACTATTATTTAAATTTTAGAATGCTTTCAAGAGTTGCTCAAAATGCTTCCTATTTACTTTAATGCATTTTTACTTCCTCTACAAGGTATAGTAAGTAGAGGCAACCGTGAAGCATTGCCTCACAGAATAGACAACTGCGACCAATGGAATCTATTGTGACTACACACCTGGGAGGTAGGGAACAAGTGAAGGAGCAGCAGGAGGTCAGGTCCACAGAGACGCACGGAGGTCCCTAATGTTTCCAGTTTTTGAAACATCCGCCTTCACCAGCAGAGGCAAAGAATCCCGAGAAAGGGACACGAAGCGACTCTAGCAAGCGGTCCAAAGTCCCCTGGCGTTTTACGGGTAGAAATCCTTTCTAAAATGCAGCAACCGTGCCATCAGCCCGACCTAGCCGCACGACGGAACCCGAAGACACTTCTTGAAAGATGAAAGGGAGAGAGATGAAATTATAGCAAGTGAGGGACGGGAGATTTCGTGGTAGAATACACCATCCCAACATTCGCCTAGGCAACAAAAGGAAAACCACGAAAAACCCCATAGTCAGAGTAGGCGGACACCGGGGAAATCGAACCTGGGACTCTACACAGACGTTACCGCCTGAGCTATCCCGCTCGGTGAATAGACAGGTATCTCGGATTCCATTTTGGTGAGTTTGTAAACGTGTGCCCTTCCCCTTACAGAACTCTAACTATTCATTAAGAATAGAGGATTGATGAGATAGAACTAATAAGTTCTTAGGGCAGCAGAATAAGCAAATGACTGCAGTGCATACCGAAGCTTCAAAAGACAAGCGTTTGGGAAAAAAAAATCCACTCAAAAATCCGATGTCAAGAGAGGTCCGTATGTCCATGTATCTGTGTCTGTGAACAGTATAACTCAAAAACAAAAGTCTGTTAAATACCAAACTTGTTATTTAAGTTAAGTAACTTCTAAGAATAGTCCTGCGATGTGGCACTGTGGGCTAGAGCGTGAACTCAGGTTCCCAGCTACGGTATGCGCCCGGGTTCTATCCCACCCCGGAGGCTACGATTTTAAGTCCCTGTATAGGACCGGTGCCCACACAGCATCATGAATAAAGTAAGGAGCTGCGATAGGCGTGAGCCAACCTTCCGACTGGAGGATGCGTGTTGCTTACCACACCGCCTCTCCATATCAGATGATCGCCCACCTCTGCCATGCTTAAGGGGCACCTGAGGCCGGCAGTCAAGTTGTTAGGTCTCGTCCCTTCGCGGGGTACAGCACCACATGATTTATTATTCCTTTATTATCTTCCAAGTATGCGACATGAAGATTTTCAAAAAATCTCCAGGCCTCATAGTACCCTGTATATGTAACATTATTCTAAAATTTTGATTTTCTCAAAGAATGGCAACCATGTTGATTAAAATACCACATGCTCAACATATTTTAATTAGAAATGAAATGTATATCTTGACTTTTCTAGAAATAGCCTCTGAAGTGATCTTCATTTGGCTTTACTTTTGCATAGTAAACGATGAAGATAGACAAAATCTTACTACATAAAATATTAAGATCTCGTTAAAGCACACAGTTTATGTCAAATAATGTTTTACTTTCTCTACTACGTATAGTAAGTAGGGGAAGTATTGTATTCCACCCAAAAATTCGATACCGAGATTTCACCGGAAATATGTGTTTTGAGGTGCTCTGAATAAAATAAAGCATTTTCGGAAACCATGTCCGTGTGTGTGTGTGTCTAGTAGCATAACTCAAAAACGAAAAGTCGAACAAATACCAAACTTGCTATATGAGTTTAGTATCATCCAAGAATGCGACACAAAGGTTTAAAAGAAAATTCCTCACTCCATAAAGCCCTTTACATGCATCATTTTTCGAAGGGTACGATTTCTTTAAAAATGGCTCTTAACGCTTTTGATTAAAATATAACATTTTTAAGATATTTTTATGGCAAATAAAATGTATAGCCTGACTTTTCTAGGAACTTCCCTAAAAGTCCTATTCATTCTGTATGAGTTTCGCATATCTGGTAAACCGTAATAAATAGACAAACGTTTACTACTCAAGAATTGTAGATCTTGTTAAAACACACAATTTAAGTCATACACATTTCTGAGATATTCCTTGTTGTTTGTTTGAATTTTGCATACTTATGGGAATACGTTATTCGTTTTATTATGTTCTGGACATGCAAAGAGAATGGAATGCTCCACATAGCAACCAGCTCCTAAAATATTTGACTATGACTTAAAGCCTAGCATATTCCCCTTGCATCTACAAGAAAATTGGCAGTAATACAAGAGTAGAGAAAGTCATGTGAGTGCAATACATCAGATCTTTATTCTTTCTTTTTCTCTTGGTCATACAGAGAACGTAATTTGAAAGCCATCAAATGGCCACCCACTCTTAAGACCGGTTTCACAGTTTAATATTAAGAAAAAGGTTTACTAAGCAACGGGCGCCGCTTAAGCTTTGGTTTAAGCTTCCGAGTTTCACAATAGGGCAACCAGGTTCGGCTTTACTGAGCTGAACAGCTCTATGGAATACTAAAATTGGTAACACTTGCGCATACGCTGCGAGTGTATTCCCATCGTTTGTTTATTGCGACGCTCTGACTGTTTATTGCGACATCTCAAGAAATCAGCATTCTCCAAAAACTTTTGAAGCAGCATAAGCGTATAATAGAGTGCAAGCAACCGAACACATTACTATCCTCATAAAACAAAAGACTTTAACTCCAATTTTTTTTAAAAACTAGGTTAAGGTGATTTTCTTTGTTTATAGGACGTTATGCGTCATATTCCAGGGTGAAAATACGACATTTAACATTCTACTGCCCTGCACTGAAATTAATTTTGGCTTATCTTCATATCTTTTATATTACAAGTAATTTAAAAAGCCTTAATTTCTTATAATAATTTAGATAAGCTCAAGTACAATGGAGTTGGCTTTTCGTTTTAGTATTTAAACTTACTGTTATATGTTTTATTTTATGCAGCATAATATTGTGTACATAGATTTACTGGTATTAAATTTGCAGCGAGTTGAGGTGTTCTGTTTTATTAAGTTGATATACTAACTGCTATTTCTAACAATGTATAAAGTGTCAAGTCAACAAACGAATTGTTAAGAAGGCGCGCCTACTCCAGATCGCTGGTTCTGTGAAAGTAAATTTTGTATTAAATTAAATTAATTTCATTGAATTAAAGTACATTTGTGTTAACTCTATGAAGTGCTCCGAGAAACTTGATTAACATTTAACATCAGAGTTGGAAGGATTTTGAATTTTGATACGGTAATTTGTATCACAAATTACTTAAATGTAAATATTGAGTGTAATATGAATATGTACTTTTATGGGACATTGATTTCAGAGGTTTATTAATTGTAATTATTATTGGTAAATAATAATATAAGGCTTTACTGAAACTGTTAGTAATGGCGCAAGAATGCAGCGATGGGGTGAGTTGTTTATCATTACCGGGAACAAGGAAGTTACGTAATGTTTCGCGCGGTTTCGATAGAAGCTTCTAGAACATTTCCTAAAGCATATGTATTTGTGGTTTTCATTGGATATTAAAATAGACGCTAATGTTGGCGCGTTTTATTAGCCAATGGCAGTTCATTTATAATCTTTAGGCGTATCTTGAGGCAAGCCTATAAATAGTGTAGGTTCAAGGGAGCGTCCCCCCCAGTTCAACGGAATTCTCAATACACTACACGTCGGCCGCTCAGTTCATCAAAATTTCGTGTACACTACACATCGTCAGCCAGTCCTTCATTTCGTCAAGTTACACGAGAATTATTATAAAATATTATACAGTTAAATATACACAAAGTCGAAGTACGTGAGTTAAAAAGTGAGAAGTTATTACAAACAGTTTCAGTTTGGCGTATATCCAGATCAATTTGTAAAAGTGTTGGTGCACGTGTTCGACAATAAAGGATTATAAAACAAATTTCGTCATTAAGTGTAATTTCTGGATAAAAGATTCCTTTCCGATTCACACCCTGCATGAGAAACATATTCGACCCAAAGAGCTAGCTGGAGAACATTTAAAGTGAATTATTTCAAAACGGATGCAAATTGCTAACGCCAGAGGAAGCTACGAACCAAACCAACGAATGACGTCACAAGATGGCTCCCACCAACATTGAGGTAAACGAACATTGTAAGTAATACCGTCGCAATTTACCTATGAAGACAGATCAGGCAGTTCTGCTAGTTTACCCACCAAAATACCGCAATCAAGTAAGCTAATTAATTAATTAATTTTCAATAAAACCTGACACAGATTCTGTGGAATTAGACGATAGACACAAACAATTAATTATTGAAACAGAAAGTTTCAAAGACCGCATACACCCTGTTCCATTCGTTGGAACAAATAATGATAATGGTGATGGTAAGTCAATAGCTTTCTGTTAACTGGCATGAAGCTATTGGAGATGGAAATAGAAAACAAGAAGGTATTCTTTCTACATACTACGCTTTCTTTTTAAAGAAAATGCATCGTACTCCATGGACTAGTGGTACCGTGCTAACCTCTAGTTCCCAAGATCGCGGGAGGGCGATGGATTTTTTCGGGCGTAAAAATCATTAGCATGGCTTCTTTCGGAAGGGAAGTAAAGCCGGTGGTCCTGATAAAGAGGCCTCTGAGCAAAATTACTTGTCTTTCACGCCCAATATAGAATAGGACGCTAAGGACCATAGTAGTTAAAGACAGTCCATAAATAAAGTTCAATCAATCAATTAAAGAAAATGCATAAAAAGACTGTTTTGTGGCTCGACTACTGTGCAGCACAAAACAAAAACTGGACATTGCTGAGCTTCAACACATACCTACCTGGTAAATTCAGACGAAGTTTCTACTCAAGAGATACAGATAAATTATTTGTGAAAAGAACATACCTCCATGTCAGCCGATTTCTTCCATCACCAGGTTGAACGCTCTCTGAAGAAGGCAAAGAACGTATGTGACTTTCATGATTTCCAGGACACTGTTAAGCAGCAAATTCGAAAAAAGTATCGGCCATTGGTGACATTTTAACAGTACTAATTGGAAAAGTCCTACTTCCATCCAGAAAATAAATAAAGTAAAACCACGACCATATTAAAACCAAATGGTCAAATTGTGGCAAGAAGAGGTCAATATAGTTTGATCAATAAAATAAGCTGTGATGGCGATCCTATTGAACTGCACTGTTTTAGTGCTAAGGCATTAAAATGTGGGTTTCCAATTGTTGAAATATGCACACGTTCACGTGGCATTCCATGCAAAAGAACGGAGATATACAAAGAAACTATTTCCCTTCATTCCTAAAAATTGAATTCAATTTTGGATTAATATTGAGGTTTCAATGTATCGAATACAGTGCATAGTTACGAGAATATGTAAAGCTCCAAATGGAATAGTTATAAGGGAAATATTGTTACAACTGCATATAATACACACTATCAGCCTTCTGTGAAATAGTATTTACATTTAAAAATTAAAAGACTTTCTGTAAATTTAAACAAAGGTGTGTGCTTTTAAATATGTTGTATCAATAGTGAATTACATGTTGGGTGTTAAGGATTTTATATTTTCTTTGTGGATTTAGATGCTGAAAACCTATGACTAAATTGTCCATTAATTTCTTTGGAGTAAAGCTAAACCAACAGGTTTGTAATGTTATATACTTATTAATTATCTGTGTCCTAATTGCCTTCAAAGCAGTCTGAAGGGATTCATATGAAAATTTGGAGCAAAACTTGAACCAAAAGTCGGGTTCTGTGCTCGTAACCAGCTGTTCACTTCTGATTGATCTTCGTCATGGTGTTGAAGTGCTTACCTCCATGATGAGCTTTGAGTCAGGGGAACATGTGAAAATCACTTGGAAAAACATCTGGTGAATACGGAGGATGCGAGAAAACTTCCCAGTTGAATCTTCTGAGCTCCGCCTGGGTGAAGATTCAACTTGGAAGTTTTCTCGTATCCTCCGTATTCACCGGAGCATGCCCCAAGTGATTTTCACGTGTTCCTCCAACTCAAAGGTAAGCACTTTTAACACCGATGATGAAGTCAAATCAGTGAACAGCTGGTTGCTAGCACAGGACCCGACCTGGTACAATACTGGCTTGGAAAAACTTGTGTCACGTCCCCAAAAATGCTTGGAAGAACTATGTAGAAAAGTAACGGAAGGATTGCAGAATATAAATCAAATTAATTCAGCATGAACTATTGTGTAATGTTTTTATAGAATATTGAAACTTACTTATTGGACGCCCCTCGTGTATTCCCAATTCCCCTTGTACCTACAAGGAAATATGCAATAAGACAATTTCTGCTAATGTTTATCTCCATTAACATGAAGTAGATGAATAAGCGCCTCTGTTTGTAAAGAGTGAGTAGAGAAGGTCATGTGAGTGCAACTTTTAAGGTTTTTAAGGTTGTTTTGCATTATTACCCAAATGTTTTACACATATATGTAATTCCTTAGTGCTTTACATTCTATTTCCGGTGCCGGTATAATGGTGGTTTCGTTTCTGGCACTCGTGCTGAGGTTCGGGTTCGATTCCCGGCTTTGGGGTGGCGATTTTAAGTTGACCCTATCCACACCTTCACCTCTGACTTGTTCATGTGAAGTATCCTCAAGGCCCAAGGCTCTCATTCTACCGCAATCCTCATCAACCTCCAGTCATTGCTTGGTGGAATGAGATATTCCCCGAAGGTCATAGTCATATAAAGATCATTAGAAACGACGATATTCTTATTCGATGATTGCTCTCAGATTTACAAATTTGCAGGCCCTTACGAAATAAAAGTAGAACTTCTAACACACAACACACCAGCGATAATCTTCATTGTAACCACCTTGGTTTTAAGTCCAATCACATGTAGCTACCCTTTATTTACACATGATTAATAACTTCCATGTCTTTTTACATGATTAATTTCTCATGGCGCTCACATTATCTGTTCACAATACAAATCGTCATACTTCCATTTACCGCATTTCGTTTTAGAGTTAAATTTTGTTATATATGAAGCCTTTTGCTTTCTTTGTTTTAAGAACGTTATTCTTTTATATCCTACAAAAAGACTAAATGGCGGAAATTATGAGTTCAGACGAAACTGAAATGGAAGAATCAGGTGAAATTACAGAAGCAGCAGAAACAATAACACTAGAAGTACTTACCCAAAAATTCAGAAAGCAATATGATATAGCATTTAGTCGCTTCACATGTTAAAAATTATTTCACTGAAAGTGTCTACTGCTAGCGAATCAAAAAAACATCTGATATCTCGCATTTTAACACCATTTGTCTTGTTCAAGAACCGCGTTCTAAACGTGATCTCTGTTAGTTTTAGGAATGAATATTATAATATAGAAATTTTGCAAATTTAAGCGCTCTTTAAAAGTATTGTATGCTACATGCATTAAAAGTGCTTTTCTTTTGCTCGTAGGATTGCGAAATCGAACCCTACCTGTACCCCTTAATAGCCTAGCTCACCTCACATTGGGAACCATTAAGCTGTACCTGCGTTTCAATCTAATTATCAAAGTTACTGTCGTGAAAGTTGAAGAAGTTGGTTTATTGTAGTTGTTTATTTATTTAGCTCCACGTATGGACGCCAATTTGAAGTAGAATTGTTCTTTACCTTGTTTGCTGCTACGTATGAAAAGCCGATTTGAAGTAGGAGTTGTATTATATTTCAACTGTTGGGGAGCCGAACACTTGAAGTAGTTGCAACCGCACGTATTGTAAACAGTTTCCGGTAGACTTCGCCCCAAGTTTAAAAATATTAACTTTGTAATTTTACTGTTTCTTTATATATTACATTTATGTTTGCCTCGGCTGCGTCAGTATTTATTTTAGAGACATGGAAGTCTTGGCAGGGCGTGATGAGACCAGAATGTGGCTTACACACATTATAGTTTTAAGTTTTAATTCACTCCGTTTTATTAATCCTTGACACAAATTAAATAGCACTTCACTGATATCGAGAGCTGTGAGATTCTTTTATTTAATACTTGCACTTTTTAATACGTACACTGTTTTCGTCTCACACGAATACGTTATTAATTTCTCGAGGACACATCTCGCGTCTGGTTAGGAGCACTGTCTAGAAGCAACGCGTCTGGTTATGAGCACTGTTTGGAGACAACTGAACTGTTTTTCAACCACCTAAATTTGTAGATTTCTGTATTTCAAGTCCCTGATTGGCTAATCCTAGTCCAATAGAATACCTTCACTTAACTAAAACTTTTTCTGATTGTTGATTGGCTATTTTTTTAAACTGTCTCAAAAATTTACATTATTGCTGCTCTAATAATAGCTAGTAGCATTTAAACTTCCTTACTCATTATTGCCTCAAGGTTACCTCATTGTTAGCAACTTTATAGCTATTTTTCTCACAGCTCCTACATTATTAAATTACGTAATGCATTCACATAACATTATTGAACATGTTTACAGTAATATAAGCATATGCAATGACTGTTACATACATTTTACAAATTGTTACATACACATATTACTTCAAGGCGAGCTGTTATTGAATTTACATATTATATAATTTGACTAAAATCATTTACGTGATAAAAACACTGCCTCAAAGTTTTTTTTACCGGAAAACTCTAGTGTGATGAAGCGCCATCTTGTTGGAAATGTTTCTAATATTATAAAGAGCGATAATTTTGAAGCTCAGGTGAAACTACCTCTTATAATTTTACAGGTATGAAACACCGGTTACAGTGTCTCTGAGAAAGTACTTTACTTGCTTAAGTGACTTTTAGGCACCGGTGCGGCTGTAATGAATATTTTGCACGAACGCGCCAGCCATTATTGCTGCATGCTAAATGTGTATCAAAAAGGAAAACGCTGTCCAGTTGTGTAGAGAAGAAAGTGGCATTAGCACTACGAATACAGAAACAGGATTACAGCGTCTCTCTCACTCTCTCTCTATCTCTCTCCCTCTCCTCTCTCTCCACATTCAAGGAAAAAAAGACTACTCCTGTTGCATTATTCATGGGGAGCCGTTGCGTGGTTTGTAAAGAACAGCGACTGTTTTTAAGTACTCTTCTCTCCCCCCCCCCTCTCTGGACTTCTTTAATTCAAAAGATACATTGCCAACTAACGGACTTCTTTCCTCTTACTGGACTTTAAGGATAGACTAAATGATGAAGATTGCCAAAAAATGACATTTTTTTGTTTCTTTCGACTCGTATAATTTGGAAATTCTTCTTTAATTCTACGTGTTTTATTATTCTCAGCACCGGGTCAGGTGGAGCCGTGGTAACGTGTGCGACTCGCATTCGGGCGTTCTGGAGTTGATCCCCGGCGACACTACTCTGAACCACGTGTTTTCGTAGTTTCCCCGAGAACGGCAGGCGAATGCTGAGGTTATTTCTACTCTACCACGATTTCCTTTCCATCATTCCTTTTCCTTCTCATCTTTCTAGGCGTGCCGGACAGTTTGCGCGGATGTTTGCTCAAGGGAAAGAGTATTCTCCACGGATACCAGAGGGCTGCTTGATTGGTGGGTCGTTCTTCGCCCTCTCTCGGTGGCTGCAGCAGTGAAACGGGTCTGCGAGTTTGGGAATGTTAGGAAGTTAAGCGCGTCTCTGTGGACTTATTGCCTGCGGCCTGTATCCTGCTGTGCTCCGTTGACCTACTTCCTTCCTTTTGGCGGATGGTAGCCGCAATAGATCAATGACTGATCCCCGCGTGCGAGGTGTCCCCCCTCTTGAATAATTCTCAGCACTATATGTAAATTTTAAACGTGTTTTTTAAAATCGTAGTGCCATTCTGAACTCTACACAATTTAAAGAAAAAATATAAATAGTTTATATTCACATGACTTTCTCTACCCTATAGTTTATTTTTATACAGCATTTACGATCTATTCTTACGAAAACTTAATTTTCTATTTACAGAGGTAAATGGACAATACAGGATACTGATAGATAGACATATGTTTAAAAGCGAGTGGATATATGCTGGCTTAAACCTTCCTTACTTTTTCTATAACATCGCGAGAAACAAATGAATAGCGACAACACTTCAAAACTCACAAAGTATTAAAAGATTGAAAATTATCGAAAATATCTGATGTCACAAAATTTTATTTGAAATAAATGGCGTGTTTAAAAGAGGTTTTCATTTATTATGCAGTACATGTTTTTGCTTGTTTTTTACATTTACCAGTTATACAAAAGAATACGAAATTCACTCCGAATGAAGAGGACTTCACAAACAATTTAAGATTAACATTTTACTATTATTATTATTATTATTATTATTATTATTATTATTATTATTAATCTATTTATTTTACGTCGCTTTAATTACATGTTCATATCGCGAAGGATCTGTTAGTAGATAACTAGTGGATCGATGTGTGGCAGACAGCCTTCTAGGTCTCATCCCTGTAACCATACCATCTTGCTTCGTCACGTGTCCACAGAGACCTTACTGCACGGCAACTGTTTCGTCGTCCTCTGTGGAGTAGTGGTTACCATGCTAGTTCCCGAGGTCGCGGGTTCAAACACGGCGAAGGGCGTAAAAGTCCTTCAGCCGGTGGTCCCGTGTCGTAGATTTACGGCACGTAAAAGAACCTCAAGCCTGATAAAGAGACCTCTGAGAAAAATTACCGGTCTCTCATGCCCGATGTAGAATGAGATACTAAGGACCGCAGCAGCTAGAGAGCGTCCATGAATAAAACTAAATCTAATTTTATTTCTGCTTCGTGCGTGCAGATGAAAAAGTTTGTTTTCTTTACGTTATTTGCACCACGCTTTGCGCGTCAATTTGAAGAAGTAGTTTGTTATAAAGAGTTGTATTATATTACAAACTGTTGGGGAGCCGAACTTGTAGTAGTTGAACCGCATGTATAGTAAACAGTTTCCGGTATCCTTCGCCCCAAATATATTTTCAGGTGCCCTTTGCCCCAAGTTTAAAAAAATATTAACTTTGTAATTTGACTGTTTCTTTAAGTATTAAATATTTATGTTTGCCTGGCTGCGTCAGTATTATTTTAGAGACATAGTTATCTTGGCAGGGCGGGATGGGACAAGAATGTACCTTACACAGATTATAATTTTACTTCACTCCTTTTATTAATACTTGATACGATTAAAATAACACTTCATTGATATAGAGAGCCGTGAGATTCTTTTTATTAATTAATTACACTTTTTAACACGTAAACTTATTTTCGTCTCACGAATATATACTATATTTCTTGCGGACCCTTTTTGCGTCTGCTTAGTAACGGTTTCTGCAGGCAACTGACTTCTATATTTGTAAATTTTGCTATATTTCAGTTCCTAATTAGCTAATTCTACTCCAATAGAACCTTTTTCTGGTTGTTGATTGGCTATTTTTAAACTGTCTCAAAATTTACATTATTGTGCTCCAAGAATCACAAGTAGTACTGTTAAACTTTCTTACTCATTATTGACTCAAGGTTTCCTCATTGTTACCAACTTTGACCTATTTCTCACAGCTCCTACATTATTAAATTACACAATATAGTCACAAACATTATTACACATGGATACAATAATACAAGCATATGTAATGACTTGCATACATTTTACAAATTATAACATACACATATTGCTTCAAGGCGGGCTGTTATTAAATTTACGTATTATATAATTAGACAAATTATTTAAGTGTTATAAACACTGCCTCACAGATGACATTAGGGTGCCGTCCAGTCTACATGCTTTCATCGCCTGTGGATAGAAAGGCAGACAGTTAGCCTTCTAGGTCTCATCCCTGTAACCATACCACCTTGGTTAGTTCATGGCAACTGGATCTTCTGCTTCGTGCCGTGCAGATGGCATTAGACTACCGTTCGGTCTACCTCCTTTCATTGTCCGTGGATAGATGGCACAGCATTCGCTATTACCACCTTATTTTCATTTTTACTTTTTTTTTAGACTTAAGGTGGAACTTTGGATCGTGGTATTAAATATCCAACTCGATATTTACCTTAGCGAAGAGAGAAACCACGAAACAACCTCAGTCAAATTGGTCGGCCCATGGCATTTGAACCTGGGACCTCCCTAATGCGGGCCACAAACGTTACCGCCTGAGCCATTCCGCTCATATACACACATTTTGTTACAGAAATATCTTAAATGTGTGGTATTTTAATAAAGTTCTTACAGTCGTTTTGAGAAAATGGAAAATTTCGGCAAATATTGTAAGTAAAGAATGGTTTGGGGTGAGATCTTCTTGAATATTGTGTCACAACATTGGAGGATGCTGTTCCTAAATATCAAGTTTGGTATTTATGACATTCCGTTCTCTCTCTATCTCACAACATACACATTCACATACACAGAGGCCTATATCAAATTTTGTTTTTATTCACGGCGACTCACAATATGTATTTCCAATAAAATGTCGATATCGAATTTTTGGGTGGAATGCAATACATTCTCAACAGGTGAAAGAGAAATTAAAACTGATAACTACTACACTCTTCGGATAGAGAAGTAAATTATAGCTCATTTCTACAAATTGGCACCACTGCTAAATATAAACGCTCCCAAATATCTAGTATTTTCTTTTTTATTTATTTATATAATGAAGAAGATATTGTCTTTACGTTGGAGTTGTTTATTTATTTATCTCCTATTATGGACGCCAATTTGAAGTAGAATTGTTCTTTACGTTGTTTGAACCACGCTTTGGGCGTCAATTTGAAGATGTTATATTTTTGTATTGAAGGTCAGTTTGTAGATGCTGTATTATATTTCAACTGTTGGGGATCCGAACTTGTAGTAGTTGCAACCGCACGAATAGTTAACAGTTTCCCGTAGCGTTCGTCCCAAATGTGCTTTCAGGTGCCCTTTGCCCCAAGTTTAAAAAATATTAACTTTGTAATTAAATTGTTTCTTTAAGTATTAAGTAATTATATTTCCTCCACTGCGCCAGTATTATTGTTAGAGACATGAAAGTCTTGGCAGGGCGTGATGCGACAAGAATTTAGGCTTACACAGATTATTAGTTTTAATTCACTCCTTTTTATTAATCCTTGACACAAACTAAATAACACTTCAATGATATACAGAGCTGTGAGATCATTTTATTTAATACTTATTAAAAAGTGCAAGTATACTATTTTTCATCTCACATGAATACGTATTATACTTCTCGAGGAAATTTTTTGCGTCTGGTTAGTAACTCTGTCTGCAGGCAACTGAATTGATTACAGCCGTCTAAACTTGTAAATTTCTGTATTTCAAGTCTCTGATTGGCTAATCATACTCCAATAGAATACCTTCATTTAACTAAAGCTTTTTCTGGTTGTTAATTGCCTATTATATAACTGTCACTAAAATTACATTATTGTTACTCCAAGAATCCCAAGTAGTACTATTAAACTTTCTTACTCATTATTGGCTCAGGGTTACCTCATTGTTACCTCTTTGTTAGCTTCTTTTGACCTATATCTCACAGCTGCTACATTATTAAATTACGTAATATATTCATATAACATTATTGAACATGTATACAATAATATAAACATATGCAATGACTGTTACATACATTTTACAAGTAATTACATAAACATACTGCTTCAAGGCGTGCTGTTATTGAATTTATATATTATATAATTTGACTGAAATCATTTAAGTGTTAAAAACACTGCCTCAATAATTATACTTTAACAGTTTTTTCTGTGAATGACATTTTCTTATATAAACGACCCGATTTCTCGAGAAATTTTGAATATAGCTATTCAATGAAATTTTGAGATGACACCTCATTATTGTTGTTAATATAATTTAGTATTAATCAGTTCATGTATTGTGTTTTAAAAATTCATTGCTGAAACTTTTAATAAAGACATAAAATTAAAACAAATCCTACCTTTCGTAATAAATCATTATTATCATTTGTTTTGTTGTTGTGTAATACTAGATCAGCGAGGGTGGTGGTGACGTCATTTGGCTTTTCAAGTAAAGCACAATTGCGTTTCAGTTCTAAATGTCAAGTTTAGAGCGAAGAGCTTGAATGACAAACACATCTTACTGTAACGTTTCGCGTACACTGCTTAATAAACGGCCAAGCTGTTTTAAATGTTTTAGCTCTGATATACATATTAGAGTGTCAGTTTTATTTTTCTTTATACTATATTTTCTTGTGGCTAGCTAGCATTTATTCTTACCACAATGATACTTATTCCAAGTACAACAACCAACACCGGCTTTTACTTTCTCTACTACGTACAGTAAGTAGGGAAGTATGGTATTCCACCCAAAAATGCGATGTCGAGATTTCAGATGTTTTGAGGCCCCCTGAACCTCCCCCCCAAAAAAAAAATTAGAAAAAGGTTCGTGTATGCGTGTCTGTGAACATCATAACTCAAAAACGAAAGGTCAGATGAATACAAACTTTGTATTTAAGTTCAGTACCATCCACGAAATGAAGCTTTTCAAGAAAAATCCCCAACCCCAAACTACCCTTTACATGGAACATTTTTCAAAATGTTTGATTTTTTAAAATCTAACTCTAAATATTTTTATTAAAACACCATATATTAAAGATATTTACATGTCAAATAAGATGTATATCTTGAATCGTCTTTGAATAGCCTGTGAAGTCCTCTTCATTCGAAAGGAATTTTGTATAATCTTGAATAACTGGCAAACCTTAAGCGATAGACGAAAACTTACTGCACAAAAAATATAGATCTCTGTAAAACACACAATTTATTTCAAAAAGCTTTTTTTTAGAATCAGCCATTTCCGAGATATCCATTATTAATGGTTCGAATTGTTCAAAACTGTCGATATTTTTAAGTCCTGATGCTTTTCAGATTTCTCGCGATGTTATGAATAGAGTACGGAATTTTAAGTCCAGCGTTTAACGTCCAGTTCTAAAACATTTCATTATCGCTATTCCCTTTGTTATCCTATCTACAAGGAAGTGTCTAATGCAGTTATTTCCGGAAAGGTTTATTTCGATTAAAATGAAGTAGATACGAAAAAAAACTTTCGTAAGAATAATGTGAATACCCACTAATAAGCGATTGGAGTCTAGGGAAACTCATGTGAATGTCACACATTAGATTTTAAATGTAGTATTTTGTTACTATTTACCTACAGTGAGTAGAGGAAGTATTGCATTCCATAAAAAATTCCTTACCGAGACTTCACCAGAAATCACGTTTTGGGGCTTCTGAACCAAAAATGGAGGTTTTATAAAAGTGTGTTTGCGCGTGTGTGGGAAAGAGGGATATTTCAGTTCAGTGCCTTCCAAGGGAAGAACATATTCCACCCCAAACTACCCTTTATAACGAAAAATTTAGTATTTTTTTATTTTATCAAAAAATGGCTATAAGGGTTTTGGTTAAAGCACTACATGATTAAGATATTTGCATGGCAAATTAAATGCTTATGTTGAATTATCTGCGAATAAGTTGTGAAGTTCTTTTCATTGAGAACGAATTTTCTAAACTCGTAAACTTATTAAACCGTAATTGATACCAGAATATTTACTACACAAAGAATGTCGGTATCGTTAATACACATTTAGTGAAATAATTTTGTGGCATTAACCATTTCCGACATATTATTTATTACTGGTTTTGTTTGTCAAATATTTTAAACTTTATTGAATTCCTAAGTCAATATTGTTTTTCTTTCTTAGGTCGTACAAAGAGAACGCAATTTCAAAGCCATCAACACATAGTGACCTGATTTTAATGTATTTGACTATCGCTCAAGGCTAGTATTTTCCGTTGTATCCACAACGGAATGTCAGAAAAAACCACTACAAATGTTTATATCGGTTAACATGAAACAGATAGAAAAATCTTTACTTATTTAAGCCCCTAAAATAAAATTTTCTAGCCTAAATAAAAAAATAGAACGTGTGGAAATGAAAATGGGTAGAGATTACCACGTGAATGTAACATCAGAATTTTCAGGAAGGATAGAGCAATTAAAATCTCCCCCATTTAAAACACGCACAATAATAGACTTAAATTACCAAATTATTAGCAACGGCTAACCTTTTCAGTATTGTTTAGACCGATAATGCTTAGAGAAATGTCTGGTCAGCCCAGAGATAATCGTATCATAAAAGGCTAATGAGATTTTTCCCTTCGCTGTATGGGGACCTCTGGACCGTATACAGTGGGAACCTCTGCTCTATTGTCCCTTGATTGATGCCCTACATGCAATATCAGTTACCTGCCAGCACAATGCCATGCATTCCTCCGTCCTGTGCTACTGGTATTTTGTGGCAAAGCGCTGAATATCAACGGGTTGCCTGAAATATAAAATCATAACTAACGTAGTTTTAATATAACTGTTATAATATTTAGAACAGAGGTAAACACTAAGAATTTATCTAACTAAGCGCTCTTCAGAGTCGAGGATTCTTAATACCATTGTTAAAAATCTTAAAGAATAGGTAATCATAAACTATACAAACATGGTATCACCAATCTCATATAGTTCTTCTAAGAACATGGTGATTTAATTACGATTTCTTACTAAAACTATATTACATTTCCCTAAATCTAATCACATTATTACAAATGTTTCTCTGTGAGCCTGAAGAAGGTTGTATTGTAGCTCGACTGTTGGGGAGCCAAAAACTTGAGATGGTTTCTTGGAGTGCTCGCCCCACGTACGATAAAAAGTTTCCGGTGGCCTTCGTCCCAAAGTTTACTTTCCAGTGGCCTTCGCCACAAAATTTAGGATTCAACTTTGTAATTTGAATGTTTATTTTAAATATTATATATATATTTATGTTTGCCTCGGTCGCGTCAGTATTAATTTGTAGAAACATGTATCTCTAAGCAGGGGGTGATGCGGCTAAAGAATGTAGGCTTACACAACTTATAATTTTTACTTCACTCCTTTTATTTGTCCTTCACATGATTAAATAACACTTCACTGATATAGAGAGCTGTGATATTATTTATTAATTACTTGCACTTTTTAAAACATAAGCTTTATAATATGCTCGCCGTAATGAATTTTCGTCTCACACTGGATACGTACCGAGCGAATGAACTGCTCAGGTACGTTGCCTTCTAGCTATTGGCGTTTACCGCTTAAATTTGTAAATTTTTCCATTTCAAGTCTATGATTGGCTAATTTTACTCCAATAGAATGCTTTTATTTAACTTTCAGCTAATTTTTGATTGGCTATTTATAAACTGTTTTAAAATATTGCATTATTTTTCCAAGAATTACTAGTAGCATTATTAAACTTTCCAACTCACTACTGTCTCAAGGTTAACTCATTGTTAGCAACTTTCGGCTTATATTATCACAGCTCCTATATTGTTAAATTACCTAAACATTCACATAACATTATTGTACATGTACATAATAATATAAACATAATACAATAGCTGTTATATACATTTTATATGTTATTTATACACATATTACTTTAAGGCGGGCGATTATTAAGTTTTATATGTTATATAATCAGACTGATATCATTTAAGTGTTAAAAATACTGCCTCAAGCCCCACGAACAACAGGGAATCTGCCTATAAATCGCCGTCTCATTCTCTACAAAAGTTCGTCACATATGAATCACATATGAAGATTTATGTGTGCTAAAGTATACGAAATATTTGGCATTACAACAGCACTGTAACACTAAAACAATTAATAGAGCAACTCCCTGCTATACGAAGGGTCCCGAATTCGATTCCCAACGGGAGGTGGCAATGTTTCCCCAGCCAAGGTTACCCCTATTCTCCGCAGAGTCCAGAAATATGAATGAGGGTGTGAATGTGTGTGTGATCTAATGATTAAAACCCAAAATGTGCAATAAACCCAACGATAAGAGAATATGAGTTAACACATTGTCAATAGGCAATAAGTTCCAAAGGAAGGGCCACCGATAACACCAATGCAGTTAAAGGTGGGATATAAATGGAACTAAAAAAAAGCAGGACTAAAACACATAGTCTCAAAGTATGAGGGCATTCAAATGAAACCTGGTCAGTGCGTCTACTTTGCACTACACGTAAAGTGGCATCACGTAACTGCGTGTATGGTGGCACCATCTATTGATAGAGCGACTACAACGTGTGCAACGTTTGACGTTGCATAGCGACAGTGTGGTTTCACGCCGAAGAGAAGGTGGTCAGACAAGTTATCGTCCACTACTGAACATGAAGACGAGTAAGCAGGAACAATGAGGAGTGAGTCTGAGCAAGCAGTGGAAACTTGCGACTTCACCACCTCCAAAGAAATCAAAGGCCGTACACATCAGTTCTGGTAAGGTCATGATGTCCTTTTTTGACCACAAGGGCCCACTGGTTGTCGAGTTCTTGGAACGTGGAACCACCATCTATGCCCAGCGTTATCAAGAACCTTAGACGAGTCATCAAGTCGAAACGCCCAGGCATGTTGTCCAATGGCGTTATTCTCCGGCATGATAATGCCCGTCCACACACTGCCAATGCGGTGAAGATGACATTGCAGCAGTTTCGATGGGAAAGGCTAGAACATCCACCGTACAGACCAGACCTTTCACCGTGTGACTTTCATGTTTATGGAGCTCTAAAACAAGATATTCGCGGACATCGATTCACAACGGACGACGAAGTGTTTGAAGGGGTGCAGGCCTGGGTCCGACAGCAGCCTACTAGCTTCTTCAAAGATGGAATCGACCGGCTAGTGTCGCAATGGGATAAATATGCCAACAGTTTTGGCGACTATTTTTGAGTTAATAAAATCGCTACCGTTACTTTACACAAGTGACCGGGTTTCATTTGAATGACCCTTATATGAAACACTGTACAAAACTTCGTGTCAGCTCATTAACGGCAATCAAAGAGGAGGAAAATATTAGGGAGAACAGAACCGGTTAGAAACAGCGCAATGCAGGGGAAGCAAATCCCCCTAATACGGCCATGCGTCCAAGAAAACGCTCTGTATTTGATTGTAGGCGTAGGAAGGATAAAGTAGCCAAAGTGATAGTTCAGATTTTTAAAAAATGGATCGGTACGTAATGGCTTTGAAATTCCATACTCTTTGCATGACCATTAAAACAAAAAAATACCAAAAATAAAGCTGCTGTGTTATATTTACATAAGTTTCTCTACCCACTATCCCATATTTTATATAGCTTCTGTGAACTGTACTTGTAAAACTTATTAGTGTATCTAGTTCATATTAACTGAGGTAAGCTTCTACAGATATAGCTCCATTACAGAGTTTGCTATAGCTAATAAGTGGACGCGGAAACACAAGCTTCAGCCAGATTTTTAATTTAGGATTTCTATATGCTATCCTTGAAATTCCATACCCTTTTTATGAACATCGCGAGAAACAACTGAATGATGAACACTTCAAAATGTTACAAAACTATTGAAAAATCCAAACCAAAAGCAAAGGTTATATCTGAAGTTTCTGATACTACATAAACTTTATTTGAAATAAACTGTGTGTCTTAAAGAGAACTACATTTTTTGTATAGTAAAGTAGTTGTCTATCTTTTATGGTTTACCAGAAATACAAAATTATTTCCTACTAAAGGTCATTTCCATAAAATTAAAATTATATACAACCATTAAAAGTAAAATATTATATTTAAAACCATTTAAATGAAATCTATTAAGACACATGCCATATTACAACTAACAATAAGTTTATTTCAAACAAGGTTAACAGAACACAGTTGAAAGTTATTCTTCGGAGGATGGTTACTCTCACCAGACAATTAAACATCCATACTTTCTTGTAACTGGGTGGGTATTAATGAGTAACTCAATGATACACCGGTTTCTCTTGAATGACGCGACTGGTAGCCCGTCGCTTTTACGGCATTGCTTTACGAATCCATTTCAGCAGTAACGGGAATTGACCCGGCGTTTCTTCCCTAGATAATATTAAGGGTACAAAGTAAAATGAATATATTACGCTTACTTTTTGCTATAAAAACTTTTGAAATAATGGCCCTATTGATCTATACAAGCTTTGCACCTGTTGAACACTCACAAATTTCTCCAGACAGGAACACTTAACCAGTATTGTCTTCTAATTCATCGAGCGTATGGGCATTTATTGCATAAACTTTTACTTTTAAACATTCCCCACAGATAACAATCACATGGAGAGCGAGTCCGTCATCAAAATACGTTGTAATGCGAATGAGCTAAACAACGTAAGATTGAACTGAAAGTGTCGCTACCTTCCGTAACCACATGAACTAAGCTGTCGCGGAGCGAGGTCATTTAACCCATACCTACTAGTAGTTAGACCCGGTGGTTGTCAGTCGGTATAACATAATGACTGATTTAAAATAGGCAATATTCTTAGAGAGTAATTTTGATGTATTAAAAGTGTCCTGCTACTTAATAAGTTTCAATAATAGCGAACAGTACGTATTACAAATGTAAAGGGTTGTCATCCTTTACTGCTGTGTAGGCAACGCAGTTCTCTCCCCCTGCGTTGTGAACCAACAGCTCAGATGCCACCCGCCGTACATCGGAGTAGAAGTAGTTGCCGCTATTGCAGGCCCTTATTCCAAATAAATTTTGTTTTAAAAAGATCAACATTCTTTATGCAGTACGTTTTCAGCTATCGCTTAACGTTTACCAGTTATACTAGATTATACAAAATTCCTTCGAAATCAAAAAGGACTTCACAGGTCTCTCCCAGAAAATTCAGGATATACATTTTATTTGTCACGTAAATATTTTTAATACATGGCTTTTTAATGAAAATCGTTAGACATTTTTTAGAAAATCAAACATTTAAAAAAAATCTTCTGTGTAAAGCGTAATTTGGGATGAGGGAATTTCCTTAAAAACTTGGTATTCATCTGAATTTTCATTTTTGAGTTAGCTGTTTACACACAAACACACACACATTAACAGTTAAATGATTTCAGTCAAATTATACAATATATAAATTCAATAACAGCCCACCTTAAAACAATATGTATATGTAAAAATATATAAAAAGTGTATATTACAGTCATTGTATAGATATGTTTATATCATTGTATATATGTGTAATAATGTTATGTGAATGTATTATGTAATTTAATAATGTAGGAGCTGTGAGCAAAATAGGTTAAAAGTTGCCAACAATGAGGTAACAATTAGGTAACCTTGAGGCAATAATGAATTTTAAAGTTTAACAATACTACTAGTAATTCTTGGTAGTAACAATATAATTTTTGTGATAGTTTAAAAAATAGCAAATCAAGCAGAAAAAGCTTTAGTTAAATGAAGGTATTCTATTGGACTAGGATTAGCCAATTAGAGACTTGAAATACAGAAGTTTACACATTTAGGCGGTAGGAATCAAGTCAGTTGCTCATAGACAGCGCTTATAACTGGATGCGTTGCTTGCAGACAGTGTTCCTAACCGGACGCGAGATGTGTCCTCGAGAAATTTAATACGTATTTTGTGTGAGAGAATAGTTTACGTGTTTAAAAAAGTGCAAGTATTTAATAAAAGAATTTCAACGCTCTCTCTCTCTCTATATCAGTGAAGTATTATTTAAATCGTGTGAAGCATTAATAAAAGGAGTGAAGTACAAATTATAATATGTGTAAGCATACATTTTTCAGTTGCACCACCTCCCTGCTAAGACATTCATGTCTCTAAATATAAATACTGACGCAACCGAGGCAAAAATAAATATATAATATTTAAAGAAACAGTCAAATTACAAAATTAATATTTTTAAATTTTGGGACGAAGGCTACCGGATACATACGTGCGGTTGCAACTACTTCAAGTTCGGTTTCCCAACAGTTGAACTACAATACAACTCCTACAACAAAATAACTTGTTCAACACACATAGACACGGACCCTATTCTAAAAATTGTTTTCCCATTCAGGATTTCAAAACATGTATATCCGGTAAAATCTCGGTATAGAATTTTTGGTTGGAATGCACTTCTCTATCCACCATGTACGTGGTAGAAAATATAAGAATTTAATTCCAGAAAGGGCTACACCTTTCCTAAATGAACTGGAGGCGGTAGTCTGTGACGAGGTTCTAAAGAACGTGCTACGTAAGACAAACGCCCCAAAAATTGAAAACTTGTAGAAAAGTAATGGAAGGTTTGCGTAAAATATAAACTATGTAAAATATTTAATAGTTTGTATTTAATTGCAAACATACCCCTCATATTCACTTACAATTGTGTGATGGACTAAGTAACACTGCATTTACTGTGCAATTCGAGTTCGCAGAGCAATGAGATCTTACTTGTTCTTAGGGTTATGATTTTTAGTTAAGACGCTTATTCTCCATGTGCTTCATGTTAATCGAGATATCGAGATGTTAATCTTATTGGTAATTTTCTTGTAGATGCAAGGGGAATTGGTAGGCTTTAAGCTGCGGTTATACTCGTGGAGGGAGAGCATAACTCGCAGTATGTCCGATATATTAATATATGATTTAATATATGAACTCTGGTGATACTGATAATTATCTTTTGTTTTAGTTGTTACTCTTAAAGTTTAATCTTTATTTCTTGCCACGGGTGCTGTTATTTGGGTTTCTGGTAAAGCTTGTATAACTTAGCAGGGTGTGATACGGGAAGGAAGGTAAAAAGTAACAACTGTAACAATAGATTAAGTTATTGAAGAACACTATGCTTTAATGGCACACGCATTGAATGTCTTATTAATAATCTACACAGTTCTTAAGTTAGTTGGAGCTGTAGAACGGTCGAGCCCTACCACGTTCGTAAGCCAAACTTGCGGTCGCTGAGCAATGAAGTATTTTATACGTGCTCTAGAAATAATTGTAGTATTTATCACACGTTCCTATAGACCTTTAAACCGATAACCTTTCACCGTTCCTACTACATTATAAGAAGTAAATAATATCGCCTGCTTCTGAGAGCTTACATGTATCTTATTCACATCGCAGCACTTTATACCCAACCGCCCTGGCTGATGGAGACGCTAGAACTAACCTTTCTTCCCTTGAAGATTTTAAACATACTCTTCCTTAAAATTTCATTGTCTGTCTTCGTTCAGCTTGGAACCTTCCAGAAGACTTACCCGGCTATTGTTCTACGTTTGCAAGCATGTGGCCTCTCTACAAACATATGTTATTTTCGCTTGTCGCCTTTTTCTGTTTCACAAAGGCTCAAGGTCTGGGTTTTATGACCTTCCCGTAAAGTCCTTTTTGCCTGGGCCCTAATTTTAACACAAAGATGTGTTTGTCGGCTTTTAACAAGAATTCCACAGCTCCAGCTACACTTGCACATACATAAAACTTATGACTTAACTCCTATTTATACAACAAGTATTTTTCTTATTAATACAATTTCACATTATAATTCACATTATTATATATATGGCATATATAACCATAGTTACTGTCTCAAATATGCCCCCTTTAAACATATTTAAAATTTATGTGTACGTGTAAATTTTTAATATTGTTTAATGTCTCATGAATATATTGGTCATGCCATAGGTGTCTAGTGTTCTTGGCACACCCCATATACCTCTGTGAGAATTTGCTCACTCTGTTACAGACATTTATTATGGGTCGCCTACCTGACCATACTATACAATAACAACACACACTTCACTGCACTTTGTATTGTGTTTTCGGCTAAGTCATTACGGTTGCTTTGCTAGGGTTATGTTTTCAAACTCCGCTGCTGCGTGCAAAACACGTTCTTTCACTATTCTTTTACTCTAAACAATTGCAATGGACATTGACACGTATTAGCTTAATTGAACAAAACATGTTGAATAATATATAATCCAGACACATTCATTTATGTATATCAGGTTGTATTCAGATATATATATATATATAAAAACACATAGAAAATGGTTACATACATAAAACTGAAAAACAATTGGCATTTGCTTGCTATGCATTTAGGTTGTTCCAGTGTTTGAACCATGGACTAATTATTTTATGAGTTAATTCTTACTTCTATCTATTTACATTAGCATATTTACACACAGTCTACGGTAACTAAAGCTTTATGAGATCTTATTATCTGAGTTTTCTGTTGATTATTACACTTATATATAATTCAAGTACCTTGAGGCTGATCACTATATGATTTTATATACATACACATATATATTTTACCTATTTTTACAGGTCTCAAACATACTTATTTTATACTCTTACTCATTACATTTACAATTATTTACAAGGCTATCTACTCTTACTATCCGTACCTTTTTTTTAACTTTACTTCCCAATATTCTTATTATAAGCCTTATTTTCTTATTATCATGTTTTCTTTTTCTTTTTCTAGTTTTCTCGCGTATTACTCTGAAAGTTTCGAAATTTAACTCACCGTCGGCCATCATGTTTAGCCATTGCAAAGTTTTGTTGTCAAGGCATTTTCTGACCACGATCATCTTTAGTGATTCCGGAACGCTTTTCAATTGAAAGTATTCAGTTATTTCATTAATGAATTGGACCGGACTGGTGGTAGCACTGAATTTAGGTAAAGGTAATTCGTTAAGTACCATGTGATATCCTGCTAAGTTATTAGATACATTGGTATTGGATTCTAAATTTGCATGTTGGCTACGAGATAGTGCAGCTGCTATAGGAGAAGGTGAAGCACCTCGTGAACTAGTGAAACCAGAGGATATTGTACCCCTTTCAGTTACATTATTTTCATGCATATTTACATGGTTCACAGCATCAGTAATTGTACTATTGTCTACCCTAGTTCTATTATTCATGATTGAATTCAATCTATATTCTAGTTTCTCAAATTTCTTATTGCTGTCCTGTACTACAGATTCAAACTTTTCCTGCATTATTTTACCTTCCTTTTGAATTTCTGTAATTTCCCCCCTTATGTCTATTTGATTTTGCACTAAGTTTGCATTTGTATGGTCTATAATTTCTCTTAGTTCAGTTGTCTGACTATCCAACTTAGTACTCATTTCTTGACTATTTATGCTAATCTGACTAGCAATTTTACCTTCAAGCCTTTTACACTGGTTATTAATCTGTTCTTCCATTTCAGCATGCATTGCTCTACTAGTATCGTTTAATTTCCTTTCTATTCTCTTAATTTCAGACCTGTTTTCCTTTAAGTTATTTGCAATCTGTCTACCTATTTCTTGGCTTTGCTGATCTAGCTTTTTATCTAGTGCTATATTACTTTGCCCCAGTATCTCAAATTTTCTCTCAATTTCCTTGATATTTTGATCTAATTTATTGTCCATGTCAGTTTTAAGGTCTGATATAGCCCTAAGAATTGTCATCAGATTAAGCTGATCGTTACTACCTAACTCGGGTATTTCCCTTTGAGTTGTGTTGTCTTTCTGAGGGACTGCATTATCATGTAAGCCTGTATGTTTGTTGTTCATTCTCGTTTCTGTTGCTTGACCCTGTTCTGTACTTAACGGTATTTCTGCCCTTACACACTGTTGAATGTTATCATTAAAATTAGTTACATCGGATATATCTCTATCCAACGAAATTAAAATGCTTTCATTTGAATTTTCCACTTCCATTTCTGTAGTGTGTCTATTTAATTGGATATTACTACTTGAGTTTCTCCTACTAATCTTACCACTTCTAAGTATCATTTACACTCGCATTAAATTATAACATGCACAATACACATTTACAAAGAAATTTTATCAGCATTAGTGTATAAAGTTTTTGTCTGACCTTTTTACTGTGATCTTACGGTGACCAAACGTAGAGCTGAGGTGTAGTCTTGCTGTTCGCAGTTCGTGCCCCTCTCTCATGAATAAAGATCTTGTAGACCTTAGATGCTGTGGATGTGTTGGTTGTTTCTTGACGTTCTGCGTTGTTTCATGTCCTGTTGGCAGCCTGACGATTTTCTTGTACCCGTAGGTTCTTCTTTTTTTTTTACTTTGCACCTTGATGGTTTCTCTGCTGGGCTCTTCTTTGGGTTTCTCTGCTGGGCTCTGCGATGAGTTTCTCTGCTGGGCTCTTCGCTGGATTTCTCTGCTGGGCTCTTCGATGTGTTTCTCTGCTGGGTTCCTCGATGTATCGTCGTTGTTCCTTCCCTGCGTTCGCGTAGCTTTTATTTTTTTTTACAAGTCATACGATGTTGGCTCCCAAACTTGCTACATTAGCCCCAACATTCGGGCTCCAAACTTGCTACGTCGGGCCCCACGTTGGGCGCCAAACTTGCGGTTATACTCGTGGAGGGAGAGCATAACTCGCAGTATGTCCGATATATTAATATATGATTTAATATATGAACTCTGGTGATACTGATAATTATCTTTTGTTTTAGTTGTTACTCTTAAAGTTTAATCTTTATTTCTTGCCACGGCTGCTGTTATTTGGGTTTCTGGTAAAGCTTGTATAACTTAGCAGGGTGTGATACGGGAAGGAAGGTAAAAAGTAACAACTGTAACAATAGATTAAGTTATTGAAGAACACTATGCTTTAATGGCACACGCATTGAATGTCTTATTAATAATCTACACAGTTCTTAAGTTAGTTGGAGCTGTAGAACGGTCGAGCCCTACCACGTTCGTAAGCCAAACTTGCGGTCGCTGAGCAATGAAGTATTTTATACGTGCTCTAGAAATAATTGTAGTATTTATCACACGTTCCTATAGACCTTTAAACCGATAACCTTTCACCGTTCCTACTACATTATAAGAAGTAAATAATATCGCCTGCTTCTGAGAGCTTACATGTATCTTATTCACATCGCAGCACTTTGTACCCAACCGCCCTGGCTGATGGAGACGCTAGAACTAACCTTTCTTCCCTTGAAGATTTTAAACATACTCTTCCTTAAAATTTCATTGTCTGTCTTCGTTCAGCTTGGAACCTTCCAGAAGACTTACCCGGCTATTGTTCTACGTTTGCAAGCATGTGGCCTCTCTACAAACATATGTTATTTTCGCTTGTCGCCTTTTTCTGTTTCACAAAGGCTCAAGGTCTGGCTTTTATGACCTTCCCGTAAAGTCCTTTTTGCCTGGGCCCTAATTTTAACACAAAGATGTGTTTGTCGGCTTTTAACAAGAATTCCACAGCTCCAGCTACACTTGCACATACATAAAACTTATGACTTAACTCCTATTTATACAACAAGTATTTTTCTTATTAATACAATTTCACATTATAATTCACATTATTATATATATGGCATATATAACCATAGTTACTGTCTCAAAGCGATAGTCAAATATTTTAGAGCTGGTTGCTATATGGAGTATTCCATTCTCTTTGCATTACTAGGACAAAAAATGAATAACGAATTCCCGTTTGAGAAAATAAGTATTGGTAAATTTAAAGGAATAATAAGCAATATCTCGAAAATGGTTCACTCAACCAAAAAATGTGTAGGATATAAATTATGTATTTTAACGCGATCTACATTTTTTGTGTAGTAAAATTTTGTCTATCCCTTATGGTTTACCAGTTATGTAAAAGTCGTTCACAATGAAGAAGACTTTTGGATACATTCATAGAAAATTCGTGTTATACATTCCATTTGTCATGAAAATATCTTAAACATATGATATATTAATCAAAATCGTTACAGCCATTTTTGAGAACATTAAAATTTCCAAAAATGTTCCATGGAAAGGGTAACCTGGGGTGGGGAGATTTTCTTGAAAACCTTCGTGTCGCATCTCTGAAAGATACTGAACTTAAATACCAAGCTTGGTGTTTATCCGACTGTTCGTTTCTGAGTTATGCTGTTCACAGACACACACACGCACATGTTTTCAAAAATGCTTTTTTGGACCCAGGGGGCCTCAAAACATATATTTCCGATGAAATCTCGTTATCGAATTTTTGGGTGGAATACAATACTTCCCCTACTTACTATACGTAGTAGAGAAAGTGAAAAGAAGAAAATGAATAATCACATGTTTTTGTATTTGGTTTCATTCTTGAACATATTCATACCTTCATTTAATTTGCTTACACACAAAAGTAGCCTTTGCACTTTGTGCGATTTTGTTATTTTCCCGTTTTTAGTTCAAATTAAATATCGCTGATGTACATTTACTTCACGTTTATGCATCACGCACTTCTTCGATCGCTTTTATTGGCAAGAAGAAGAACAAACAATGTCTCACCAAGGCTGCCACAGCGGGCGTCTCCTCGGCCCCTCTGGCACCCGCCGAGAGACCCGCTTCACCACCTAGTGACCTGAGGCCTCTTTTGTCCCGGTCAGTGCTTCGCCTGCCGCTCCGCCACTTCCCGCGACTGCAGCCACAGTCGCCGCCACATCAGCCGTCTGATTCCGCATTAATAGTAGCCGTGCATCAGCCGCTACCTCAATACGACCGCTTCAGCGTTGAGGTATCTGGAGTGCCCAAGGACCTGCCGATTCGTTTCGTGCTGGCTGCAGCGCAGAGCAGTGGCCCTCTGCATTGAAGTTTACCAGGATCGTCTCTACCCGGGGACCAACGTCGCTGGTTCGAGTGGAGCTAGCCTCACCGACCTAGAGGCTGCCTTGACGTGCTGTGCTTATAGGCACAGTGAGACAACCTGCTCCGCCGAACCGCCATCTGCGCAGTAAGCTTGATGCACCTCAATACCATCGACAACTCTCTCCGGAACCCGAAAATGCACGGAGCACAACCAGCAGCATCTGTATTACCAAGCATTCTAACACCAAATGTTACCTTCAATTCCTCTCTACTTTCACTCCTAGCCGCTAGGCTGCAGTCAGGTTGCATCGCTGTAGCCTAGTAACTACCTCAAGAAAGAGATTGGCATGTTGGGAGCTACTGGTTGACCAGAGGAACTGGATAAACATGGACAATTTCTTGGCTAAAGTGCGCGAAGCTAGGTTAAATTTGTTCAGTTAAACAAAGGTAATTTGTCTCTGTTTTCCTTTTTCTTGTTCTTTTTGTTTTGTTTTTCTGTTGTCTATTTGTCACCATACTTGTATTTTAAATATGCATGTACGGTCAATGACCCATGCACTAATTATTTGTGTAATAACTTCAATAATTTGAAACCAATAAAGATACCTAGTAACTATCCTTCATCCGCTCCCGTCATAGGGCGGCAGCCTAGCAGCTTCCACATACAAACACGGTTGCTATGCGGGACCGCCCTATCTTCACTTTTGACTCCTATCTATATCATTCTTCCTTTTTCCTTCCGATGGAGGAGTTTTTAACGGGTATGACCGACTCTTGGCAAGTCCCATTCTCTCAGTTCCGAAATCCCATCGGGGCTGGATAGTATCTAACAGAATTTTCTCCTCCACTCAAAAAAAGGAAGCTTATGTATTTGTATTGCTTAAAATATCTAATTTTCTATACTTTATAATTAATCAAAACATGGACATTTAACAAGGATGATTTCGTATCAATTGAATTGCTTGCAATAGCCAAAACGTCCCGCTCTTTCGCTTGCGTGGGCTTACTTTGATTTCTTCCCTGCCTAACATACATAAGGAGTTCTGTTTGACTAAATAAATTTCCTTCTAAAACACTTCTTACATGGACTACTATTGGTTGCCAGTAGTAGCTGTTTCCAAACTTGATGCTCCTGAATTTAAAATTGAAATTAATCTGTTAATATGCAGTCTTTGTTAAGCTGGATGATCAACGTTTTACAATATTATGCTGTTATGATTAGAGCTAGGCATTTGTCTACTTTGTTCCCTTATTAAAAATCTTAATATTTGTATACAGGATGGACCGTTTAAGTATAGACTGTACAATATTTCCAAAAGTAAGCGTTATTGAAAGAAATGGCTTTCATTAAAGCTTCGTGATATTATGCTGGAAAGTAAGTTACATTAGTCGTGTTTTATTTGGAGGACATTATGATTGTCATTTTAGAGTCAATTTAATTTTTACTTTCTCTACTACGTATAGTAAGTAGGGGAAGTATTGTATTCCACCCAAAAATTAGATACCGAGATTTCACCGGTAATACATGTTTTGAGACCCCTGAATCCAAAAAAAGCATTTTTGGAAACATGTCCGTGTGTGTGTCTGTGTGTGTGTGTGTGTGTGTGTGTGTGTGTGTGTGTGTGTCTGTGTGTCTGTGTGTCTGTGTGTTTGTGAACAGCATAACTCAGAAACGAACACTCGGATAAACATCAAAATTGGTATTTAGGTTTGGTATCTTTCAGAGATGCGACACAAAGGTTTTCATGAAAATACCCTGACCCCAGACTACCCTTTACATGGAACATTTTTCGAAAATTTTAATTTTCTCAAAAATGGCTCTAACGATTTTGATTAAAATATCATATGTTTAAGATATTCTCATGCGAAATGAAATGTATATCTCGAATTTTCTGGGAATATCTCCAAAAGTATTCTTCATTGTGAACGACTTTTGCACAACTGGTAAACCATAAGAGATAGACAAAATTTTACTACACAAACAATGTTGATCGCGTTAAAATACACAATTTATGTCATATACATTGTTTTTGTTGAGTGAACCGTTTTCGAGATATTGCTTGTTATTCTCTTAAATGTTCCAATACTTATACTTTTTCTCAAATTCGTTAAGAATTTTTTTTGTTCTGGACATGCAAGGAGAATGGAATACGCCACATAGCAACCGCGCTTAAAAGATTTGATTATCGCTTATAACCTTACATGTACCCTTGCATCTACAAGGAAATTAGCAATAAGATTAACATCTCGATATCTCAATTAACATGAAGTATATGGAGAATAAGCGTTTGTAAAAATAGTTTGTAAAAGAGTAGAGAAAGTCATGTGAGTGTAACACATCCGATTTTTTAGAATGAGACACTACAATTAGGATGCATTCAAATCTAATATGACCATCGCAAAATCCTCCAAATAAAACACGACTAATAACATTTACTTCCTCCCTTAATATCAGGTAACTTTTATTAAAGCTATTTCTTTCTACAACGCTTCGTTTTGAAGACATTATACAGTCTCAAATTAAATGATCACCCTGTATATATAAATATGCTTAATGTTTACTGGAGTGAAAAATACTACTTTTATACTGGCTACAATTGCCTACTTTTAGACTGTATGTCTTTTCGAAGCTTAAGGCCTATTATTACCTCTTACTTTCTCTACTACGTATAGTAAGTAGGGGAAGTATTGTATTCCACACAAAAATTCAATATCGAGATTTCGCCACAAATACATGGTTTAAGGCCCCTTTAATAATAAAAAATATTTAGAAAAAGATCCATGTGCATGTCTTGGCATTTAGGTTCAGTATCTTTCAAAGATGCGACACCAAGATTTTACAAGAAAATCCCCCTAGATTACTCTTTACATGCAACATTTTTCGAAATGTTTGATTTTCTTAAAAATGCCTCTAAAGACTTTAACTAAAATATCATATGTTTAATATTCTTTCATGGCAAATAAAATGTATATCTTAAATTTTCTGGGAATTTCCCCAAAAGTCCTCTTCATTCTGAACGAGTTTTGCATAACTGGTATACCGTAAGTGACGTATAAAAGTTTTACTGCACAAATAATGTAAATCTCGTTAAAACACACAATGTATGTCATATACATTTATTTGTTGAGTGAACCATTTCCAAGATATACCTTGTTAGTTGTTTGAATTTTCCAATACTTACACGCTTTCACAAATGGGAATTCGTTATTCGTTTCTTTATGTCCTGGTAATGCAAAGAGAATGGAATACTCCACGTAGCAACCAGCTCTTAAAATATTTGACTATCGCTTAAAGCCTACCAATTCCCCTTGCATCTACAAGAAAATTAGCAATATGCAAATGTTTATCTCGGTTAACATGCAGTAGATCGAGATGAAGCGTTTATAAATATAGTTTGTACAGGAGTAGGGAAAGTCATGTGAGTGTAAAACATGAAATGTATTTTGTTATTGACTGTTATTTATTGATATTTATATTAACATTATTATTGCTATTAATATTTCGCTCACTGAACCAAAGAGCCATTGTTGAAAACATGTCTGAAGCAGTCTGTAATGCCGGTATTCCTTTCCTAACAATTGCGGTTGCATTGTTTTCTGTAATAATAATAAAATAATGGATACTTAGCACAATAAAGCGTGCGATGAATGTTAAACTACAAAGAACTGTCGGTTTACGACTGGGAAATGGAATACTTCAGTAGGTATTAACTCGTCGCTTTGTTTATTAGTGCCAGGGCTTTATTGTTTTCTACTTACCACTGAGCGAAAATGCAGTAATGACCTAAAATTATTAGGCTTATTTCATTGCAAACATAACAATAGCCTGTTTAACAATTATACATAACAGACGGAATAATAATTATCTGATAACAGAGATTTCCATAATAAATACATAATAACTGAAGACTGCAAATAAAGAAATGCTGTTCACTGTTTGCACTTCAATAGGAGAATGGTGGAATTTAGTAAATTTAATATTAACGATATTTATATACCGTTCTGTTATGTCAAAATATGCTTTAGTTTTTTTTAAATGGACGCTCTTTAACTATGGTCCTTAGCGTCCTTATTCTATACTGGGCGTGAAAGATCGGTAACTTTGCTCAGAGGCCTCTTTATCAGGCTTGAGGTTCTTTTACGCGCCGTAAATGTACGACACGGGACCATCGCTTTACTTCCCTTCCGAAGGAAGCCATGCTAAGAATTTTTACGCCCGAAAAAATCCATCGCCCTCCTCCGGGTTTGAACCCGCGACCTTGGGAACTAGAGGCTAGCACGGGACCACTAGTCCGCGGAGGACGACTTTTAGGTGGTAAATGAATAAAAGATTGGGCCTACTTCAATGTTTGTCATTAATGATAGCGCCTATATTATTGCCTATTTTTTTAAAGTTTTATATAGGGTCGTTTTAACCTTCCTAGGTTTTATCACGACCTTTCATGTACAGTTGTTTACATTATTGGATTACAGTATAATACACATTATTGTATACATACAGGCTAAAATTTGGTTAAATGTATTGGTGGATATTAATTAATTTAAGAAAAATACTTACTTTCTAGATGAAAGTTGCATCATTGAGTGCTACAGAAATATTTCTGGGCATACCAACCTGACTACGTTGATTTTAAATATTGGACATGTTAGTATAATATGTACTACTGTTAATGCTGTTTTACGTGTTTCACAAATTGGTGGAGAGCTTCTATTTAACAAATAAGAGTGTGTCAGTTTAGTATAACCAATTCGTATTCGAGATATTACAATTTGGTTTCGCCACTGTAGCTGTCTTATTGGATATTCTTGAGTTCAAGTTGCACGTACATCATGAATTTTACTTGTAGAATTGATCATCCAGCTGATCAGCCATTCTTTCTGTATTTTCTTCTTAAAGTGTGTGATTTACCTTGGAGAGGTATTTTGATATCAGTATCCTTTGGTGGTAGTTCTGTAGCTTGTTTTGCTGCAGTATTGGCTTTTTCATTACCGGGTATGTTTTTATGAGATGGTATTAACATGAAATTGAGTGACTTTTCTAAGTTATAAAGGATGGTAACAAGATTATGTATTTCGTTTACAATACTACTGCTGGAGAACTATCTTGTATTGCGTTTAAAGCTGAAAGAGAGTCACTGTTAATTATGTAAGTGTCACTATGTGCAGTTTCCAGAGCGTATTCCAGTGTTTTTTTAATAACATATAATTCACAACTACATATAGAGAACAAGGATGATAATTTGTATTGGAGGATGATATCTCCACATATCACAGCACATCCATTGCCTTTTTCAGTTTTAGAACCATCCGCATAGATGCAGAGTTTGGATATGTATTTTTCTAACTTTTCTTTAAATAACTGCTGGTAGATTAGTAGGTTGGTATTTATCTGATTATGCTTCCTTAAATCTATATCAATGGGAGGAATTTTCTTCTTCCGGGGTGGATGATCCTAATGTAGTTGCTTTGAGGAGATATTAGGAACTGTGTTCATTTCTTTGAGATATATGGTTGTTCTGATTTGAAATATTGCCTGTTTTGAACTTATTGCAGTGCGTATTTGTGGGCATATTTTAATTTTTAAGCAGCCATTGCGCCCAAGTGCATCCGCACCTAAAACACGAGTTCTGTGTGCATTATAAAGCTCTTAAATCTTCTACTTATTAATATTTGTACATATTCAATACAAAACTAACATTTTAAACATACAGACCTATGTTTGGACGAGTGGCCGTATTACGGGGAATTGCTTGTCATGCACTGCGCTGCTTTTAGCAGTTCTGTTGAGGCAGTATTTTTAACACTTAAATGATTTCAACCAAATTATGTAATATAAAATATAATAACAGCCCGCCTTAAAAGGTATATTACAGTGATTGTATACGTTTATATTATGATATACATGTTCAATAATGTTATGTGAATGTATTAGGTAATTTAATAATGTATGACCTGTGAGAATAAAAGGTTAAAATTTGCTAACAATGAGGTAACAATGAGGTAAACTTGAGACAGTAATGAGTAAGAAAGTGTAATAATGCTACTAGTTAATCTTGGAGCAACAATAATGTAATTTTTGTCACAGTTTATAAAATAGCCAATCAACAAGTAGAAAAAAAGTTTTAGTTAAATGAATGTGTTCTATTAGATTAGGAATAGCCCATCAGAGACTTCAAATACAGAAATTTACAAATTTAGGCGGTTGAAATCAAGTCAGTTGCTTATGGACAGCGCTCATAAGTGGACGTGTTGCTTGTAGACAGCACGCATAACCGGACGCGTTGCTAGCAGACAGTGTTACTAATCAGACGCGAAGTTTAATACGTATTCAGTGTGAAACGAAAATAGTTTACGTGTTAAAAAGTGCAAGTAATTAATAAAAGAATCTCACAGCTCTCTATATCAGTGAAGTGTTATTTTAATCGTTTAAAGAATTAATAAATGGAATGAAGTACAAATTATAATCTGTGTAAGCCTACATTCTTCAGCCGCACCACGCCTTGTTAAGATATTCATGTCTCTAAAAAAATAAATACTGACGCAGCCGAGGCAAACATAAATATATAACATTTAAAGAAACAGTCAAATTACAAAGTTAACATCTTTTAAACATTTGGGGCGAAGGCTACCGGAAACTTTTTACCTTACGTGCGGTTGCAACTACTTCAAATTGGCTCCCAAAACGTGGGGCAGATAACAATACAATAAAACTACTTCAAATTGACGCCCAAAGCGTGGTGGAAATAACGTAAAGAAACTACCTACTTCACTGTTTCCCCTACACTTTCCCTCCTCCCCGTGTGCTGCAAAAGGTTGATAGTTGTGAAACTACCGTTTTCAGTGTTAGAGTGCGTTAGTGTAATTTCGTACTATAGCCTACAGAATCTTCAAGTATGATTCTTTTGGGACAACAAACTCTTATAGAGACGCAACATATATACGGATTTCCTGCTGTTTTGTGCGCCTCACAGAGAAACAGATCGTATATAGAATAGATTAATGAAATCGGGATCTATTCTTGATAAGAAACCGAAGATAAATCGTCATGTTCTTGCAGAGCAATAACTCTATGAAAAATGTTAGAACAAAGTCGTAATAAATCTCGGTTTGAAATGCCACTAAACTTTTAAAATGGAAACTCTATAAGATAACTGTAGTTCAGAAATTGCAACTAACCGATAATGTGAGTAGAGTTATCTCTGCAATTGGTGCTGGATAATGTTAATGATTGTTCTATAGACCCACGTTTAATTCTTTTCGGACGAAGCATGGTTATAAGGAATTAAGCAGCGTTAATGCACATTTTCTTAAAAGGTGTGAGAGATGTGTGCCAGCACAAGGACATAACCTCCAATATCTTCTATAACGAAGATATGAATGTTGGTGCTATGAAGCTGGGGGCTATGAATGTTTGACTCCGCCGGCAAACAGCGTGGTTTCAGTGCCCAGAAAAGTCCCGTTAAGCCGGCCACGCACCTAAACGAAGGCTGCGTATATAAAATTAAATAAATCACAAATACACACACTAGACTGAAAATATTGAGCATACATGCATTATAAAAACATTAATTGTTATTCCTTTAGTATTAATCAAAGTTTAGAACAATTTAAATAAAAACAAAATCACTTGTTTTCTTTAGGCTTGTGGAATAAAATAAAATACTGCCTCAGCTTCTTCCAGTATCCTTGTAAAATTTGCATTTGTAAGAATAAATTGTAGAAGAAACATTACTTAGAGTAATGTGAATGTAAGAAATAAGATTTTGTAATCACCAAATTTCAAGGCTTTAGCTACGTTTAGGAAAGGCATTATTAACTAATAAAGCAATAAACTCGACGACACAGTTTTCAATCGGGTTATTTTAACAGTATTTATATTTTTTCGAGCATTACAAAGGACCCGCTCCTGAACTGAAAACAAACACCGGATTATCAGATTTAAATTTTAACGCCCAATGTTTTGTTATTATTATTATTATTATTATTATTATTAAGAGCAAAACGTTATTGAGTTGAATAATTCAATAGATGCTAATTTTATACAACCTAAGGATTGGTTCCATGCAGTGTTTTATGCTGAATCAGGCTAGGATTAAAAAATATAGGCGATGAGCTTAAAACGTAAATCTGTTAGGATTTTAACTCAATTCTGTACTTTCATGGAAAGCTCATGTTCAAAAATTATGCTCTAAGCCGTCACGAGTTATTTGTATAATAAGAAAGTTAAAATCTTGTATAATATCACTTGAAGGATTGAAAAACATATATTTTACATTATTTCAAAGTCATATTACATATGGTATCCATTTATAGGGTAATAGAACCCATGCCAAAGAAATAGCATTACACCAAAAAAGAGTTATCAGAATTATGCTAAAGAACAAACCAAACGAAAATTGCAAACCACTAATTTACAAATTGAAAATACTTACCGTTTTTAATTTGTTAGTATTTTATGTTTTGATATATGTGCATGACCTTCCGTCAATATGATTTAAGACTAAATACTCATTGTGTTGATACTAGAAATAAACATAAGCTAAACAACAAAGATCCTATTATTTTCAAAGTTTAGAAATTTAAAATAAATTAGACATGAAATTTAGATTATTCAGGATAGGTATTTTAAAAAATCCTTTTAATTAACTAATTGAAATATAATTTTGTTGAATTACTGACTTTATGTATTATAGTATAACAGATCTTTAATTTATATATATATATATATATAAATTTTGAAGGCCTATTCATGTACATGATTTTGGGCAAATAAACCTGATTATACCATCATTATTACTTCTAAGCCCATGCCCTAATTCTTGCCATAGACTGTACGGTCCTTTAATTCTCCCAGGTCGGTTGAGGAGGGAGGTATTCCTCTCCCACGTACTCCAGATTCCAGCAGGGCTCTCTCTTAAATTTGTATCAGTTACCGGCTCGAGCAGGAATTAGGGTACCCAATTAATAGTTGAACTAGCTACTAGATGCGTCTTCATCTACAAAGGGGCGTAGGCCCCTCCCGCATAAGCCTGAGCTACCGCGTGTCGTTCCAATTAAAGGTAAACCTGAAATATAGTTGTTTACAGTTTGAATTAAACCACGCCCTTAGCTGGAGCGTCTTGAGATACCGAGCAAAGGAAACATACATTTCAGAAAACTGGGTTACATCAATCTTATTTCCCCTGCTGCTTACCTATAGTAAGAAGAGAAATTACTTGATTCCACTCAAAAATTCAATATCGAGAATTCAACCGAAATAATGCTTTAAGGGCGCTTAGATTCAAACAGAACATATATATCTTCTCTATTACTCACCTATAATAACAAGAGGAAATATGGCACTCCCTTAAAAAAATCTGATGTGTTACACTCACATGACTTTCCCTACTCTTGTACAAACTATTTTTACAAACGCTTATTCTCCATATGCTTCATGTTAATTGAGATGTTAATCTTATTGCTAATTTTCTTGTAGGTGCAAGGGGAATATGCTAGCTTTAAGCGATAGTCAAATCTGTTAAGTGCTGGTTGCTATGTGGAGTATTCCATTCTCTTTGCATGTCCAGGACATAAAAAATGAATAACGAATTTGAGCAATAGTAGGAGTATTGGAAAATTTAAGGGAATAACAATCAATATCTCGAAAATGGTTCACTCAACAACAAAAATGTATATGACATAAATTGTGTATCTTAACGCGATCTACAATTTTGTATAGGAAAAGTTTGTCTATCTCTTATGGTTTACCAGATATGCAAAAGTCGCTCACAATAAAGAATACATTTGGAGACATTCCCAGAAAATTCGAGATATACATTTCATTTGTCATGAAAATATCTTAAACAATGATATTTTAATCAAAATCGTTAGAGCCATTTTTGAGAAAATTAAAATTTTCGAAAAATGTTCCAAGTAAAGGGTAATCTGTGGTGGGGGGATTTTCTTGAAAACCTTCGTGTCGCATCTCTGGAAGATACTGAACCTAAATACCAAATTTGGTGCTTATCCGACTGTTCGTTTCTGAGTTATGCTGTTCACAGACATACAGACACACACACGGACATGTTTCCAAAAATGAGGGGGTCTCAAAACATCTATTTCCGGTGAAATCTCGGTATTGAATTTTTGGGGGAATGCAATACTTCCCCTACTTACTATACGTAGTAGAGAAAGCAACTAATATAGAAATTTCACTGAAATGCATGTTTTGAACTACCTAAAGCTAAAGAAAAACGTATTTTTGTGTGAACAACTTAATTAAAAAACAAAATTCAAATAAAATCAAAACTGGTATTTAAGATCAGTATTTATTAATGATGCACACGAAGTTTTCAAGAAAATCACCCAACCCAAACTACCAATTACATTGAAGTGATTTCGTTACTTCTTGCTTTCTCAAAAACGACTGTGACTTTTTTTATGAAAACTCCGTGCGTTTGAGAGATTTATGTGAAAAACAGATCGCATATCTTGAATTCTCTGCGAATACCTTGTGACGTTCTGTTCACTCGGAACGAATTTTTATTATGTTGGGTTGGGTGTAAACCGTAAGAGATACAAACGTATTTGCTGCGAAAAAAAAACTGGTATGTTGGACTCGTATGTCTTTGCTCTTGTACAAACTATTTTTACAAACGCTTATTCTCTATTTCATGTCAATCAAGTTAAAGATTTCCGGAAACTATGTTATTGCGAATTTACGTATAGGTGCAAGGGGAATATGATAGGTCTAAGGCGATTAGCAAATCTTTTAAGAGCTGGTTGCTATGTGAAGTACTCCATTCTCTTTGTATGTCCAGGAGCCCTCCCCCAAAAAAGAATAACGAATTCCCATTTGAGAAAAAGAAAGAAAAATAAAAGTATATGACATAAATTGTGTGTTTTAACGATTTACATTTTTTTTGTAAATTAAAATTTTGCCTATCTCTTACGGTTTACAGGTTATGCAAAGTAATTGAGAATGAAGAGGACTTTTGGGGACATTCCCATAAAATTAAAGCTATACATTTCATTTGACATCAAAATATCTTAAACACATGATATTTTAATCAAAATCGTTAGCCATTTTTGAGAAAATCAAAATTATCGAAAAATGTTCCATGTAAAGGGTAGTTTGGTGTGGGTGAATTTTCTTAAAAATCTTCCTGTGGCGTCTTTCAAGGATACTGAACCTAAATACTAAGGTTAGAATTTATCCGATTTTTCATTTTTGATTTATGCTGTTCACAGACGGACATGCTTCCAAAATGCTTTATTTGAATTCAGGGGGCCTTAAAATATGCGTTTCTGGTGAAATCTTAGTATATACCTTTTGGGTGGAATCTATACGTATCCTCCTTACTATACGTAGAAGATAACACACACACACATATATCTTTTAAAATGTATTTCTGCGGCATTTACCATTTCCAACATATTCGTTATTGATTTGAGTTTTTAAATACTTTTCTTCGAGTGCTAAGTTGCTATTTTTCTTCTTTTCTCTGGTGATGAAAAATGTAATATTTCAAAGCCTTACATAGCTACACGCTCTTCAAACATTTGACTATCGCTTCAGTCTCCTGTATCTCTCTTGTACCTTCAACGAAATGTATAACTAAACCATTTCTGCAAATGTTTACCTAGATTAACATGAACTACACAGAATAATAATATTTAGTAAGAATAAGTTGCGGAAGAGAAATAAAAGTAGGCGATACTGAGTAGAGAAGGTCTTGTGTATGCAACATATCAATATTCTTTTTAATTTGTTATGTATTTTCTCTAAAGTATCTTTTCCACTGAGATAACTAACATTTAGTACACAGGTTTTTCCTCTGATGAATCTAATGTTCCAACATTTTAAGAGCGTCTATAGTAAATACAATACTTAATTTAAAAAAAAAAATCAGAAAAGCTCTTTCGAAATAATGCTTTGAAAAACGTTTTGAATAATATTAACACTCTTGAAACAGGTTTATTGTGAATTTAAACCCTTATGTTAAGGGTTACAACAGTTTATATATTTGATAAAAGTGAACCTAAAGGTTAGAAATTTGATTTAAAATTTCAATGCCGCCAATAGTGAATTTTCTCAATTCAGGCCCCATTATCTCAGAAACTGTTTAAGATATCAGACTGAAAACTTGGAGGATTTATGCATGAATTTTCAGTTCACGACTTATTACTGTCGTACTACGTATAGTAAGTAGGGGAAGTATTGTATTTCACCGGAAATATATGTTTTGAGGCCTCCTGAATCCAAAAAAAGCATTTCTGGAAACATGTCCGTGTGTGTGTGTGTGTCTGTCTGTCTGTCTGTCTGTGAACAGTATAACTCAGAAACGAACAGTCGGATAAACACCAATATTTACACCAATTTTGGTTGTTGACTGAACCATTTTGGAGATATTGCTTGTCATTTCCTTAAGTTTTCCGATACTTATATTTTTTCTCAAATGGAAATTCGTTATTAATTTTTTTGTCCTGTTAATGTAAACAGAATGGAATACTCCACATAGAAACGAGCTCTTAAAATATTTGACTATAGTTTAAAGCCTACCATATTCCCCTTGCATCTACAAGAAAATTAGCAATAAGATTAACATCTCGATTAGCATGAAGCATTTGTAAGAATAGTTTGTACAAGAGTAGAGAAAGTCATGTGAGTGTAACACATCAGAAATTTTTTATCTAAAGACCGGACCATCCTCCGTAAAAAAAAAGCCGATAGCATAAGTTATGCTTTTTCCTCCTAAACTTTAAAGCATGTATTTTATAATAAGAAAACATATATCTTGGACACACAGAAAATATCTACTTATCATTGGTACCAATTAGTAGAATAAAATCTCCCCTAAAAGTAAGGTAAAATGTATTTCCCTACTCCAAAGGAGTACGAGGTTTCCTTTGAAGTGCTAATGAATTCAAATTACAAAATGGCAGATGCAGCATTGTGCTTAGAACCTTGTGGTACCAATAAACATCTCTCTCTCAAATTAAAGAGAAATTCCAGCTCCTATGACTGCGCAGGAAACATAACACATCATCTTTACCTTCTCTACTGTGTGCCCAGAGTTAGTAGAGGATGTACTCTACTCAGTTCAAATGATCGGCATTCGAATTTCAGTAGAAATGCATACTTTGAGACCATTGAATAAACAGCAGAATCGCTATCGGCAGACAGTCATAATCTTCTGGAAGTTTCCAGCCTACCGCCAGTACGTGTGTCCAGAAAGTTATAGCATATTCTGTGGAGAATCCCATTGGTTACACTAACGAGCGTTCTCGCGATAGCAGTCTGTCAGTTGAGTCGAGTCATTTAGTCAGTGAGAGAGCGAGCGAACATGATTTTCCAAAAGCTTTACTACCATTCATTCCTTACACCTTAAGCGACTTCTTCACTTAGTCATCGCTATTATTCAGCCACTTACGACTGCAACTGGCAGCTGGCAGGCTAAGTTTTAGCCCGAGTGAATTTTTTGCTGCGTGCCCACCCTCATCAGGGTTTTACCGCAGGATGTCTATTTTTATTAGGAAATGATGGTTAAGGATGACGGTTTATGTTTAGGTAGTAATGATAGAAAGGAGGAAGCATAAAGCTCCTCGAACTGCTGTTAGGATGCAGCGGCCCTTCTGCACCCTGGTGTGTGTGTGTATGTGTGTGTGTGTGTGTGTGTGCGCGTGCGTTTATCAATTTCTTTGGTTGGGATTTCTTGGGTAGGATTATTCAGACACTTGTAACAGGAAATCCGTTTTTGTATGCCTTTGTCAAAGAATGATGCCGCCATTGATGGAAGCTAAGTCTGCACTTGAAGAAGGTATTTTGTTGTCCCACGTATTGGTAGCCAATTTTGTTTTGTTGTATTTCAACTGTTGGGGAGCCGAACTTGAAATTCGTTGCAACCGCACGTATATTACCCGGTTTCCCAGTAGCCTTCGCCCCAAGTTTAAAAATAATAACTTTGTAATTTGACTTTAGATATTATATTTATGTTTGCCTCGGCTGCGTCAGTATTATTGTTAGAGACATGGAAGTCTTAGCAGGACGTGATTCGACAAGAATGTAGGCTTACGCAGATATTAAGCTTTAATTCACTCCTTTTTATTAATCCTTGACACAAAATTAAATAGCACTTCAGTAATATAGAGGGCTGTGAGATTCTTTTTTTATAATTAATTACACTTTTTACCACGTGAAACTATTTTTCGTCTCACACGAATACATATTAAATCTCTCGAGGACACATCTTGCATCCGGTTACTATCACTGTCTGCAGGCAACTGAATTGATTTCAACCGTCTAAACTTGTAAATTTCTGTATTTCAAGTCTCTGATTGGCTAATCCTAGTCCAATAGAATACCTTCATTTAACTAAAGCTTTTTCTGGTTGTTGATTGGTTATTTTTAAACTGTCTCAAAATTTACATTATTGCTGCTCTAATAATGACTAGTAGCATTTACACTTCCTTACTCATTATTGCCTCAAGGTTACGTCATTGTTACCTCTTTGTTAGCAAATTTTAACTTATTTCTCACAGCTTCTACATTATTAAATTACGTAATACATCCACATAACATTATTGAACATGTATACAGTAATATAAGCATATGCAATGACTGTTACATACATTTTACAAATTATTACATACACATATTGCTACAGGGCGGGCTGTTATTGAATTTGCATATTATATAATTTGACTAAAATCATTAGTGTTAAAAATACTGCGTCACACTTCGTCGTCGTTGAAGTATTTTCCACCATGGAAAATATCTTCATTTGAAGAAACAGATGAAAATCACTTGGTGCCAAATCCGGACTGTAGGAATGGTGGTGGAATTGTTCCCAACCAAATGATGCAATCAGATCCTTAGTTTGTTTGGCTGTGTGTAGCTGGGCATTGTCACTCATTGCTGTTTCCTCATAAACCTCACGCAATTGGTGATGAATGTTTGCTGACGTAACACTTCTTGCATTCAAAAAACGAATCAATGACCTGACTTCAGTCGGCGGGTCGTTCGATTGTATTGAACACTTGAAAACACTCTAACGACAGGAAAACACAAAGCGACTATATCTCACAGCTGCGCCTGGCTTCCTAATAAATGGAGGAGTAATCGCGCATGTTCAAAATCGCGAATGCAGCGCTGAAGCGGCAAAATATTAAAATGATACGTACTTTAAAAATCTGATGTGTTACACTCACATGACTTTCTCTTCTCTTGTACGAACTATTTTTACAAACGCTTATTCTCCATCTACTTCAAGTTAATCGAGATAAACATTTGCAGACTCTATCTTATTGCTAATTTTCTTGTAGATGTAAGGGGAATATATATTTACAAGGGTAATATAGAAATACAGTAGCCTTTAAGCATATACATATCTCTTAATAGCTGGTTGCTAGGTGCAGCCCCATTCTCTTTGCCACAGATTAATACTCCTTGCATATCCAAGACAAAAAATGAATAACGAATTCCCATTTGCAAAAATAAGTATTGTAAAGTTTAAGGGAATAACAAGCAATATCTCGAAAATGGATCCCTCAACAAAAAACATATATATGACATAAATTGTGTATTTTATGGCGATCTACATTTTTTGTGTAGTAAAATTTTGTCTATCTCTTATGGTTTACCAGTTATACAAAAGTCGTTCACAATGAAGAATACTTTTGGAGACATTCCCAGAAAATTCGAGATATACATTTCACTTGTCATTAAAGTATCTTAAACATATGATATTTTATTGAAAATCGTTAGAGCCATTTTTGATAAATTTAAAATTTTCGAAAAATCTTCCATGTAAAGGGTAATCTGGGGTGGGAGATTTTCTTGAAAACCTTCGTGTCGCATCTCTGCAACATACTGAACCTAAATACCAAGTTTGGTATTTATCCGACTGTTCGTTTCTGAGTTATGCTGTTCACAGACACACGGACATGTTTCCAAAAATACGTACCTAGTAGAGAAAGTAAAACTACGTCTTATCTTCCCCTTGAATCTACTACGAAACGTGTGGTGAAAGCGTTTGTGATAATGTTTAACTCGTTAACATAAAGCAGAGAATAAGTAGCTTCTGGAAGTATAGTCTGAAGAGGAGTGGGTGGAGAAGTTTATGTGAATGTAACACATCATATTGGTTTTAAACTCAAATGCCGGGAGTAAAGAGTAATTTTATAAATGAAACATAAAACAAACAAACACGTCCTAAAGTATGCAGCCCGATTCACAATATTAATCGAACAGGTCTGTTCAAAATTCTTTGCTCAGGCTGTACTGGGTGGCAATAAGTAAATGCTACAAAGAAGAGTACATTTTTCACTCAAGTGATAAGCATATTCTGTAACCATGTAGTCAGGAGGAGGTTTTTGATCACAGTAAAGTGTTTAACTCCCTCTTGAGGCTGAAAAATGAGGCATCTCGCATCCAATATTAACCCCGTGTCGCCTCTTTATAAAGATTTGCATAAGATGACAGTCAGCGCCGCGCCGTGGTGAACGTAGCAAATGAAGATAAGTCCTTCCCCTACCCTCTTCTTGGATGTTGACTGCTGAGGAAATCGTAGCATCAGCGATTCCTAAATTACCCCTCGACCCTCTTACATTAGGGAGAAACGCTGTTTTAAGGAAAACCTAAGCAAAAGAGAGAACGGGGTTTGCTTTTAAGTAATTGAAGATGGGAGTTCAAACAAGGGCAGAGTTAGACCAAATCTTGTGTCAACAACAACATACATCACTTTATACACGATTAGTGTCGCAATCTGGCGCCTCAAAAGTGAGTCTTCAACACGTTGAATGTTCCCTTAACCCTTCTGGTCTAGTGGAATTATATCTTGAAAACAATAACCCTTTATAGCAGAATTATGAAGTAGTGTAGGGTTTGACAAACTACGGCCCGAGAGCTGCGTTTGTTTTGCGCGCCTCAAACTTACAAGTATCTGATTTGATACATTCACCTGAATTTCCCTACCCTCTGTCGTTTATTATGGGTATACAAACTATACTTACTAGAGCTTATTCCTCATCTACTACATTTTAATCTAAATAAGCATTGCAGAATGGCACATTTCATTAGAAAATCAAAGGGAACAACGATAGTAAAATGTATAAGAACTGGAAACTATAAACCGGCCTTAAAATTCCGTACTGTTTCCAAGCAATCGCGAGAAACAACTGAGTGTTGACAGGGCTTAAGAGAATGACCAAGAAATGAACAATTCGAACTTTTAAAAACGGATATCTCAGAAATAGCTTATGCCACAAAAAATTTATTGGAAAGAAATTGTGTGTTTTAAAGAGCTGTATATATTTTGTGAAGTACGTTTTCGTCTATACCTTCAGGTTTACCAATTGTATAGGATTATATAAAATTTCTTTCTGAATGAAGAGGACTTCACAGACTATTCCCAGAAAATTAAAGATATACATTCTATTTGCCATGTAAATACCTTAAAATACGTTATTTTAATCAAAATCGTTAGAGCTATTTTTTATAAAATGAAAAATTTCAAAGAGCTTTTATGCAAAGAGTAGTTTTGGGGTGGATATATTGTTACATTTTGGGGTGAATGCCAAAAGATTACACAAAAAGGAATTAATTTAGATCACCCCAACACGCACATTGGGGTGGCGTAACTCGCTGGCAGCGAAAGTCCGGGACCTTGGTGTGGAATTAAGTGGAAGTTGTGGGTTTTATGCTATACTGAAAAATTACATAACACACATTACCTTTACACACCTGAGATTTATTCACAATACATCCGGCGACTCTACATGTCACTAAACCGTAGACTAGCCACACACACACACACACACACACACACGTCTGGCTTCAACGAACACTTCCACTAGAGTGACGCTATCTTATCCCCAGCAACCGTGTCTAGCCGAAGCCAGACAGGGTTGACGTCATACCAGACAACTTCAAAAAGCGTGGTCCTCACCGAAAGGAAACGCCGTGAAGCCAAAATATTACTAAACAAACACAACAATGCTACGTCTGGTAGTAACAATACAGCACAACAGTGCGTCTGGTAATGACAATAAAATAATAATGTGCCACAATATTTTCTTGAATATCTTTGTGTCGCATCTTTTGAAGGTACTGAATGTAAATACCAAGTTTGGTATTTATCAGACTCTTCGTTTTCGAGTTAAGCTGTTCACAGACACAAATATGCTTACATTTCCTCTAAAGACACTGTTTTCTTTGATTCAGAGAATCTCAAAATGTATTTCCGATAAAACCTCGAATTTTTAAATGCAATATCTTCCCTACGTACTATGTACGTGATAAAGTAAAAATATAAATAAAGGAAACGAGCGCCTGTATTAGATTATTTTATTTACGAGTTTTGAAATTTTAATTGTTATGCTGTGTAACGACCTACTGAAGGAAAATACGAGGAAGTTAATTTGGTCGGTTTTTACAACTATCTGCCGGGTGACACATTCCCCCATTTGAAAGACCTTGTACTAATATTAGGGTTCACATCAACGTATATCTGTGAAGACATTTTCAAAAATAAAATATGTGAAATCAAAATGTAAGCCTGCTATGAGTGAACATTTAAAGTCGGTTTTGATGACGGGTAGCATATAAATAGAACCAAAAATGTCGGAAATAAATTACAACACAGAAAAGTTTAGTTCACTGTTCTTATTGAACATAAACTGCTATTAACCTAAAAAAATCTGATGCGTTACATTAACACGACTTTCTCTACCCTCTATCGCTTATTAATGTGTATACAATTTATTCTTTCAAAAGTCTATTTTCGTATATACTTCATTTTAATCGAGAAAAACCTTTCCAAAAAACAGCTACAGTACACATTTCGTTATAGATACAAAAGGAACAGCGACAGACAAATGTTTAAGAGCTAGACGCTATACACTAGCCTTAAAATTCCATACTCCTTCCATAACATTGCGAGAAACAGCTGAAAATAGACAGGACTTTAAAGGAACTGCTAAGTATTGACCAAATGGAACCATTAATAACCGAACATATAGAAAATGGTTCATGCCTCCAGTTCTAAAATACTTATAAAATGTTATACATTTTATATTCAGGGGAGTTCAAAACGTATATTTCCAAAATCTCTAAAGCGGATTTTTTGTGGGAATGTAATTCTTCTGCCTACTAGGTAATTAAAATCCTAGATCTCGTTAAAACTAAAATTTATGTCATATAATTTTTTGGCGTTAATCATTTCCGAGATATTCGTTCTAATTAGTTTGAATTTTCGAATATTTCAAAGTTTTTGAAGTTCTAAGTAGCAATTCAATTGTTTTCGTAGCCTTACAAAGAGAAAATTTTCCTATTCAGCATACAGTAACGCGATTTTTAAACGCACTTGTACCTCGCTTCATTTATACCATCATTGCAGCTTTGGAAGGCATTCTACTGGCCTGTGAAGACAGGTGAGTATGACCTAAGGAGGAGGTGTGTATATTTATTTACCTTTTCGCGCATGCAATGGCGTCCTGTTTTATGTGGAGAATTCTAGATTATTCGCATATCAATATATAACTTCGAGCAATAGCTTTACTTATCTTCACTTACAATAACATGTTTAAATATATAAATAACTATAACCCTGTTTTGCACAATATCCCTACAGAACTTATCGGCTCTGGGAACACTGTCATGAAATGTGGGAACATTTGCATTTGGAGCCAGAGTTTGAGGCAGTATTTTTAATACTTAAATGATATCAGTCTAATTATATAATATAAAGTATAATAACAGCCCGTCTTAAACCAATATGTGTATAATATAATATGTAAAGTGTATGTAACAGTCATTGTATCATGTTTATATTATTATGCACATGTATAATAACGTTATTTTAATATATTAAGTAATTTAACAAAGTAGGAGGTGTGAGTATAGAAGCAGAAATTTGCTAACAATGAGGGAACCTTGAGACAAAATAAACTAGAAAGTTTAATAATGTTACTAATCCTTCTTGGACAATAATGTAATATTTAAAACAGTTTATAAATAGACGATCAACAACTAGAAAAAGCTTAAGTTAAATAAAAGTATTTCATTGGAGTCGGATTAGCCAATCAGAGACTTGAAATAGAAAAAAAAGTGCAAATTCAAGCGGTAAAGGCCAGATGCTAGAAAGCAGCGTTCCCGAGCAGTTCGCTCGATAGGTATTCAGTGTGAGACATATAAATTCATTACGGCGTGAATAATATAAAGTTTACATGTTAAAAAGTACAAATAACAATAATCTCACAGCTCTACAGTAGGATATATCTTTGAAGTGTTATTTAATCATGTGAAGAATTAATAAAACGAAGTTAAATACCATTATAATTTGTGTAAGCCTTCATTCTTTATCCGCCCCAAACCCTGCTAAGAGATACGTGTTCTAAAAACTATTACTGACGCAGCCGAGGCAAACATACATATATAATATTTAAATAAACATTAAAAATACAAAGTTGATTCTTAGACGTGGAGACGGATGCCACCGGAAAAGTGAACTTGGGGCAAAGGCCACCGGCGAACACTCCAAGAAACATATCCCCCGCAATACGTGGTGCAAACAGCAGTAATAAACAACTTCAAGTTTGTACCGTACGTGGGGGCACCAACCATCTCAAGTTTGGTGCCCAAAGCGTGGTAAAAATAAACTATCTCAAGTTCTTCCAACACTTACGTGATTCACTATCTAGGCGGCTACATCAGTATTGGACAAGAATGGCGAGTGCACAGATTATTAAAATAATGTATACTAAATGTGTCCTCTTTGAGAGTAAAAGTTATAATTTACTTCATTTTTACATTATACTGCCATTAAAAATATTTTTTTCCATTTAGATTGGACAAATGATTCCACGACACCACTGCATATACACACCTCCTGCTTCCTATACATACATACTCCAGCTTTGAAGGCCACTGGAATGCATCCAAAAGCTACACTGACGACACAAATGGAAGCGAGTGTACGTACAACGAAATGTGTTATAAAACAATTTCTGCAAATATTTAGCTGAATTTTAAGAAACTAAAAAATTAAGCTTTAGTAAGAATAGATTTGCAAGAGGTATGAAAGTAAACAATAAAAGCTAGAGAAAAATCATATGAACGAAAATCAGTGTGTGTCCATAACGGAATGATAGGTTTTTAGAAATCGCAATACCACGTTAGATAACCACCGCCATGCTGGTCTTTTAGTAAACATCCCAAAGTGTATTTTTGGAATATTTTCCTCGCATCATGGAGGTGCTAATACCAACATGAGCGAGATTTGGAACAAAACACCGCGGGGCATGGCGAACTTAATTTCCTGGCTAACCATAGCTTATGCTTTATTTATTAGGCGTATGCGTGTCGAAGAAAACTTCCCTCTCCGTGACCGAGCAGGTAAAGTTCCCTAGGGAACCCGAGTGCCGGAAGTAAAGCGAGGTAATGAACCGTTGACGGAGCCCTTTTTTATATATCGCTTTACTTCGTCGAGCAAAATTATCCTTGGGGCAGTTCGCGGTACTTCAACTAACCTCTAGGAGTAAGAAAAGAGATCAGTAAGTGCAGGAATTAGGGCTGCTGTTTATTTTCGTCACTATTATAAGATTTTAAAGAAAATGCTCAAATCTCCCAAAACAATTTTTGCGTGGAAAAAATGACCTTGTTTTTTATTTTCTGTTTATTGATGCCCCAATTTTTGTTAAAATAACATTTTTTTAAGGGATAGTAGAACTGAATTTTCGAACCTTTTTAGTTTTAAGGCTATTTACCTAAAAATTGGCGCAGTTAAAGTGAGTGAACAAAGAAATGAACGTGCAAAAGCTCAAATCTCTAGTACAAACAGTAAGGCAATGAAAAAATGGACATTTCTAAAACTGCCTTGCGAATTCACATTTGTCATAAGGCATGATAGTGTCATTTTGTGATAGTTACATTTATTTTTATTGTATCAATTTGATTGAACTTGGTGTTATTAGTCGAGAAGAAATACATTTTTGGTTTTACAAAGATGTTGATGTTAAAATTGTCCTTGCTTTTCAATTCTTTAATGAACCAATGAATAAATCAATCTTAAGGTGTCGTCCTCCATGGTCTAGCCTCTAGTTCCCGAGATCGTGGGTTTAAACCCGGGGGAGGGCAAATTTTTTTCGGGCTTAAATATCCTTAGCATCAACGGTGGTCCGTGTCGAAGATTAAAGGCACGTAAAAGAACCTCAAGCTTGATAAAGAGACCTGTGAGCAAAATTTCCTATCTTTCACGCTCAATATAGAATGGAACGCTAAGGACCATAGTAGTTAAATATCGCCCATAAATAACACTGTTTAATTTTTAATTAACCATAAAGCATATGCTTGAACCCTTAGATAGCGCATTTTAGATTATGTATGCAAATTTACATACAAATCGATGCAAAAGTGAAATATAAGGAATAAATTCCATGCAAAATAAAACCGATAAAAAGACAGACACACACCGAACAAGTCCATTGGCGTAGCACAGAGGTGACGAAAACGGGACTCGCGAGTCATTTTGACTCGCAGGCGCCGTTCCCTCTCTACCACATTCCATTTGTTTTTCACATGCTGCTGAGTGATGCAGTGCGAGTTGCATATTTGGTGACTCACGGAAGGAAGGTGTTTCTCGCCACGCTTGACGTAGCACACGATTTTAACCAATCGCTAGGCTTTAAAAATGGTGGATAGTGCAAAAAAGGTTTGAACAGCTTAGTTCACAGGTGTCTGTAGAATATTTATGATGTAATTTAAAAGTCGAAAATTTTGTCATTTTCACCTTAAAACACAATCCCAGTTTACCTTAAAATATTCAGCTGTTTAGAAATTAATAAATCTTGTACGATTGATAAAGCGTAAGGATTCACAAAATGTATCACAAGAAACTGTATATATCGTTAAAATACACCTATTAATTAAAATTGTTTTGTAGCATTAAACAAATTCCAAATTCGGTACTATTGGTTTGAATTTTTCAGCGATTCTATCACATATATTTTAAGGTTCTATGTCGGCATATCTTTCGTTTTAGTGCTTTTTACTTTCTCTACTACGTATAGTAAGTAGGGGAAGTATTGTATTCCACCCAAAATTTCGATACCAAGATTTCACCGGAAATACATGTTTTGAGACCCCTGAATCCAAAAAAAACATTTTTGGAAACATGTCCGTGTGTGTCTGTGTGTCTGTTTGTGTGTGTGTGTCTGTGAACAGCATAACTCAGAAACGAACAGTCGGATAAACACCAAACTTGGTATTTGGGTTCAGTATCTTCCAAGGATGCGACACGAAGGTTTTCAAGAAAATCCCCTCACCCCAGAGTACCCTTTACTTGGAAGATTTTTCGAAAATTTTAATTTTCTCAAAAATGGCTCTAACGATTTTGATTAAAATATCATATGTTTAAGATATTTTTATGACAAATAAAATGTATATCTTGAATTTCCTGGGAATGTCTCCAAAAGTATTCTTTATTGTGAACGACTTTTGCATAACTGGTAAACCATAAGAGATAGACAAAAGTTTACTACACAAAAATGTGGATCACGTTAAAATACACAATTTATGTCATATACATTTTTTTTAGTTGAGTGAACCATTTTCGAGATATTGCTTGTTATTTCCTTAAATTTGCCAATACTTATACTTTTTCTCAAATTCGTTATTCAATTTTTTATGTCCTGGATATGCAAACAGAATAGAATGCGCCACATAGCAACCAGCGCTTAAAAGATTTGACTATCGCTTATAACCTACCATGTTCCCTTTGCATCTACAGGAAAATTAGCAATAAGATTGACATCTCGATATCTCGAGTAACATGAAGCATATGGAGAATAAACGTTTGTAAAAATAGTTTGTACAAGAGTAGAGAAAGTCATGTGAGTGTAACACATCAGATTTTTTACTCTCTCTTCTACGTATAGTAAGTAGAGGAAGTATTGCATTCCACCCATAAAGAAGATACCGAGATTTCACCGGAAATAGATGTGTTGGGGCCCCCTAATTCCAAGCAAAGCATTTTTGGAAACATGTCCTTGTAAGTGTGGTCCGTCTCTCTCTCTGTGTGTGTGTGTGTGTGTGTGTGTGTGTGTGTGTCTGTGTCTGTGAACAGCATATCTCAAAAACGTAAAGTCGGAGAAATGCCAAACTTAGCATTTAGGTTCAGTACCTTTCAAATATGTTACACGAAGATTTTGAACAAACTTCCTCCACGCCAGACTACCCTTTATATGCGAGATTTTAAAATTTTGATTTTATAAAAAGTGGCTGTAACGCTTTTTATTAAATACCATATGGAGGTATTTACAGACAGATAAAATGGGTATCTTGAATTTTCTGAGAAGAGGCTGCGAAGTCCACTTCATTTGGACGACATTTTGTATAATCTTGTGCAACTGGTAAACGATAAGCGACAGAAGAAAACACATTGCACAAAAAATGTAGATCTCTTTAAAACACACAATTCATTTAAAAAGGTTTTTTTTTTTGCATAAGCCGTTTCTGAGATATCCGTTATTAAAGGCTCCAATTGTTTGTTCGTTTCTTGGTTATTCTCTGAAAGTCCTTTCAAAATTTAATTGTTTCTCCCGAATGCATGGAAACAGTATGGAATTTTAACGCCAGCATATAGCGTCCTTTCTTAAACTTTTGACTGTCGCTTTTCCCTTTATATCTATAATGAAATGTGTAATATAGCTATTTCTGCAAAGTTTTATTTGGAATAAAATGTAGAGATAGGAATATGGCTTGAGAAATAGTAATTTTTATACCTACTAATAAACGATAGAGAAAGCCATGTGAATGTATCACAGATTTTTTACCTTCTCTACTACGTATAGTAAGTAGCGGAAGTATTGTATTCCACCCAAAAATTAGATACCGAGATTTCACCGGAAATATATGTTTTGAGACCCCCTGAATCCAAAAAAAGCATTTTTGGAAACATGTCGGTGTGTCTGTCTGTCTGTCTGTCTGTCTGTGTCTGTGAACAGCATAATTCGGAAACGAACAGTAAGATAAACACCAAACTTGGTATTTAGGTTCAGTTTCTCCCAGAGATGCGACACGAAGGTTTTCAAGAAAATCCCCCCACCCCAGATTACCCTTTACATGGAACATTTTTAGAAAATTTTAATTTTCTCAAAAATGGCTCGAACGATTTTGATTAAAATATCATATGTTTAAGATATTTTCATGACAAATAAAATGTATATCTTGAATTTTCTGGGAATGTCTCCGAAAGTATTCTTCATTGTGAACGACGTTTGCACAACTGGTAAACCATAAGAGATAGACATATATATTTTTGTTGTTGAGTGAACCATTTTCGAGATATTGCTTGTTATTCCCTTAAATTTTTCAATACTTATTTTCTCAAATGGGAATTCGTTATTCATTTTTTTTTGTCTTGGATATGCAAAGAGTATTAATCTGTGGCAAAGGGAATGTTGCTGCACCTAGCAACCAACTATTAAGAGATATGTATGTGCTTAAAGGCCACTGTATTTCTATATTGCCCTTGTAAATATATATTCCCCTTTCATCTACAAGAAACTTAGCAATAAGATAGAGTCTGCAAATGCTTATCTCGATTAACATGAAGTAGATGGAGAATAGTAAAAATAGTTTTACAAGAGTAGAGAAACTCTTGTGAACACATCAGATTTTTAATATTATGTAACACTCTCTTTTACTTAATACGGAGGGATAATGGTTATAACTGTCGTAGTTGCAGTGCGTTAACGGCCACATGTAACGGTTACCAGTAACGATTAAGTTAATGTACTTCCGGTGGCCTTTGCCCCCCCCCAAAAATAAATATTAACTTTGGAATTTTGACTGTTTCTTTAAATATTATATATTTATATTTGCCTTGGCTGCGTCAGTATTTATTTTTAGAGACATGAATGTCTTAGCAGGGAGTGGTGCGACTGAGAATGTAGGCTTACACAGAATATAATTTTTACTTCACTACATTTAGTAATCCTTGACACGATTTAAATAACACTTCACTGATTTAGAGAGCTGTGAGATTCTTTTATTAATTACTTGCACTTTTTAACACGTAAACTATATTTGTCTCACACAAAATACGCATTAAGTTTCTCGAGGACGCATCTCGCGTCCGGTTAGGAACACTGCCTACTAGCAACTGGCATCTGAATTTGTCAATTTTGCTTCATTTTAGTTTCTGATTGGCTAATCCTAGTCCAATAGGAATGCCTTCAGTTAACTAAAGATTTTTCTGGTTGTTGATTGGCTATTTATAAACTGTCACAAAAATTACATTGGTGTTGCTCCAAGAATTACCAGTAGCATTTTAAGTTTCTAATTCATTATTGCCTCAAGGTTACCTCATTGTTAGCAAGTTTTAACCTATTATTCTCACAGCTCCTACATTATTAAATTACGTAATACATTCACATAGCATTATTACACATGTATACAATAATATAAACATATAAAATGACTGTAATATACACTTGTTATATCTTGTTACATACATATATTGCTTTAAGGCGGGCTGTTATTGAATTTATATATTTATAATTACTGAAATCATTTAAGTGTTAAAAATACTGCCTCAAAATACTTGACCAAAAAATCTAGAAATCAATATGATATAGCATTTTGTCGCTTCATTAGCTTGTGTAAGGAACATTTTGAAAATAGTTTCACTGAAAATGAATGCTAGCGAATCAACAAATATCCGATATCGCTTTCTTACCGTCGTTTCTCTTGTTTCAAGAACGCGTTCTAAAGTGGAATCAGGAATCAATACAATATTAGTAATATTTTACAGTATTTATTTGCCACAGGTGTTAAAAATCGCTTAATTTCACGAGTAGGAATGTTTGAAAAACGAAGACCGTTGGCTCTACCTTTAACCCTTGTATAATAATTTACTACTAATACTGTATTCTGTTACACGTTTTAACATTTATTGTAAAAGACTTGTAAACTTTTATAAGACTTTAACGTTTTAAAGCATTATAGTTACAATGTGGGTGTTGTATTTATGAGTGTTACTTCTTAATTAATGATAAAATAGTGTATAACGCAACAAAGTATAATTTAGTGATAAATGCACGAGCGGTAGTTCGTTTCATGACTTTCATACGAGCGTCTTAATTACAATTAATGTCAAGTTGCATACACTGTTTTTGTTCGACCATACGATAATTTCAAAAAGTTGAACTCCTACAAACATATCTTACTTTTATAGTTGTATATAATTAAATGCGGATCGGATAGTAGCATTGATGACAAGACCTTGAGCATGTTTGCGAGTAGTGCAAAAGAAAATTAAATTAAATTGAGTTTTATTTATGCACGCTCTTTAATTACTAGTCCTTAGCGTTCCTTTGAATATTGGGCGTGAAAGGCCGGAAGTGTTGCTCAGAGACCTCTTTATCAGGATTGAGGTTCCTTTACCTGCCATAAATCTACGACACTGGGCCACCGGCCCAACTTATTTCCGAAGGAAGCCATGCTAACAATATTTACGCCCGAAAAAATCCATCCCCCTCCGCCGGAATTGAACCCGCGATTTCGGGAATTACAGACTAGCATGTTGTCCCTAGACCACGGTTGACGACAATGCAACCGAATGCAACACTGTTGAGACCATGCGTATTGATTGATTTTTCAGGTAACGTGAAAGCAACACACATTTGCCGCTTTGAAGCTATTGGCGACAGGGGATATGTGCGCACCGTTGAGTAAGAACACGAATCGCTGTGGTTCGAGTATTTTGAAAGCCATAACAGTTCAGCTACGTACATTTAATCAGCGTGTTATAGTGGGTCGGCCAAAAAGTATTTTATTAATTTAATACACGCACATAACCTCACACTCCTCTAATTTTTTAAGTGAGTTACTTTTTTATTTAGCTATTGTATGTAAGCGAGCTAATTACTGAGATATGTAACGTGTGTATGTTTTCCTCGCTACGTGTTCAGTAACAGTGACATTCTGGAACAGGTTACCACCAAGAGCGTCGCCCACGTACATTACGTATTCGCAGCGTGTTTTCCTTTATCCACTTTGTCTGTCCTCACTCCTCCCTCCACCCCCTCCACAGTCCTTAGTCGTGCACAACGTGTGGACCCAGTAATCGAATTCTCCGCAGAGCAACTGGTTGCTTGTTGCATAGTGCTCCTAAGGTGCCTGGTTCGAGACTCACTAGTGCTTTGTGAATAAATGTCTTAAGAAACATATCTACAAGCCTGGACACAACAAAGGAGGGCCTTTAACCTATTCAGAAAACACCTCTGTAACTGGGAAGTAAGTGCTGTGTTTCTCTGAGGAGAATGTGGCTGTAAGGAATGTGTTGACATCAACAATTCTAACGCTATCAGAGATTACGGCCCCACTTTCAACATATCAACAAGGCATAAGTCGTTTTAAAAACATGCGCTCTTGTGCTAAAAATGCTGAATACAATAATTGAAGATTCATAAGGCGAATGAGCAGAGGTTCAGAGTTTACTTTGTATTTGCTTTGTACTTCCTAGAAATCTAGAAAACACACACTGTTCCAAGTGAAGCACCCTGAAATACTAACGTTGCGCGATGTTTTTAATGTAGATAGTGTATCTATTTATGACTTCATTGTAAGCTGCCACGAGGTACTATTCCCTCTCTCTCCTCCGGAGAGCACAACACCCCGCAAACGTTTTCTCGTCAGAGGCATAAATAAGGTAGAGAAGTTATTGCATTCCAACCAAAGATTCGATTCGATGCTTTGAGGCTCCCTAAATAATTAAAAAAATAGAAAACGGTTCTCGTTTCGTGTGCCTTTAAACAGCATAACTCAAAAATGAAAACTCGGATAAACAACAAACTGGCTATTTAAGTTCAGTATCTTTTAGAAATGCCACACAAAAATTTTCAATAAATCCCTCTATCTAAAACTACACATTTCGTGGAAAATTTTGGAAATTTTGTATTTTCTAAAAAATGGATGTGACGAATTGATTAAAGTACCATATATTTTAAGCTCTTTACATACAAAATGGTTTTATTGGAATTTCTGAAAATAGGTTGTGAAGTGCTTTTCACTCGAAAGGAATTTTGCACAATTTTGTGTAACTGGTAAACGTTAAGAGATGAAAAAAATCTGATATGTTACTCTCACATGACTTTCTCTACTCTTGTACAAACTATTTTTACAAATGTTTATTCTCCATAAGCTTCATGTTAATCGAGATGTTAATCTTATTGCTAATTTTCTTGTAGGTGCAAGGGGAATATGGTAGGCTTTAAGCGATAGTCAAATATTTTAAGAGCTGATTGCTATGTGATGTATACCATTCTCTTTGCATTACCAGGACAAAAAAAATTAATAAATAATTTCCATTTGAGAAAAAGTGTAAGCATTGGAAAATTAAAAGAGAATAATAAGCAATATCTCAAAAATGGTTCACTCAAAAAAAAAAAAAAAAAAAAAATACGTATGTGTACAATTGTGTATTTTAATGCGATCTACATTTTTGTATAGTAAAATTTTGTCTATCACTTAAGGTTTACCAGTTATGCAAAAGTCATTCACAATGAAGAATACTTTTGGAGACATTCCCAGAAAAGTCGAGATATACATTTCATTTGTCATGAAAATATCTTAAACATATGATATTTTAATCAAAGTCGTTAGAAGCATTTTTGAGAAAATAAAAATTTTAGAAAAATGTTCCATTTAAAGGGTAGCTTGAGGTGAGGAGATTTCCTTGAAAATCTTTTTGTCGTATCCTTGGAATATAGTAAACTCAGTTACCAAGTTTGGTATACATACAACTTTTCGGTTTTAGTTACGTTGTTCACAGGCTGACAGATACAGATAGTTTGGATTCAGGGCACCGCAAAACATGTATTTCCGGGGCAATCTCGATATCGAATATTTGGGTGGAATGCAATACTTCCCCTACTTACTATAAGTAGTATAGAAAGTAATAAATGATGGTAGCATATGTACGGGTGAATGTAGCATATCATATTTTTATAAATTGTCAGAAAAATAATCCTCAGATCTTTTAGAATCAGGATCTAATGCGGTGACACATTTCTGGCTATTTAAATGTGCAAATGTGACGTTTAAATGCACGTGCGCAGAGCTGTGCAATGGTAAGTTTAATTTCAAAACGAATTACTGTCTGTTCCATTTATATGCTCATTTAACTTCTTAAAAATACAGTATTTGAAAAAATTGCTGGAGTAACAATGGTATTCACTGGTTTATGTTTGTGTTAATAATAGGTTGGGTTATTTTTAAATTCACACACATTTTCACATTCTCTTTCGTACTTTCAGGCGCTAGGGAGAATAGGGAACAATCCGGACAAGGGAAAAATTCGCCATCCTTTAACCGAATCCGCATATTTCAGCATGTCACGATGTTAATTAATTTCATGGAAGTTTAGTAAGACAATGTACAGGTTTTTTATATTATATTTTTCTTAAAAAATCTGCGATAAAAATTTCCTTTATTTTTGGTTGAAATTTGTAGAAATGAACTGCTTCTACAGATACCCTAAAACTCCTTGCAACAAATGCATTTCTGAAGACGTATGAAGTATGATAACAGCACAAATTCAGTGGGCAGGAAAATATAAATATGATTCAAAGCGCCGATTTACTTCTTCAGTGTAGTTGTGACAAAATGAACGTTATAAAATGAAAGCGATAAAAAGGTAACTATGGTTTGTAAAACTCTATTTTCAAAAATGGGAATTTGAATAAGTGCGCATTTCTTTTAATAATATGATTAACTCGTATCTCTTTTGTTTGCTTTGTTATTATTTTAAGACAACGCAAGCGGTTATATTAGTATGCCAAAATACACTACTTATATTGAGGCAGTGTTTTTAACACTTAAATGACATCAGTCTAATTATATAATATATAAATTCAATAACAGCCCGCCTTAAAGCAATATGTGTATAAAATAACATATAAAATGTATATTACAGTCATTGTATATGCTTATATTATTGTATACATGTGTAATTATGTTATGTGAATGTATTATGTAATTTAATAATGTAGGAGCTGTGAGAAAGTACGTCAAAAGTTGCTAACAATGAGGTAACCTTGAAGCAATAATGAATTAGAAAGTTTAATAATGCTACTAGTAATTCTTGAAACAGCAATTATGCACTTTTTGACAGTTTATAAATAGCCAATCAGCAACCAGAAAAAGCTTAATTAAATAAAAGTATTCTATTGGAGTATAATAGCCAATCAGAGACTTGAAATAAATGAAATTTGCAAATTCAGGCGGTAGAAATCAGTTCAATTGCTTGTAGACAGTGTTTCTAACTGGACGCGAGACGCGTCCTCGAGAAGTTTAATACGTATCCAGTGCGAGACAAAAATTCAATACGCGAGAGTATTATAAAGATTACGTGTTTAAATGTGCAATTAATAAATAATCTCACAACTCTCTATATAAGCGAAGTGTTATTTAATCGTGTCAAGGATTAAAAGGAGTGGAGTAAAAATTACAATCTGTGTAAGCCGACATTCTTTAGCCGCACCACTCCCTGCAAGGAGAAACATGTCTCTACAAAATACTGACACAGCCGAGGCAAACATAAATATATATAATATTTAAAGAAACATTAAAATACAAAGTTGATTCCTAAACGTTGGGGCGAAGGCTACCGAAAAGCTTTGTACAAAACGTGGTTGCAACTACTTCGTGTTCGGCTCCCCAACAGTCGAAATACAATACAACTCCTCCAAAAATAAACTGGCCTCAAATCCATACGTGAAATCCTTCAACATGCGTAAACCCAAAGCAAAGACTACCGCAAAATCTCTCTGTGTGGCAAAGTCTAGTACTCTTGTCTACCAGCTGTCCATGCTGGTGCTGGAGGACATAAGTGTTTACAAACCCCGTCCAGGCGTCACAACCCAAACATACCGAATCTCCACGCGTATCGGGGCCAACTGCCTAGTCAAGACCAACCCAATCCCAACAGTTTCCGGTTTCCTGATAGGAGGGGCTCACATTTTCAGACAAACGTAGAACGAAATCACTATGAAATCACGCAAGTAATAGTGAAATAAATGCCCGTTAAATACCCGTATATTTAACTTGAGCCTGTCGCTATATGATGGCTCTGAAATTGTATGTTTTTGCAAGGCCAAGAAACTAAAAAGGACTTCCCAGATGAGAAAACTATTTGAAAATCCAAACAAAAATCTCAAAATGGTTAACTCCCCCCAAAAATAACCGTATGACATAAACTGTGTGTTTCGCCGAAATCTACATTTTTTTTGTAATACGATTTTGTCTCAGGCTTACGGTTTAACAATTATATAAAAGTCTTTCAGAACGAAGAGGACTTCAGAGTCTATTTACAGAAATTTTAAGATGTTAATTTTTCATGTAAATATATTAAATATGTGGTATTTTAATATACATAAAAGAATAAAAAGGAATTCATAAAGTCTCCATGAAAAGGGTAGCTTAGGGTGGGGGATTTTCTTCAAAATTCTTCGTGTCGCTTCCTTGGAGGGTACTGAACTTAAACACCATGTTTGGTATTCATTCAACATTTGGTTTTTGAGCTACACATTTTTCTAAAAGCGCTTATAAAATGTTGCTTCCACCATTACACATAAAATTCGGCTTGATGAAGCAATTTGTAAGGGCTCTACCACAGCATGGACCCTGCTTCAAGTACCTTTCCAAGAAATTTCCCTTCATTACAAAAGACAAATTAAAGGCTGGAATTTTTGTTGCTCCTCAAATAAAGATATAAATGAAGGATGAAGATTTTGAGAAGACAATGAATGAGAGAGAAATAGAAGCATGGACCGCCTTCCGATCAGTAACACAAACTTCTTAGGCAATAACAAAGATCCTAATTACAAGTACATTGTTGAAACAATGTTGGAAAATTTCAAGAAGATGGGTTGTAACATGAGTGTAGAGGTGCATTTTCGCATTCACATATCGCCTGGGACATTATAGTGAAGAGCAGGGTGAACGTTTTCACCAAGATATTAAGGAAATGGAGAGGAGGTACCAGGGGAGCTGGAATGAAACTATGATGGCCGACCACTGTTGGATGTTGAGGAGGGACAGTCATCTTCAAGGATCTGCAAGGAAGTCAAAGAAGAGAAAGTTTGAAAAAAATTAAATGATACACATTGGCTTCTTGTTTTGTTAAAATGTAGTCATGAAATAAATTAGGGGTGTTCTTAAGAGTATTCTTAAAATGTTTTTGAATAAAAGCTTACCTTGTGTGAAATTGTATTTGAATACTTTTCTACGCTCATTAGTAAAATTGTCAAAACATTATTTATTTTGTGTAAAAACCTGGCGTGATAGAAAAAAACGGAAGTTATTTCTGGAATCAGCATAAACACTTGATTCAAAAACACCTACTTCTAAGAAATCATCTGACAAAAAGTGTTATGTATGTGGTAGAGAAAGTAAAAATAACTGTCCGTTATAAATAAATCAGACAAGACGTTAAATTTAGCACAACTTTCCCTGTCACTTATTTTGATACTGACATAAACTATATTAAGTATAATTTAGTTATATATTTAATTTCAGAACGTAATATTGTATGTAACAGCCCGAGAAATATCGGGCGCAATTAGGCTGATAAAACTCGAGAGCTACAGCAATCGCTTAAGGGGAGGAGGTTACAATGATAATGGAAAGCTCCAGGTAAAATTATGCCCATGTCTATGCCCCTTTACTCTATTCTAAAGCCCTACGACCCAGTCTATAAGTACCTCAGCTTATTACATTCCTGGTACTTCCCTAATAATAAAAATGCTCGTTGTGACTACGACCGGCGTGGAGTCGTTCTGTAACCGGTATTGTGGTGATCTGCTCCTGTGACCTTAGTTCGGTCAGCTTAAGTATCCTAATCTTGAGGCATCAGCGTTCTGCTAATCTAGATTCACCAGTACCCTAAGTCAACACTTTCCCGAGTGTTGCCTCACTCAATACTTAAGGATCGTTCACAGGACTGCGACGCTACAGTATGAATTGTTTATAATTTTGGACATGATCTCTTTCAACAGATAAACTCCTTAAATGTTTTCTGGCCACGAACATCAGACTCTGTAGAAGCGGTTGTCATTTATAAAAGAATTAACACCCTTTAATGCACGGTTCATTCATCCCTTATTCCCGAACTTCACTGCGGAAGAAGAATGTCTATCCACCCCCCTTTTCAGCATAAGCAAAGCACGATTTACAAGCGCATTAAATCGTACAAGAAACCTGGAGCTCTTGATAAGTTTTCTGCACCAGTGAGCTGGAAAACGTTGCTATGCAACACGCTGTGGTGTATTCTTTTGTCTTACAGAGGACTTGGGTTCGTGGACTGCTAAAAACTCTTGGGTACAACCTCAAACTTGTAGAAGTTAAAGTTTTGTTACGTATTGCTTTTACGTAATCTTGAAGATGATGTATCGTTGTTACGTATTTTTTAAACTTGAAGAAGATTACTTGCTTCACGTAATATATATGTTTAGACTTGAAGTTCGTATACTTACGTAATTGTATTTTACGTAATATTTATTTAGTTGCATTTAAGAGTTCCTAGAACACGCTTTGGGAGTCGTTTGTATTTGTTGATTACGTAAAAGTTACTGTTATTACGCAATATGCTGCTACATACGAGAAGCTGATTTCAAGACGTGTTTTTGTTATTACACTCCAAATTTTACACTATAATATTTAACTTTGTTATTAAAACTGTTTCTATATATTATTTATGTTTGAATTTGCCTCGGCTGCGTCAGTCTTACTTTAGAAACATGTTTCTCTTATTCAGGGTGCGGTCCAACAAGAATGTAGACATCACATAATTTAATTTTTTTAAATTTACTTCCTTTATTAATTCTTGCACATTTTTATAAAGAACTACACTTTTTAAGAACTGTGAGAATCTTCAATACTTTCACTCAGCGCGTATACATATTTTACGATTCACACGTACAGAACACATCTTACATCTGTTCACAAACCAAGGCTTGCCAGTAACTGAGCAACTTGAAACGGTTAAAGCTCGTAAGCTTCGGTATTTCAAGTCTCTGATTGGCTAATTCTAGTCCAATAGAATATCTGCATTTTACTTACACTTTTCCTTGCTGTTGATTCGCTAATTTTAAACTGTTACTGAATTTACGTTATCTTTGATATAATCATGACTGGTAACTTTTCAAACTTTAAAACTCATTATGCTACAGATTACCTCATTATTACCTCATTGTTAGCAACTTAAAACTTATTATTCTCACAGTTTTTGCATTATTAAAGTATATAATGTATTCACATAACGTTATAAACGTGTTTATAATAAAAAATAAGCATTTGCAATGACTGTTACATACAATTTAAATAATTATTACATACATATTGTTTCAGGGCGGGCTGTTATTGAATTTACCTATTATATAATACAATTGAAATTATTCAGGTTTTAAAATACTGCCTCAAAATAGACCACGATTTTAGTTATGGTAGAAGCAATGTTGTTACACGACATTCCGTATTTATTATTATTTATGCCTTTCAGAAGACAAACTGGTTAAGAAACTGATTCGCTGCAATTTTTAGAATTTTGTTACTAGTTATATATTCAAGCTCACAAAGGCTTTTAATTTCAGTTAACTTACTATCTCCATAATTTGTTATTAAATCTGTCTTGAGCACGGATACCTTTTTAGTGATTCTCAGAGGGCATTGCGACTACTCTATTTATGTTATCTAGGCTGTTTGTCCAATGATTCATACTTTGATATCATCGAAAATAAATGGAGGAAAACTACAAATATATTTTCACCTGATGATTCGCATGATGTAACCCGCTATCAAATACAGGAATCTTTTTGTGGTAAACGAAATTAAATGCGAGGAATTTAGGTCTACAAAACTTCTGGATGATGCAGTTGGTCCCTCAAAATGACAGGTGATGGCATAGCAGTAAACTGCGTGGAAATTCATCGGGTTAAAACCTTACATAATCCAGTACAAGATTACATTTTTTAAGAGTAGCATTTTTCTAGTTAGACATTAAGAAAAAATCGGATGTGTTGCACTCGCGTGACTTGTTCTACTTTTGTGTAACTATTTTTACAAACGCTTATTCTCCATCCATCAAGATAAACATTTGAAGGTTAATATTATTGCCCATTTTCCTGTATGTGCAAGGAGAATATGGTAGGCTTTAAGCGATAGTCAAATCTTTTAAGAGTGAGTTGCTATGCGGAGAATTCTATTCCTTTGCATTTCCAGGACATAAAAAAATGAATAAAGAATTCTCATTTGAGAAAAATTATAAGTATTCAAACAATCAAACAAACAACAAGGAATATCTCGGAAGTGGGTCAATCGAGAAAAAAAAGTGTATGGCCTAAATTGTGTGTTTTAAGAAAATCTACATGTTTGTGTAGTAAAATTTTGTCTATCTCTTAGAGATTATCAGTTATGTAAAAGTCATTCAGAATGAGGAGTATTTTTGGGGACATTCCCAGAAAATTCAAGATATACATTTCAATTATCATGAGAATATGTTAAACATATATTTTAATCAACATCGTTAAGGCAGGTTTTGAGAAAATCATAGTTTTCAACAAAAAAAAGTTCCACATAAAGAATAGGGTGGGGGGGATTTTCTTGAAAATCTTTGTGTCACATCCCTGGAAGATATTAAACTCAAATAGCAAGTTTGGTATTTATTTGACTTTCGTTTTTGAGTTATGCTTGAGGCAGTATTCTAGTCTAATTATATAATACATATAATTCAATAATAGCCCGCCTCAAAACAATGTGTGTGTTACAATATATAAAAAGTGTATATTACAGTCATTGTAAATGTTTATATTATTGTATATATGTTCAATAATGTAGTGTGAATGTAGGTATTATGTAATTTAATAATGTAGGAACTGTGAGAATAATAGGTTAAAAGTGTCTAACAATGAGGTAACCGTGAGGCAATGATAAATTTGAAAGTTTAATGCTACTTGTAATTCTTGGAAGCGATAATATAATTTTTGTGACAATTTATAAAATAGCCAATCAACAACCAGAGAAGGCTTTAGTTAAATGAAGATATTCTATTAGACTAGGATTAGCCAATCAGAAACTGAAAATAGCAAAATTTACAAATTTAGATTTGCAGTTGCATGCAGACAGTGTTCCTAACTGGACGCGAAATGTGTCCTCGAGAAATTTAATACGTATTTTGTGTGAGAAAGGAGTTTACGTGTCTAAAAGATGCAAGTATTTAATAAAATAATCTTACAGCTCTCTAAATCAGTGAAGTGTTATTTAAATCGTGTCAAGAATTAATAAAAAGGAGTGAATAAAACATTAAAATCTGTGTAAGTCTACATTCTTAGCCGCACCACGCCTTGCAAAAAAATCCATGTCTCTAACAATAATACTGACGCAGCCGAGGCAAACATAAATATATAATATTTAAAGAAACAGTTAAATTACAAAGTTAATAGTTTTAAAGTTTTGGACGAAGGCTACCGGGTACCATACGTGCGGTTGCAACTACTTCAAGTTCGGCTCCCCAACAGTCGAAATATAATACATCTTCAAACTGAGTTTCCATACGTAGCAGCTATAAACCTTCTTCAAATTGGCTCCCAAAACGTGGGGCAAATAACAATACAACAAACCTTCTACTTCATGCTCATGCTGCACGGACGCAGACACACATATGGACATGCTTCCAAAAATGCTTTATTTGGAATCAGGGCACCTAAAATCATGTGTTTCCTGCGAAATCTCGGTATCAATTTTTTGGCTGGAATGCAATATTTCCCCTTTTTAATAACGCAGTAGAAAAAGTAATAATCTGATTTTACATTCACATTGCTTTCTCTACCTTCTATTGCTTATTAGCGGGAATAAAATTATTCTGAGTAAAGTTTATTTTCCTATCTCCTTCATTTTAATCAAGATAAACCTCTACGGAAATAAGTTACATTACATACTTGTTATAGATGAAAAGGGAATAGCGAAAGTCAAATGTTTTAGAACTGGACGATTTCGCTGGCCTTAAAATTCCATATTCTTTCAATAACATCGCAAGAAACAGCTGTAAATGGACAGGATTTTGAAAGAACGGCTAAGTACGATATTACGAAGTGGCTTATGTCACAAAACAGTTATTTGAAATAACTGTGTGTCTTACAGAGATCTACATTTTTGTGTAATACAGTCGGGTGCAAAAAAGTGCCGATATGAGGAACCATGGTTTAAATTCACAATCAATAATTAACACGCTTCTGCCGCGCCTTCCATCCCTCATTCGGTTACAGAGGCTAATGCTTGAATGCCGAACCAATAAGAGCCGGACTCTTTCAGAGGCTCGAATGTACAGTCTTTGGGATGCGTATTGTTTCCACTATTCAGCTGACCTGGGAAACCTAATAGAAAACACTAAAAGTAACCAAAAGCATCGGCATTTCTTGCACTCCACTGTACGTTTCGCCTATAGCTTAAAGCTTATTAATTACACATTACATAAAATTCTGTCCAAATGAAGTGGACTTTAATTGCTAATCCTAGAAAATTCAAGCCATACATGCTATTTATCATATAAATATTTCTAATTTGTTAAAGCTATTTTTCACAGAATAAAAATATTCGAAAAGTGTTCCATGTAAAGGTATTTTGGAAGAGGAATGTTCATGAAAACCTCTTAGGGCATTTTTGGAAGGTACTGATCCTAAATACCAAGTTTGATATTTATCCAGCTTTTGGTTTTTGAGTTATATCGTTCACACATACACACATATACATGGACGATTTCTAAAAATCCTTTTTTGGGATCCAGAGATCAAAGCATGTATTTTCAGTGAAGTCCCGATATAGAATTTTTGGTTATAATAATTTCTTCTCTAAATACTTGTAGAGAAATTAAAAACAGTAAATTAACCGCCAACATTGCATACCATACATCAGAATGATTTGTACCTAACTGTTTGCTTCACTAAGGCAAAAAAGCTGAACACGCATTTGTTGAAGTATATTGCTACAGTGAACCACCATTACTAAAAACAATTTGTGGTTATGCGTGAAGTGTATTATACAGAGTGTCCGGAGACAGGTTCTAATATTTACACATGAGGTAGTATGCAACAAAAGAAGAAAAACAGTTCCTATAAACATTAATCGTAAACTTAATATCTCCTGAGTTGTGGTCTATTACATTACCAATCTTTAATCCACTCTTCACAATAAGGTGCTCGACGTGAACCTCTCCATTGAATTCAGCCTTCCAACCTGTCGCTCATGAAAGCACCAACTCTTTGGAACACCTCTGGTGGTTGTCGGATTCGTTACATGCATTGAACATGCGTTCTCATAGTGTCCGCACATTTATGGGGACTGCATTAACCATGGTCTTTAAATTTTCATAAAGTAAAAAATCTAAAGAGTTAAGTTCAGGAGAACGGGAACGTCCCAAACCATCTCTCATGAAAGAGTCGTCTTAGCTGTCGCCTAACCCTATGATGAAAATGGACTCCGGTCCAGAGGACAAGAAAGCAGATTACGGACTGCATTGTCACAACAAAACGTGCCATTTGACCACTGCGGTACACCAGACGTAAATAACATACCTGACCGATGAGCAATACGTGGAATACTGTACTCTTGTATCCTGTTCTTGCTTGATACATCATATGCAAACACGATGTGCAGAATAGTGTGGCATATTAGTAGGTAATGTCTAACCAGGCGACAGCATTGTTCGGCTTGTGTTTGAATTTGCGTCTGGCATGACACTCTCCACCTCTGGCCGGCGAGCCTAGCCAGAGTTGGAGAGAGGGGGGATAGATGTTAGCGTTACTCTCTTTGTTTTGGGCGTCACTTGGAATCAGTCTGATAGTTGGTGTGTAAGGTGTGGGTTGCGTGTGTGTGAGGCATCTCCCCTCAATCCTTGATTTTCCCTATGTGTTGTAATGCAGGGCCACAAATTACTTTATTAATAAACCACAAGTAACGTGGTCCTGGTCCTGTCGCAGTTGCTGTGCGTGTTGGGATGATTAACATTTAATAATTTGCCATCACCCCAGCATGTAACAACAACAACAACAAACCTCTAGGTACAATGTGTTCGTATTCGTTTCGTGGCAAAGCGTACGGACTGCAAAATTTTCACCTCTTACAAAATAAGACCATAACTCAGAGGATATTAGGTTTACGACCAATGTTTACAGGAACTGTTTTTCTTCATTTGTTGCATACTACCTCCTCTGTAAATATTGGAACCTTTTTTCCGGACACCTGTGTACATGATAATGACATTGCTTACAATAATAATTAGACTCAGCATGTGAACAAAATTGAAATGTTTCCATGGGTAAGTTCACTAACTCCAAAATATCACAACCCAATGTTTAATTTCTGCAAGAATATTTTGCGAACTTGTAAAAGGTAAAGAAAGCAACAGAAGAGCCCCCAAAACCGAGATAGGGCACCACAAGTAAGCCACAAAGGCCCTATTTGCTTCTACCGTGGTTCCTGGGAAGTAGGGATGAAGGAAGAGACCAGAAGGTTGATCAGATCCGGATGACAACGGGTCGAACGCGCCCGACCTCCGGCGGTTCCCCTGGAGGTACTCACTTGCAACGACGGCAGGGAAGAATCCTCTACAAAGCGCAAATCCATCGCCCATACGCAACCCGCCGAACGACATCGCCTGGTCCTGCAACTCTGAAATAGATGATAGTGAAATAAATTAGAAACAGGAAAGTCGTGGTATAAGAAGAACCACTCCAGCATTTGCTTGTTGACCACGAAAAACTTCTGGATCATAGTCGGCGTTCACCGGGGATAGAACCCGGACTTCCCGAATGTGGCACGTTACCGCGACGCCAGCTCCTAGCTTCTATTATTGATTATTAATATAATAATTACGTTTTAAAATGCTTTAGCATTATAATACAATATGCTGCTTTCCGTTGTCAATGAACCTCAATTTTGTACAAACTTTGACTTTCATTTTCTCAGTTGCATTTGAGTGTGGAGTTAATTTATCTACATTCTATTTGCACGATTATTTTTTCGCAGTTCTCAATGGCTTGTGTTATCTTGTTTGTTGGGCGCTTATTGTTTAATTATTTTTAAATTTGGCTTCTTTGACCTCCGGCTAGCTATTATAACTAAGTCGAGCAAGTGTCTCTAAGCAGGGTGTGTAAACGTAACACTGATAAAAAAATCTGAATCTAGACTTATATTGCCGTCACACTTAATTAATAATTCACATGTTTAATCTTTATACACTTCTGACTGAAACTGTGATATTTCCGAATGTAACTACAGTCGTTATAGTTGCCGCGCACCAATTACTTCGCGTATTTTGCATTTTTGTAACTAGCGACGTGCACCTCGTGAGAGATTCTTCAGAACTATATGACGTGCACCTCGTGAAAGATTCTTCAGAACTGTGCGACGTGTACTTCGTGAGAGATTCTTCAGAACTGTGTAACGTGCACCACGTGAGAGATTCTTCAGAACTGTGTAACGTGCACCACGTGAGAGATTCTTCAGAACTGTGTGACGTGCACCTCGTGAGAGATTCTTCAGAACTGTGTAACGTGCACCACGTGAGAGATTCTTCAGAACTGTGTAACGCGCACCACGTGAGAGATTCTTCAGAACTGTGTAACGTGCACCACGTGAGAGATTCTTCAGAACTGTGTAACGTGCACCACGTGAGAGATTCTTCAGAACTGTGTAACGTGCACCACGTGAGAGATTCTTCAGAACTGTGTAACGTGCACCACGTGAGAGATTCTTCAGAACTGTGTGACGTGCACCTCGTGAGAGATTCTTCAGAACTGTGTAACGTGCACCACGTGAGAGATTCTTCAGAACTGTGTAACGTGCACCACGTGAGAGATTCTTCAGAACTGTGTGACGTGCACCACGTGAGAGATTCTTCAGAACTGTGTGACGTGCACCACGTGAGAGATTCTTCAGAACTGTGTAACGTGCACCACGTGAGAGATTCTTCAGAACTGTGTAACGTGCACCACGTGAGAGATTCTTCAGAACTGTGTGACGTGTACTTCGTGAGAGATTCTTCAGAACTGTGTAACGTGCACCACGTGAGAGATTCTTCAGAACTGTGTGACGTGTACTTCGTGAGAGATTCTTCAAAACTGTGCGACACTTCCTTATGGCTCGAGAATATATGCTCCTTCACCTCGAATTGCCTAAACATTATAATATAGCTGCTATTGGTTACCAAATTTGCGCCCATGTTAGCGTCTGTTTTGGTCAGCCAATCACTACTACTAACATATATGCTCTAGGGAAGATATTCCCTCCATTTCTAAAAAAGGCACGCTACCCTGACGTCATTTGTGTATCTCTTCTTAATGATAAACAACTCACCCCCTCGGTTTATCCTTACTCACTTCTATTGTCAGTTTCAGTTAGGCCGTGTAAACTTATTTCATAACAATACTTATGACTAACAAACATCTAAAATCCTGTACATACAATAATATTAATTTACATTATAATCACCCTGGCATTCACAGCATGTTATGATATAAAATATTGCCTCAATTTCCATAGTTGTTTTTAATTTTACGCAACTTATGTCTACTTCATGTTAAACTGGGAATACGATGTTCTGGATGTAATCTGACCGAACTTAAACGCGACGTAAGGTGAAAGTGTGGCACACTGTATTGAATGGGGCTTTTTAGTGTTTACTTAACGCGTCGTAATTTGACAGTTTTGTCATTGCCAATCCTTATATAGTTGTTATCAACAACTATCAATCAGTCATTTCCATTACCTTAAGTTAAGTGTACTCTGTAAAAACATTACTTAATTTCACTTCACTTAGAGTCAAGTTAAGACAAGATGCCTTTCCTGCGTCGCCCATGCTGTTTTTTACGGACTTCTGGTACACTTTATTAAATAACTATTAAAGCTATGCTCCTGAAATTTGTACAAATTGTTTTTTAAGCTTTCGTTTATAATAATGTGAATCAGTTGTTTAGAAAGCTCGTACTTTTTAATATAGATTATTAAACATTATTATAGGTTATTTTTATATAAACATTATTAACATTATTTTTGAAAACAAATCTACTGTGTTACATTCACCTGAATTTCTCTAACCTCCATTGCTTATTAGAGGATATACATATTATTCTTAAGAACGTTTATTTTCCTATTTAATTCTTTTTAATTGAGAGAAACCTTTCCGGAAATAACTGCATTACATATTTCGTTATAGAGAATAGCGACATTTAAATGTTATAAAATAAACGCTATATGCTGACCTTAAAATATCATACTGTTTCCTTGTCATCACGAGAAACAGCTGAAAATTGTTAGAACTTGAAAAGAATCGCTAAGTATTGAACAATTCCAACCATTGAGAACGGATATCTCGGAAATGGCTGATGGTACAAAAAAAGGTTATTTGGAATAAGTTGTATGCTTTAAAGAGGTACACATTTTTTGCGAGTATGTTTTCGTTCATCGCTTAACGTTTACCAGTTATACTAGGTTATACAAAGCTCCTTCCTAATGAAACAGATTTCACAGGTACTCCCAGAAAATTCAAGATATGCATTTTATTTGTCTTGTAAATATCTTTAACATATGATATTTTACTAAAAATCGTTACAGCCAATTTCAAAAAATGTCCCATGTAAAGGATAGTTTGTGGTGTGGGGATTTACTTAACACTTTCTGGAAGGTAGTGAATCTAAATACCAAGTTTGGTGTTTATCCAACTTTTCGTTTACGAGTTATGTTGTTCATAGACACACACAGATACAAGGAACGTTCTCTAAAAATGACTTTTTTGGACTCGGGGGGCCTCAAAACACATGTTTGCGGTGAAATCAGTTATCTAATTTGTGGGTGAAATACAATACGTTCTGTACCTCCCAGGTACGTGGTAGAGACGGTAATAAACTGGTTGGAATTAAGCAAATTTTATTCACAGTTTCACTTATTAGGATAGCATTAATTAAATAGTAGAAATTTCAGACCTGTAGCTTCATTAATGCTCTGTGTAATAATGTGTACCTGAATGTCAAAAAGCATTAAACTGAGAAAAATAAGTTTATAGAGTTTGTTAAAAAATTGTCCTACTCGCTCTGAGAAACGTTAATTTTGTTGTAGGAGTTGTATGGTATTTCAACTGTATGTACTTTCAGGTGGCCTTTGCCCCAAGTTTAATGCCGGCCCTTGTAGCTGAGGGTCGCGGGTTCAAGTCCCGCCACGGGCATGGGTGTGTCTGTGTGTGTGTGTGTGTGTATGAGTGTTGCGGAAATAAGCGGTATGAAAACAGTAAAACACAGTAGCATAAACTGGGTACAACATGGGAACTTTTAAAACAAAACAAAAAAAACAAACAAAAAACTGTTGGGGAGACGAACTTATAATCGTTTCAACAGAACGTATAGTAAACAGTTTCCGGTAGCCTTCGCCCCAAATGTACTTTCAGGTGGCCTTTGCCCCAAGTTTAAAAAAATATTAACTTTGTAATTTAACTGTTTCTTTAAATATTATATATTTATATTTGCCTCGTCTGCGTCAGTATTATTGTTAGAGACACGTTTCCCTTAGCAGGGTTGTGGTGTGACTTGTGAGAGTATTAGTTATATGTTTTGAGCCCCACGTTGTGGAGCCAATTTGCGAGAGAATGTGCTTACGTTTATGTTTTACGTAAATTATTAGAACTTGCAGATCTTATATTGTGTTTACTTCATGTGAGTGGAAGCCATCTTGTGACGTCATTCTTTGTTAGGTTCGTAGCTCCATCTGGCGTTAGCAATTTGCGTCACTGTTAGTTTTCGTTTGATTTCATTTCAAATGTCCTCCGGCTAGCTGTTTGGGTCGAACATGTATCTCTATACAGGTTGTGAAGCGGAAAGGAATCTTTTATTCAAAAATTATACTGATGAAGAAATTTGTTTTTATAATTTTTATTGTCGAACACGTTCACTATCACTTTTACATATTGATTTAGATACTCGTTAAACTGAAACTGTTATAATACTTCTTACTGATCACTTTTAATCAACGTACTTCAACTTTATGTATAATTAACTTTATCATATTTTAGATCTTTCATAAATTTGCTGCGCGTAACTTGTCGAACTAATACTTTCGACGAACTGACTGAAGACGACGTGTAGTGTATGAATTCTTTCGGCGAACTGAAGGACTGACTGACGACGTGTAATGTGCTAGGAATTTTGATGAACTGGCCGACCGACTTACCTTACCTCTAACTTGGCTTTATATACTCCCACTCCTTGATATGCCTAAAGATTATAAATGAACAGCTATTGGCTAATAAAACGCGCCAACATTAGCGTCTATTTTAATATCCAATGAAAACCACGAATACATATTGCTTTTAGGGAGAACACATTCCAGAAGGTTCTACCGAAAACGCGCCAACATTACGTAACTTCCTCGTTTCCAATAATGATAAACAGTTCACCCCCCCTCGCTGCATTATTGCGCTATTATTAACAGTTTCAGTAAAGCCGTATAAACTTATTTCCCAATAATAATTACAATTAATAAACATCTGAAATCAATGTCACATAAAAATGCATATTCATATTACAATCATTATTTACATTAAAGTAATTTGTGATACAAATTACTGCATCATATAATTTGTGGGTGAAATACAATACGTTCTCTACCTCCCAGGTACGTGGTAGAGAAGGTAATAAACTGGTTGGAATTAAGCAAATTTTATTCACAGTTTCACTTATTAGGATAGCATTAATTAAATAGTAGAAATTTCAGACCTGTAGCTTCATTAATGCTCTGTGTAATAATGTGTACCTGAATGTCAAAAAGCATTAAACTGAGAAAAATAAGTTTATAGATTTTGTTAAAAAATTGTCCTACTCGCTCTGAGAAACGTTAATTTTGTTGTAGGAGTTGTATGGTATTTCAACTGTATGTACTTTCAGGTGGCCTTTGCCCCAAGTTTAATGCCGGCCCTTGTAGCTGAGGGTCGCGGGTTCAAGTCCCGCCACGGGCATGGGTGTGTCTGTGTGTGTGTGTATGAGTGTTGCGGAAATAAGCGGTATGAAAACAGTAAAACACAGTAGCATAAACTGGGTACAACATGGGAACTTTTAAAACAAAACAAAAAAAAAACAAAAAACTGTTGGGGAGACGAACTTATAATCGTTTCAACAGAACGTATAGTAAACAGTTTCCGGTAGCCTTCGCCCCAAATGTACTTTCAGGTGGCCTTTGCCCCAAGTTTAAAAAAATATTAACTTTGTAATTTAACTGCTTCTTTAAATATTATATATTTATATTTGCCTCGTCTGCGTCAGTATTATTGTTAGAGACACGTTTCTCTTAGCAGGGTTGTGGTGTGACTAAGAATGTAGGCCTACACAGACTATAATTTACTTCACTCCATTTATTAATGCTTGATACAATTTAAATAACACTTCACTGATATAGATAGAGAGCTGTGAGTTTCTTTTATTAATTATTTGCACTTTTTAACACGTAAACTATTTTTCGTCTCACACGAATACGTATTAACTCTCTTGAAGACACTTTTTGGGTCTGGTTAGTAACGCTGTCTGCAACCAACTGAATTGATTTCAACCGCCTAAACTTGTAAATTTCTGTATTTCAAGTCTCTGATTTGGTTATTCCTAATCCAATAGAATACCTTCATTTAACTAAAGTTTTTTTTCTGGTTGTTGATTGGCTATTTTTAAACTGTCTCAAAATTTACATTATTGTTGCTCCAATAATGACTAGTAGCATTTAAAATTTCAAATTCATTATTGCCTCAAGGTTACCTCATGTTACCTCATTTTTAGCAATTTTTAACCTATTATTCTCACAGCTCCCTACATTATTAAATTACGTAATACATTCACATAACATTATTGAACATGTATACAATAATATAAACACATACAATGACTATAATATACATTTTTATATATTATTACACACATATTGCTTTAAGGTGGGCTGTTATTGAATTTACATATTATATAATTAGACTGAAATCATTTAAGTGTTAAAAATACTGCCTCAACTCATTTCTGAAGCGTCTAGGACTATCATCAGTGTTTTATTTGGTTCTGTCGTGGTCCTTTTTCAGGCGAGTTAAGAAATCCGTATTTTGCAGTTTAAGAAATGTAGATATATAAAACAAAGCCTGTAGAAGGGGACGTGTCTTCCATGAACATGGCTGGCATTGATATGCAAATTATACATTATGGGACAGAAACAGATAATTTTCCACGAGGTATATAATTGGCTCCTGAGGGGTTTATCCCGAGGGCTACAAATGTAGTGAGGGGAAAATTTATTTCATATATTTTCCATGATCAAAGCTAAATAATATAGCACTTTATTTATTTTTATTGAATTTCGCTGAAATGTTTCATTGAGGTACTTTGGAATTGTTGACTAGGGTTAAGGGGTTTGTTTTGTTGTTGTTTGAACGAGTGAATTGTTAGCATTGTGAATTAAAATGCAAAATGGATAATTTTAAGGAACCAAAAGATATACGGTGTGCTGCTGGTGGTTTGTTACCGAAAAATCCAGAAAATTATACGAAGGAGCGTACACTCGTTTAAATAAACGTTGTTTACTGAAGAAAGTACAAATGTTTTCAGTAAATGTCTTGTGGTTTATTTTAGGAAACAGAAAGGAACTCAAGTCTTCTACGATATGAGCACAATATTCTATGTTAAGTTCTTGTTTGTAAAGTAATTATCAGTATATTATTTATTAAGGTTACATCGCTGTAGAAGTAGAGATTTCTCTTCCGACGTTTAGGTCCAATCATAGAAATGTATTTTTTATTTTTAAATTATACGAGGCGCATTCCAAAACTAAGGTTCGTTTGGCCATAATAATATGAAACAAAGTTTTATTGACAGTAATATGTGCCTACATATACACTTTGCTTTTCCACACAATCGCCGTTCTCATCTATACACTGAGAAAGTGTTTTTAACACTTAAATGATTTCAGTCAAGTTATGCTATATATAAATTCAATAACAGCCCGCATTGAAGCGATATGTGTATGCAATAGTTTGTAAAATGTATGTAACAGTCATTGCATATGCTTATATTATTGTAAACATGTTCAATAATGTTATTTGAATGCATTACGTAATTTAATAATGTAGGAGCTGTGAGAAATAGTTCAAAAGTTACTAATAAAGAGGTAACAATGAGGTAACCTTGAGTCAATAATGAGTAAGAAAGTTTAACAGTACTACTTGTGATTCTTGGAGTAACAATAATGCAATTTTAGTGACAGTTTATAAAAATAGCCAATCAACAACCAGAAAAACTTTTAGCTAAATGCAGGTATTCTATTGGAGTAGGATTAGCCAATCAGAGACTTGAAATACAGAAATTTACAAGTTTAGACGATTTAAATCTATTCAGTTGCCTGCAGACAGTGATTGTAAACGGATGCTTGTGTGTTCTCGAGAGAGTTAATACATATTCGTGTGAGACGAAAAATATTATACGTATTAAAAATTGCAAGTATTAAATAAAAGAATCTCACAGCTCTCGGTATCAGTGAAGTGCTATTTAATTTGTGTCAAGGATTAATAAAAAGGAATGAATTAAAGCTTAAAATATCTGTGTAAGCGTACATACTTGCGTACATCACGCCCTGCCAAGACGTCCATGTCTCTAATATAAATACTGACACAAACGAGGCAATCATAAATACATAATACTTAAATAAACAGTTAAATTACAAAGTTAATATTTTTTAAACTTGGGGCAAAGGCCACCTGAAGGTACATTTGGGGCGAAGGCTACCGGAAACTGTTTACTATACGTGCGTTTGCAACTACTACAAGTTCGGTTTCCTAACAGTTGAAATATAATACAACTCCTTCAATACGACCTACTTCAAATTGACGCCCAAAGCGTGGTGCAAATAACGTAACAAACCACCAACTTCAAATTGGTGTCCGTTCATGGTGCAAACGTCTACTTCTTCAACGCTTGCTGTAACGCTGCACCAGCTTCTTTAACCCCTCGGCATCGAAGTCTGCCGCCTGGGACTTAAACCAGTTGGTAACGCTCGTCGTGAGTTCATCGTCGGTTTGAAATCGTTGTCCACCCATCCATCGTTTCAAATGCAAGAAGATGAAATAGTCGTTTGGTGGCAGGTCGGAACTGTACGGAGTCTTCTCTTTGGTTTCGGCAGCAGTGTACGGGTGTACGTTGAGGATGATGCCAGAGGACAGTTTCTGCGGCGTCGGTTTTGGATCGCACGTCTCAGTTTGGTAAGTGCTGCACAGCACACGTCAGCTGTAATTGTTGAACCACGGTCCATGAAATCAATTAAAAGGACGTCCTTTTCATCCCAAAACACTGTAGCCATCATTTTGCGATTCGTGTACGGCGATTTCTTGCACATTTTTGGTTTGGGTGAACCGGAATGGCGCCATTGCATTGATTTTTGTTTGGATTCTGCATTGGTGTAGGCATTCCATGTCTCGTCGCCCGTAACCATCTTCATCTTGTACATAGCGCTCCAAAAACTGTCGTGCACTACGCATTCATTGCTCTTTGTGCTGACCGGTGAGCAGTTTTGGCACCCACCTCGCACAAACTTTCCGATATCCTAGCTGTTCTGCGACAACCCTGTAAAGCGAAGTTCGAGCAACATTTGGGAATTCATCAGCCGATCACTTCGATGGTTTTGGTTCACTTGTTCAACGATGTTGTTGGTCGGAATACTGGGTCTACCACTCCACTGTTCATCGTGCACATTTGTGCAGTCATTTCGAAACTCTCGACACCAGTGTCGAGCCCCTTTGTCACTCATTACGTCCGGTCCATACACGAGGCATAACTCACAAATGTCCTCAGCTGACGATCTTTGCCAGCAAAAATCTAATCACTCCGCGCACTTCACAACTGGCGGGATCAACGATTGTCGCAGCCATTGAGATCTGCTTTCACCAACTGGCGAACGCCTACTTCTTCACACCAACACTGCGGTAGGTTCCTCAGAAGCTGGGAGACAGTGCTGCAGGCGTGAAACGTCAATCAGGCCTACCTTAGTTTTGGAATACGCCTCGTAATTTTCGGCTACACATACCTCTTACAAAATCTCATTCTTCTGTCTATTTCCTATTAATGTAAATAAAGGTCCATACTGATTTACACATTTCGTTGAGGTGTATGGAGGCTACATAGGCTAAAGACATAGCCATAATTTTGAAAAGTGTATCACTATGTAACGACGTTGAAATTCTGATCTCTTTGTATGATCATTTGAAAAAAGGTCTGATGTGTTAAACTCACATGACTTTCTCTAACCTCTTCTTCCTTTTAATCGAGATAACACTTTCCAGAAACAGTTACATTATACATTTCGTTATAGATACAAAGAAAACAGAGATAGTCAAATGTTTTAGAACTGGACGCTATATGCTGGCCTTAAAATTCCATACTGTTTTAATGCAACCGCGAGAAACAGCGACAGTGTCAACAGCACATTATTATTGGAACCATTAATAATGGATATCCCGGAAATGGCTCATGTCACAAAAACGTCATTTGAAATAAATTGTGAGTTTTAAAGAGATCTACGTTTTTTGTGTATACGTTTTCGTCTCTAGCTCAAGATTGCCATTTATACAAGCTTATATAAAACTTTTTCCTAATTCAGAGAAATTCACAAGTCATTTGCCGAAAATTTAAGATATACGCCCTATTTTTAATGTAAATATATTTAATACGGTGTTTTAATCAAAATTATTTGTATCATTTTTATGCCAAGTTTGGTATTTATCCGACATTGTGCTTTTGAGTTATTCTGTTTACACGTACACACTCACAGACAAGCACACACATGGATATTTTTCTATTTTTTTCATTCAGGGAATTTACAGAACTACCTACTATGTACGTAGTAGAGAAAGTAAAAAGGTATAGTGACTTGTCGCATGAAAATGTTAACATTTTTTAAAATTCAAATCAATAACAAAGAATGTCTCTGAAATTATTGCCACAAAAATTTAGGGGATAGAAACTGTGTGCTTTAACGAGATCTACATGTTTGTGTATTTGCATTCTTTTTCTTTTTACCTCTTAAGGTTTTCTAGTTTTCTTTCTAAATGAAGAGGACTTCACAGGCCATTCCCAGAAATTTGAAGATAAGCGTTTTATTTTTCAGGCAAATATCTTAAACTTGTGATATTTTAAACAAAATCGCTAGCCATTTTTGAGAAAATCAAAAATAACTCAGATGACATGTAAAGGACAGTTTGAGAAGGGGATTTTCTTGAAAAAATCCTTGAAAGTGGCTGAGCTTATTATCAAGTTTGATATGTTTTTGTTTTTGAACTACTCTGTTGACACCCCCCCCCCCACACACACACACACACAAAACACGCGATAACATTTTTATTCTGGGGGGCATTCAAGGAACGTGTATTCCAGTGAAATCTCCAATTCGAAGTTTTGGGGGAATGAATATCTACGCAAGCAGTAGTAAAAGTAAAAATAATTAATACTGGAAGCCTAAAGAATAAAATAAAATTTCGAAACAAACATAAATCAGACTTTTCTCTCCATTTCCTTAAATACTATTAGAGCTCCTGAAATATTAAAATATAACAATAATTACCTTAATGTATTAGTAACAGTTGCCAAATTACACATTCTGTCAATAGGCGAGAGCTTTTGTCAGTATAAATCTTATAAACAAAATACAGGCTAGCTTAGCTTTATGAAAACTTTTGAAGATGACTATGAAAGCAGATTCAATCTCCAAAATTAACATTTCTGAAAGAATATTGTTTGTACTTTACCCCACCTAAAATTTAAGATCTATGACATACAGTTTTAATGACCTCTGCTGCAGACGTAAGAAAGTAAATACAGAAAACAACGTATCCCGATGTTGACCGTTTATCTTTTCTCCACGGCCATAAATTGTGTTTTATTATTTTTTTGCAGTGCATTAGAAGCGTACGAGGCATCGATTAAAAATGCATGTGCGCCGCAACAGGCCTCCAACTCCCACGTTGAGAGCAGTTCTATTAACTACAACGGAAACTAATTCTTGTCACGTGAGCGCGTCCAATCAAAAGATCCGAAAAGGAAGGAATGATGTATTCAATAGGTCTGTTCCTTTGGTTTCAATAACAAGCACTCCTCTACTGCCTAATCCCACTGTTAGATAAAAACTATTCTTTTCGTTCAAAGCTGTGACAGGTTTGATTTTATATTAGCCTGTAACGGTGGTTTAAACTTAAAATAAGTGAATTTCAGTATAACGGTATTAAAATACATTCATATGATTTTCTCTACTCACTTTTCCACAAAATGTTCTTACAAAATCTCATTACCTTCTCTACTATGTATATTAGGTAGGGGTAGGTATTGCATTCCACCTAAAAACTCAATACCGATATTTCACGGGAAATGTGTGTTTTGAGGTCACCTGTATCCAAAAAATATCTTTTAGAAAAAGGCCTGTGTGTGTATCTGTGAACAGCATAACTCAAAAACGAAATGTCAGATAAATACCAAGCTCCGCATTTTGGTTCATTATCTTTCAAAGATGGGACACAAACATTTTCAAGAAAATCCTTCACCCTAGAATACCCTAATACATAGAACTTTTTTCGAAAAGTTTGATTTTCTCAAAAATTTACTAATATTTTGATAAATATATATATAAAATGTGTATATTAAATTTTCTGGAAATGTCCCTAGAAGTTCTCTTCTTTCTGAATGGCTTTTGCATAACGTTAAACACTAAGAGATAGATATTTTTCTGCACAAATAACTGCAGAGCTCATTAAAGCGTACAAGTGATGACATACACATTTTTTTTTTTTTTTTTTTGTGGACTGAACCACAAAAAATTACTTGTTGTTTGTTTGATTTTTCCATTACTTTACTTTTTCTCAAATGGGAACTCGTCATTCATTTTTTTATATCCTGGACATGCAAAGAGAATGAAATGCTACAAATAACAACCAGCTCTTAAAAGATTTGACTATGATTTAAAGCTACTATATTCCGTTGCACGTACAAGAAAATTAACATGAAGAAGGTGGAGAGTAAGCGTTTGTAAAAATAGCTTGTACAAGAGTGAAGAAAGTCGTGTGAGTGTAAATTAATATTTTTTGGTACGTTTCTATCCGTCTTTTACTGTGTATCAGTTACAGAAACGTGTACAAAATTCATTCAGACTCAAGAGAGATTTACAGGCTATTCTCAGAAAATTCAAGATATTGTCTTGATAATGGAAATATCTTAAAAGTATGGTACTTTAATCAATATCTTTAGATGCATTTTGGAGAAAATAAAAAGTAACGAAATTTTTTCCAGGTAAAGGGTAGTTTGGGGTAGAGAGATTTTCTAGAAAATGTTTGTGTCGTATCCTTGAATGTTTCTGAATGTAAATACAAAGTTCGTCGTTTATTCGAAACTTTGTTTTTGAGTTACGCTGTTCGCAAACACACACACACACACACACACGCACACCCACAGACGGGAATTTTGTCTAAAATACTGTTTTATTCACGGGCCTCAAAACATGCACTTAGTGTAAAGTTCGATATGGAATTTTGGGGGTGAGAATGCAATACTTACTCTTCTTATTACAGATATACGTAAATATACAAACAGGTCGTCCTTTGCAGTTCTAAGTTTCTCGCATACATAGGTGTAAAAGAAGTTGCCGCATCACTTACGGTGTGGGGGGCAGTGCAGGTACAAAGCTAAAGCTCACTGAGGTAGTGGTGTTGTCTGCAGGTGTTTCAGGCGGTACATAAAGGTAACACCAATACGGAACACAGAGATATGGTTACGATCTGTGCGGAGACCGACCAATATCTAGCTGACGCTCGAAGGTTGTGTTTTGAATATTTTCAGCCGCAGCATCCATCTTCTGCGCACTTTTTTTTTTCTTTCTCTCTCTCGAATTTTTTTTTTTTTTTTTTTTTTTTGCTTTTTTGTTTTTTACGTTCAGCGATAATATTAAAAATCTGATGTGTTACACTCATATGACTTTCTCTACTCTTGTACAAACTATTTTTACAATACGCTCCATATGCTTCATGTTAATCGAGATGTTAATCTTATTGCTAATTTTCTTGTATATGCAAGGGGAATTGGTAGGCTTTAAGCAATAGTCAAATCTTATAAGAGCTGTTGCTATGTGGAGTATTCCATTCTCTTTGCATTACCAGGACAAAAAAACAAAATGAATAACAAATTTCCATTTGAGAAAAAGTATTGGACAATTTAAGGGAATAACAAGCAATATATCGAAAATCACTCAACAAAAAATATGTATATGACATAAATTGTGTATTTTAACGCGATCTACATTTTTTGTGTAGTAAAATTTTGTCTATCTCTTATGGTTTACCAGTTAGGCAAAAGTCGTTCACAATGAAGATTACTTTTGGAGAAATTCCCAGAAACTTCGAGATAGACATTTCATTTTTTGTCATGAAAATATCTTAAACATATGCTACTTTAATCAAAATCGTTAGAGCCATTTTTGAGAAATTAAACTTTTGGAAAAATGTTCCATGTAAAGGGTAATCTGGGGTGGGGGGATTTTCTTGAAAACCTTCGTGTCGCATCTCTGGAAGATACTGAACCTAAATACCAAGTTTGGTGTTTATCCGACTGTTCGTTTCTGAGTCATGCTGTTCACAGACACACAGACACACACAAACACATACAGACACACGCACGGACATGTTTCCAAAAATGTTTTTTTTGGATTCAGGGGGCCTCAAAACGTACATTTCCGGTGAAATCTCGGTATCAAATTTTTGGGTGGAATACAATACTTCTCCTACTTAGTGATGGACTATTCCACATGAAACGTTGGCCCGAGAACTTTACATAAACTATTTCACCAAGGCGGTTATGTTTTTGCACAGGCTTATTAAGAATAATGCATTAATAGAAAATAATTTAATTATAACGCACCGTGAAGGGAACATAAATATAATAAAATAGTATTTCGTTAATCTTTATAACTTTGCGACACTAATTAGTATCATATTTGTACTGAGTGTAGATTAACTGTCATGAAACTAAGAGTGTCCTCAGGTTTGCGTCAAGCGTCAATCCTGAATTCTTGTTAATGAGAGAATTGCTTATTAAATAACGGATAACACCCCCCCCCAAACACACACACATACGTACTCTCACATTAAAACACCAGACTCTGGGCATACCGCGAAACGTTTTTGTTTAAAGACAACTTTTTGGAGCCCAGCCGGGAATGGAACCCATAACACCTTATATAGTAGGTGGTTTCTCGACGGAATGAACTTTGGGACCGGTAACAGCAGTCAAAGTGTTCGTTTTCAAGTATTGGTCCTTCATTTAGCGGTCTCTTCTCTTGTCAGTATGGAGTCCTCTATGCAGTTCTGCTTAGACAAACCTTTTGATATCCGCGCTATCCGGTATAAACTAACTTCAACTAAGGACGGCTGGTATGGAACATGTGATATACTAGGTAAGAATAAATAGTCATAATACAATGATTCAATTAGCGGAATTTTACTTTCTCTACTACGTATAGGAAGTAGGGGAAGTATTGCATTCCACCCAAAAATTTGATACCGAGATTTCACCGAAATACATTTTTGAGCCCCCTGAATCCAAAAAAAAGCATTTTTGGAAACATGTCCGTGTGTGTGTCTTTCTCTCACATACGTTATTCACTTTTTGTCCTGGTAATGCAAAGAGAATGGAATACTCCACATTGCAATCACCTCTTAAAAGATTTGACTATCGCTTAAAGCCTACCAATTTCCCTTGCATCTATAAGAAAGTTAGCAATAAGATTAACATCTCGATTAACATGAACCATGTGGAGAATAAGCGTTTGTAAAAATAGTTTGTACAAGAGTAGAGAAAGTTAAGTGAGTGTAACACACAGACTTTTTATTCTAAAAATCCAATTTTGGGTAGACATTTCTGTCAAATGGAGTTTTTTTTCTGCATATTTGAGAATTTAAATGACAGAGAAAATAACTGGTATAAATGTATAATAGTATAAAATTCTGCGTCATATAATTTCTTTTCATTACTTACGGTATCACCGAGAACATAGTTATTCCAATACACTTGACCGACGTCCCAGCTTTGAGAAACTGTTGTTGTATTTCAGATGCTCATACATAATTTTGACCAGACTTGGTTCGAGCCGGAGTCAGGAAGATTGAGCAGTATGACTGCGGTTTGTTCCCCGCAGAGCTGCCCTCTCACGGGGCGTTACTCACGTTTTGTTCCATGTTTTCTCGAAAGGATCGATACATCGTTTGTAACTCCACAGTGGCAGTACATACTATTACATTCTATTGCAAGTGACGAATGGGGAGAAGTAGTACGTCAATAAACATCCACCATGGAGAATACGCCTTTTTCTTGGCCTCCTCTACCACCAGGAAAATATTACCTGTACTAAAGTAATTGGTGACTCTTTCAGCTTGGTAAAGAAACCAAGAGCTTGACTTTAAACTTCGGTGCTATACATTTCTAGAATTTATTTTCAGAGAAATTATGTAATTATTATACACAATAACTTCAGTGATATTCCTTCACACCGCGGCTACCGCAGCTGAAGAAGGTTGTATTGTTATTTTATTTATTAGCACTACGCTTTGGGCGTGAATTTGAAGTAGTTTGTATTGAAAGAGTTGTATTATATTTCAACTGTTTGGGAGCCGAACTTGAAATCCGTTGCAATCCCACGTATAGTACCCGATTTACGGTAGCTTTCGCTCCTAGTTTTAAAATACTAGTTTGTAATTTGATGTATCTTTAGATATTGTATATATGTTTGCCTCGGCTTCATCAGTAGAGACATGGATATCTTGGCAGGGTTGTGGTGCGACTGAAGAATGTAGGCTTACACGGATTATAATTTTTACTTCAATCATTTTATTAATATTTGATACGATTTAAATAACACTTCACTAATAAAGAGAGCTGTGAGATTCTTTATTAATTAATTACACTTCTTAACACGTAAAAACTATTTACGTCTCACACCAATACGTATTATATTTCTCAGGAGGACGCATCTTGCGGTTACTATCACGGTCTGCAGGCAACTGAACTGATTTCAACAGTCTAGTCTTGTAAATTTCTGTATTTCAAGTCTCTGATTGGCTAATTCTACTCCAATAGAATACCTTCATTTAACTAAACCTTTTTCCGGTTGTTGATTGGCTATTTTATAATTGTCACTAAAATTACTTTAGTGTTACTCCAAGAATCACAAGTAACATATAAACTTTCAAATTCATTATTGCCTCAAGGTTACCTCATTGTTACCTCATTTTTAGCAACGTTTAACTTATTATTCTCACAGCTCCTAGATTATTAAATTACGTAATGCATTCACATAACATTATCACACATGATACAATAATATAAACGTTTGCAATGACTGTTACATACATTTTACAAATTATTACATACACATATTGTTTTAAGGTGGGCTGCTATTGAATGTACATATTATATAATTTGACCGAAATCATTTAAGGGTTAAAACACTGCCTCACGACTCAAATCCCGCCGAAACAATTTTAATATCCCCGCAACCGTCTAGCAAATACAATGACTAATTCACTCACACCGCCAATGCGAGAAGAAGACCCATCACGTTTAAAGGAATGTTGTTTTTGAACCAATCAGCCATGATTCTACTCAATGTTTATGGAAAAATCCTTATCACCCCTTCTTTTGGGATCCTCCTTTTTTGATACTCTAAAGAGATTAGAGGATTATTTTACACTGACTCAGCAACCAACAATCCATGCTGGTGCGTTTAAACATAAAAATGACAAAAACAAGATTTTGCAAGGCTTCAAATGAAGAAATAAGACGAGATTACCAATGAGGTATGCCAATTCTAGTGCAACGATAAGGAAAAACTTCATTTGTAATCCTTCAGAGATATTGCCATCATAATTGATCATTGTATTATTATTATGATTATTGTTATATCTTAAAAAGACTGCAATAACCGCTTTTTTACTCTCTCTACTACGTATAGTAAAAAGGGGAAGTATTGAATTCACCCAAAAATTCGATACCGAGATTTCACCGGAAATATATGTTTAGAGGCACCCTGCATACAAAAAAAAAGCATTTTTGGAAACATATCCGTGTGTGTCTGTCTGTCTATGAACAGCATAACTCAGAAACGAACAGTCGGATGAACTCCAAACTTTGTATTCATCCCCCAGATTACTCTTTACATGGAACATTTTTCAAAATGTTTAATTTTCTCAAAAATGGCCCTAACGATATTGATTAAAATCTCATATATTTAATATAATTTCATGACAAACAAAATTTATATCTTGAATTTTCTGGGAATTTCTCCAAAAGTATTCTTCAGTGTGAACGGCTTTAGCGTAACTGGTAAACCATAAGAGATAGACAAACTTTTACTACACACAAAATGTAGATCGCGTTAAAATACATAATTTATGTTATATACATTTTTTGTCGAGTGAACCATTTCCGAGATATTGCCTGTTATATCCTTAAATTTTCTAATACTTATACTTTTTCTCAAATGGAAATTCGTTATTCTTTTTTTTTGTCCTGGTAATGCAAAGAGAACCATATAGCAACCAGTTCTTAAAATATTTGACTATCTCTTAAAGCCTAGCAACTCCCCTTGCATCTACAAGAAAATTAGCAATAAGATTTACATCTCGATCTCTCGATTAACATGGAGCGTTTGTAAAAATAGGTCATGTGAGTGTAACATATCAGATTTTTTCGGTAAGTTTGGAAGCAGTTTTCTTCTCGCGTTCCTTGCATCTGTCACAGCTTGAAACTCCTGGTATTCAAATGGATTGAACTTCATATGATATTTCATAAAGTACATTCCTTTTAGCATTTCAGCTGACCTTTCACATTGTGTTATATCATCAATATGAAAAAATTAAACGGATAAGAGTGCGGGGAATACAGTGTAAAATTGAGGAGTTAATTCGGCTTTTAAATAAATTTCATAGCAAACCAATGAATTAAAACAACTTAACATTCATCAGTCTTTTCCTATAAAGAAAGTCATAACCTTTATTGTTGATAATATAGATTTTATTTTTTTAATAAATGGCGGAAAATATTACCTATATGATCAAATAGCACTGATGAAACAAACAAACAAAACGTGACCATAGGATTCTAACTTATGGAAAACAACACCACTTACGTTGCAAGTAAATATTTCATGATTTTATTGTAATAATAATGATTTTTGGGCAAATCATTTTATTTTATTCGCACACTAGTCTTAGCAGATGCCATTCATGATTTCAAATTTATCTATGGTTTGGAAACCACTCACAGTATTACTACAGATAATAAGCACAAACCTTATCACAAGTGAAGTTAGAAATGTTGCCCTCTATCCACATATTTCTGTCATCACTTTCATTAACATTCGAGAGTTCAGTATCCGAAATTGGGTGAATTTCTCTTCTGAAGTTTCCTTTTAATTCTTCTAATGCAAGGGGTTTGTTACGTTCATTTTATTTTAGGTTTGATCATCAGAGTCGGATAAATTTCTGTAATTGACTCACGCTTAGTTCCTCTCTGATGAAGCAAGGTCCCATTTATGTGGCTATGATTTATCACAAAATAACAGATATTGGATACAGAGAAACCCGATTTTATACGCGAGATTCACTTGCATACGCAAAAATTGGTGTGCAGTAAGCGCATACAGAATAATAGGATCCACAATTTAAAAAAAAAGAAACAATAAATGCAGAGAGATACAGGAATTCCATACACAATATTTTGAACAACTGACGACGTCTGGAGTTTTCTAACAAGATTCTGCTACCTCACATATACCACTGATCAATAGTTAAATTTAATTCAGGAAATGTTTTAAACATATGATATTTTAATCAAAATTGTTAGAGCCATTTTTGAGAACATTAAAATTTTCGAAAAATATTCCATGTAAAGGTTATCTGGGGTGGGGGGATTTTCTTGTAAACTTTTGTGTCCCATCTCTGGAAGATACTGAACCTAAATACCAAGTTTCGTGTTTACCCGACAGTTCGTTTCTGAGTTATGCTGTTCACATACACACACAGATATGTTTCCAAAATTGCTTCTTTTGGATTCAGGGGGTCTCAAAACATATATTTCCGGTGAAATCTCGGTATCGAATTTTTGGGTGGAATACAATACTTCCCGTACTTACTATACGTAGTAGAGAAAGTAATAAGCTTTAGTATAAAAAGTTTATATACCTACTAATGAATGATTGAGGCAAAGAAAGCGATGTGAATATATCGCATCGGATACACTAGGCACTGAATCACTCATCACCCTCGGGGAACACTGGCATGAAATGTGGAGATATATGTGTTTGGAGTCAGAATTCTGCCAGCACCTAAGCAGATAAATCAAGTATTGTACATACAAGAATGGAGATAGGACGGATTATTAAAATAATGTCTAGTAGACGTTACTCTAAGAGTAGAAGGTTATAATTTCCTTTAGCTTTACATTATGTTATCATTAAAATATTTTTCGTGGATAAATTGTGCAAAACAGTGTTTTATTTAGTTGTATATTTAAATCAAATAGATGATTTCGATAATGCTTAGTAAATGTGTCCTCTTTGAGAGTAAAAAGTACAATATATTTCAGTTTTACATTATGTTGCCATTAAACATATTTTTGGTGGAGATATTGTGTAAATCGTGGTTTTATTTAGTTATAGGTATATTAATTTAACATGCGTATTATAAGTGATGAAGAGTAAAGCTATTACTCAAAGTTATATATTCATGTGTGAATACTTTAGAACTGTGCACGTAAAACAGGACGCCACTGCATGCGCGAAAAGGTAAACAGATACACGCACCTCCTCCTTGCAAACCTGTGAAGGTCAGCAGAATGCCTCCCAAAGCTGTGGTCACACATTGTACAAATAGGTTGCTTATTGGAGGCTGAAACAATAGTGAAATGATTAAAAAGCGAGTCGCTATTGTTCTAGTTTATAAACTCCTCTCTTAGTATGACCGCAGAAAACAACTGAATGGCTAATTAGGACTTCAAAATAGAGCAAATTATTTGAAAATGCAACCCCCCCTCACACACACAATAACACGGACCCTTTCTGAAAATAATGTTTTGGGTTCAAGCCGCTTAAAAACATACATTTTTGGTGAATTCTCGTTATCGAATGTTTCAGTAAAATGTAATAGCTTCTCTACTGACCATGTACTCTTGGGTGAAAAAAAGCACTCACACCTGTCGATAAAATTAATTACATACTTAAGCTGTTAAGAGATTCCTTCCAATTCACCGGTCCACCCCACCCACCACCAAGTTGATTGGTAGCTTTTGCATAGTTTTTTTTCGCTATGGCGGATGTGCACCACAGGCTAGAATCCAAGAGAGTTTTAGATTCGTTGAGAAAACATAATAAATTTAGTTTTATTAATTGTTCTTCCGTAGGTTTTAAATGTAGAATCAGAATGGAAAGGTATATAAGTTGACATTGGGTTTGTTATCTCAAGAGAAGTTAAGGATGCCTTGTTTCATCGGGAAAATTGGAGTCACATGGAGAATGTCATCAAGTTGACATCGTAACTTAGACAGCAGCGTAGCGGTACGGGAAGCTGGGAATCGTTGCTTCGAATCCCGACTAAGGCAGTGATTCTGATGTTACCTTCCCTAGTTAATTTGGAATTAGTATTATTTCAAATAAGTTTTATTATCAGAGTTTTTCAGGAAAAGGAATGTGAAGAAGGTTGCCAATTCTTTTCAAGTAATGCAAAAATGCTATGTTTCACGACCTTTTTGTAATTTTTTTTTTCGTTGTATCTGATTATTGCGTATTTTCCTTCCTTACCATGCTTGTTTGTGATATTTTATGATTCAAAAACAATATTTCTGTTGCTCTTGTTGCTTTAGTAGAAGATCTACCACTACTACTACTACTACTACTACTACTACTACTACTACTACTGCTACTACTGCTGCCACCGCCACTTCCACCGCTACCGCCACTAATAATAATAATAATAATAATAATAATATTATTATTATTATTATTATTATTTAATAACCCCATATTGCCCTAACCTATTACATGACTTTTATTCCAAGTAAACTTGTTTTTTATTTCTCTTTATATGTCCTTTAATGTTGCTTTATATCCGATTGAGATGTGTTTTTGAACCTTCTGGAGCCATGCTGACTGCATTATGCATTTATAATTAAATAAACCTCCTAGTATGCATGTCCAGTGACCACATTCGTGGTATTTCTTCCACCAGTTTGCGCTGTTCTTGGAGTACTCCATAGCTCAGCAAATCTCGGTATGTTATAACTTTGCTCACTAGGGGCAATAATTTACGGTTTGTTGTTTCAGAACACATAGATAATAAAGAGAAAATTGTTTAAAAACCAATTCTATCCAACAAATTCACCTTATTAATTACTTGTAAATTACTTGTAATTAATTGTATGCACTTAACTTTAAGTTGAACTTTTATATGACTTATCTTATGGTTTATAAGCTCCACAAGATAAAAATATCCATCGATCCATCACATAATGTTTGTCTTGCCTCCTCCCCAAAGTCTTACCCCCAGATTTCCTGAGTTGGAAATCGACCACTCTTTATTGGTTACGGTTTCGTACCTTACCTTTGACATCAAACCAATAGGACAAGGACAGATTTGAAGAATGTCTGTCGAGTACCTTATAGCCATTCAGATAACATGCTTCTGTTCTCCACCTCTTAAGTCGCTCACTTTGTTCAAACCAATAAGAGATCAGAACATCCGAGTAGGTATGGAACACAACTGATAAGGGGATTATGCCAACATTAAATAAAGAGAAACCTATAAGAAACGAAAAGCATCGGCACATTTTCCGCACGAACTGTACGTTGTAGAGAAAATAATAAGCTTTCATAAGAACAGTTCATATACCCACTAATAAACGATACAGTGCAAGAAAGTCATGTGAATGTAACACATCAGATTTTTTTATGAAAATAAATGCTCATTATATAAGACATTTGTAAGTTCAGTGTATGTGAAATATCCAGTTGGTAACGTTTTATAAGCATTTACAAAATTATGCAGTATATAAACCAAACGTGTATTCCACAAACAAAGGAACTATACGTTTCCAGGTGTAGAAGCATGACCCCATTAAGTTGGTCAAATGCCGTAGAGAAATCTGACCGTTTAAGTAAGACCACGTAGCCAGCACAGCTTTATGCCCCAAAAAGAGCAGTGGGCCCCTAATCTCCATGGTTACAGAATGAAAAAAATGAGCCGCGCCGTGCGTGCCATGTATGAATATGCTCGAGACTATATCAAATGCGTGTAATACTTCATTTTTTCTCTTCTCCCCCTTTCCCGCACTTTTCTCCACGCTTTCTCCCCCCTTTCCTTCCTTTTTAGGTAGCGCACAGAAATGCAAATATATGTTTTCTACTTCCCATGCGTCCAAGATACCGTTACAATTCTAGAAGGGAACAAGTTACAGTTTTAATGTAATTCAAAAGACCGAAGAATAATTACCTACTTTTTAGAGCATTAAAATTGTAATAACGAGACGCTAAATTGAATGGATTATGGTAATATAACATTGATTCTACAGAAATGCCAGAAATGCGTGAAGTAGCAGCACTAAATGCGAGATATTATTTTTAACATTTTAACATTTAATGTTTAAGTTTTATGAAAGCTAAGAAAATTAATTTAAAGGGCTTAGAAGTTTTTATACTCGTGCTTCTTACCCAACTGTTTTTTAAATTTTAACCCCTTTCTTGGAAGGTTATCTTATAGCTGAGTACAAACGTTCATGCGGCTTGTGCAAATATTTTAGCGCTTATTAATTATTGTTTTTGTAAATATTGTTGGTATATAAAATGCCCTATCTAAAATGCCCGTATTTAAGTTGGTTCAATATTTTTTTTCTGGCATTAGCTAAAGATATTGCTAAGACATACAAACTAGACTTTTCACATATTTGTTTAGGTATAGACAAAAAAAGTGCTTTCTTCTGTTCTACAGAAAAATCTTCAAAAATAATACTTATTTCACAATTTATACAATATTATGTGGAAACATTTACATATTTTAAAATCTATGTTTTGCATGCCGTTTGCACATTTCAGAAAGATTGGTGAGAGACTTTATTTGCACTGAAAATTTTGGAAAATTTTGCTTCTTAGAAAATCAAGTTTAAAGATTCACTTGCTACTCTTTGTGTTTCTGGCCTTGATGTGGGATTAAGAGATACTCCATTCAGGCCGTAAATGGAAAATTTTTCCAATAGGTTCTGAATTATTACAAAATGCAAAAACAAAAATGTGTGAAATATTGAATTCTCAACCAAAATATCACCATAGGGTTGCCTTAAGAATTAAACTTTATTGCAAAGTAATAAAGAAAATTTGTGGCTGTGTATACATACGGTAAACTACCCTTATTGGTAATTCTTTTGCCACTGAAAAGTAGCATCCTAAGCGGAGAACATAGGCTATTAGAGAGGTTCTAATTTCAACTCCCAAATGTCCAAAATATTAAAATGCATTTCGAGGGTGTTTATAATTCAATACAAAGTTCTATTTATACGCATCTCTGCCTGCAATGGTATTAACTCTTATACAGTTATAATTGGATTTCTGTGGTTTTTTATACATTTAGATAATGCACATATTCATACTCTCAGACTCCAGAGAGGGCAGGGCTACAGAAAAATCCCAACCCCCAGCCGCGAATCGAACCCGGACCTTTCGCACAGCAGGCACTTGCTCTACCAACTGAGCTATGAGACCAGCCTACGACGTGTTGAATTCATTGAATAACATTCTTGCAAATCTGTCTTTTATTATTGGTTGTGAATGTCACGAAAGGGAATATAGTTGTTACTCTACAGAAAACGCATGCAAAAATAAGACAAACGCTTTGAATATGTTATAATATGGTCTGAATTTATAAGGGATAAAGCACGAACCTCTAAAGCAAACTAAAATTGGATCCGTTCAAGCATTACAAGATTCCCCAGATGAACAATAAAATATTTAGATTTAAAATAGAATAAACACTCTTCAGCGATAGTCAAACGTTTAAGAAAGGGACGCTACATGCTGACCTTAAAATTCCATACTGTTTGCATGTAATCGCGAGAAATAATTGAAGGTGACAGGACATCAAGGGAATGTCCAAATAATGACCAATTCAAAACATTATTAAGGATATCTCAGAAACGGTTTATGCCACAGTAAAACTTATTTAAAATAAATGGTGTGTTTTAAAGAGATCTACATTTCTTGTATGGTACGTTATTGTTTATCGCTTAACGTTTACCAGTTATAGAATATTATACAAAATTCCTTCCGAATAAACAGGAAAATTCAACGCATACATTTTATGTATCAGTAAATATCTTTAATACATGGTACATATTTTAATCAAAATCGTTAGAGCCATTACTAGAAAATAAAAAATATTCGAAACATTTTCCATGTAAAGGGCAGTTTGCGATGGGGAACATTTTTGAAAATATTCGATTGGAACCTTTCGAAATTACTGAACCTAAGCACTATGTTTGGTATTTAATTGACTTTTCGTTTTTGAGTTATTCGGTTTACAGACACACAAACATACACACGAGCTTTTTTCTAATTCTTATTTTCTCTACTACGTATAGTAAGTAGGGGAAGTATTCCACCCAAAAATTCGATACCGAGATTTCACAGGAAATACATGTTTTGAAATCCCCTGAATGCAAAAAAAGCATTTTTGGAAACACCAAACTTGGTATTTAGGTTCAGTATCTTCCAGAGATGCGACACGAAGGTTTTCAAGAAAATCCCCCACTCCAGATTACCCTTTACATTGAACATTTTTCGAAAAGTTTAGTTTTCTCAAAAATGGCTCTAACGATTTTGATTGATATGTTTAAGGTATTTTCATAACAAATGAAATGTATATCTCGAATTTTCTGGGAATTTCTCCAAAAGTATTCTTCATTGTGAACGACTTTTGCATAACTGGTAAACCATAAGAGATAGACAAAATTTTACTATACAAAAAATGTAGATTGCGTTAAAATCACAATTTATGTCATATATTTTTTTTGTTGAGTGAAGCATTTTCGAGATATTGCTTGTTATACCCTTAAACTTTTCCAATATTTATACTTTTTCTCAAATGAAAATTCGTTATTCAGTTTTTATTTTTGTCCTGATAATGCAAAGAGAATGGAATACTCCACATAGCAACCTGCTCTTTAAACATTTGACTATTGCTTAAAGCCTACCAATTCCCCTTGCATCTACAAGAAAATTAGTAATAAGATTAACATCTCGAAATCTCGATTAACATGAAGCACATGGATAATAAGCGTTTGTAAAAATAGTTTGTACAAGAGTAGAGAAAGTCATGTGAACGTAACACATCAGATTTTTTCTGTTTATATTCAGTGGCTTCAAAACGGGTAATTCTGGTAAAATCTCGAAGTCGAAGCTACTGTGTATGTGGTAGAGAAAGTAATGAAGAGATTTTTTAGCTTAATTGGAACTCGTTTTCTGAAATAAACGTGTAGCAGTTTACTTTAATACTAATAATTAAAACTTCAGTACACTAACGCAAGAGAACATATGTCGTTTCGTGTTTGTTGCTCCCAGCTCACGGAAAGCACGCAAAAGGAGGGTCTGTTACGTTACAGCAATGAATGCCGACATTGCAAATGACGGAATGTTTTATTTCGTGGAATATTTTATGAAAGCCGTGACGGGGTGCGTGTTTATAAAACGTGCTCCGCCTCCGATCTGACAAACGGAGTGGAAAACATTGTTCGACGATTTAGAAAACTGATAAACCCCGAATACAACTTCAACTCTTAAATATTACGTAATAACTCAAAAATAATGTCATAAAACTGATGGAATGATAAATACACTGCAACAGGAATGGTATGTGGTATTTCTCCCAGGATTTAAGGTCTATTCTTTCTCAGGGGTTAGTTAAAAGTCCTGCAGCTCCTAAATAACTTCAAAAGCAAGCTTTTCTCAAAATTATTAGGCACAAAATAGCTTGCAAAACACTTTCCATCGGATTTTAAATGTTATGTATAACCGTTTGAGAATATTTGTTGTGGCGTTTCAAATTTAGTTCAAATCTATACAAAATTAAGGATCCTGCATATAAAAATTACAGTTTTAGGATGAATTTCCAAAGAACCTTAATACTAAAATTCATCAAGGAGGACTTATTAAAAACCTAATGTTTTCCAATTGCTAAAAACGCTTCCATAATATGAGGGTCGTCCAACAAGTAAGTTTCCCTATTTTATAAAAAATACACAAATTGATTATGTTTAATTGATTTTATTTATATTGTACAATCCTTCTGTTACTTTTCTACATAGTCAACATGTTTTTCCAAACATTTTTAGTGTTGTACCAGGTCGGGTTCTGTGCTCGCAACCAGCTGTTCGCTGATTTCACTTCGTCATCGATGTTAAAAGTGCTTACTTTTGAGTTGCAGGAACATGTGAAAATCACTTGGGGCCAGCTCCGGTGAATATGGAGGATACCAGAAAACTTCAAAGTTGAATTTTGACACAGGCGGAGCTCAGAAAATTCAATTGGGAAGTTTTCTCGTATCCTCCATATTCACCAGATCTTTTCCCAAGTGTTTTTCACATGTTCCTCTGACTCAAAGGTCATCATGGAGCTAAGCACCTTAAAACCGTGACAAAGGTCAATCAGAAGTAAACAGCTGGCTACGAACACAGGACCCGACCTGGTACAACACTGGCTTGGAAAAACTTGTGTCGTGACCCAAATAATGCGTGTAAAACCGTGGTGACTATGTAGTAAAGTAACAGAAGGATTGTACAATATAAATAAAATTAATTCAACATGATCAATTTTGTGTAATGTTTTTCTATAAAATAGTGAAACTTACTTATTGGACGACCGTCGTAATAAAATGTATCAATATTTTTCTCCCTCAAAAAATTAAAGGACGAGACATTTCGTTCTATGTCAATTTTCTATGCCTCTATGGACCACTTTTGGTAAACAGACTACGATTTTACTATCTGTAACATTTAAATATCTAGCATATATGGACATAGTGAATTCGATCGCATGCGTACGTGCGCGTGTATAATCATATGGCTTCCTCTCCCAACAACAAATTCACATATATACAAGTACTGTAAAACAATGTGCAGAAACCATGCGAAATGCATCATACGGGCGGACGACATAGTTGCTTGCGCATTGCAAGTATTTCTCCCCGTAAACGCCAGGGTGCGTTATCCCGCACGTCAGGTTGGCTTCGTGTCCCTCTCTCGGGATTTTTTGCCTCTATAGTACGCGGGTGTTCAAACTGGAAATATTAGGGACTCCTGCGCGTCTCTGTGGAACTGTTTACCTGCAAACCTGCGACCTACTATGGCTCCTTCATCCCATACCTGACTTCCGGGGATAGCCACAATAGATCAAGCTGGTTGCAGTGACGAGGTGTTCCCCTGTGATAAACACATTCTTCATCCTACAATGTACAGAAATTGTAGCAGTGAGAGGCAGTACCAAACGAAGAATTTTGAGGTTAGGAGTATGGGGTCGTAGATGCACTATAATAACAGGGGTACTGCATGAACATAATTGAAATCTGACTTTATGAAACATCATCAACACACAAGTGTGCGCACTGTCTCAACTAATGAGAACTGGTAAACAATGAGAATCCAACACCTACTGTACTGTACTGCACTGTACTGTACAGGGTATGTTTTGTTTACATCTGACACACTATAAACAGGTCTCACAATCGGAGACGCTAACGTGGCGGATTTAATGTTGATGCACGTAACGCAGTAAGCAGTTTCTGCGACTTCTTTCTCCTAAACTCAAAATGCTTGTTTTGCTACTGCCTTTCTGCTCTACAATTATTTTTACGCACCTGTATATTACCTATGCTATTCATATATAAAGTTATTCATTCATAGAGATTGCGTTATTGACGATCTTTGTTGGTTAGAAATAGCTTCAAGTAAAGCAATACGTGCTTACTTTCAACACGCGAAAACAACATTCCAAGCTTTTTTTATTTATTTTAGGTCACATGAATAACTATTTCATGAGCGACTATGTAATATATATACATAGTCGCTCATGAAATAGTTATTCATGTGACCTAAAATAAATAAAAAAAGCTTGGAATATATTTTTGGGGGGTTGAAAGTAAGCACGTATTGCTTTACTTGAAGCTATTTCTAACCAACAAAGATCGTCAATAATATATATATAACATTACATTACATTGTCTTTTAATATAGGATATCGCAAATAACAAATGAAAAATAATATTTAAAGTATTCCAGTGTAAATATTATATTAAATTAGCATTAGAAGAGTGCATTAAAATATACAAACAATTGAACATAGTAGACATATAGGGGGGGCACTTAAATTGAGACTGTACAGTATACCCAAAAATAAGCATTGTAGAAAGAAATGTCTTTAATAAAAGTTACTTGATATTATGGAGAAAGTAAATGCTATTAGTCGCGTTTTATTTGGTGCACGTTATGATTGTAGGTTCCCGTTTAAAAAAATCTGATGTGGTACACTCACATGACTTTCTCTACTATTGTACAAGCTGTTTTTATAAACGCTTATTCTCCATATGCTTAATGTTAATGGAGATATCAAGATGTTAATCTTATTGATAATTTTCTTGTAGATGCAAGGGGAATTGCTAGGCTTTAAGCAATAGCCAAATATTTTAAGAGATGGTTGCTATGTGGAGTATTCCATTCTCTTTGCATTACCAGGACAAAAAATGAATAACGAATTTCCATTCGAGAAAAAGTATAGGTATTGGAAAATATGAGGGAATAACAAGCAATATCTAGAAAATGGTTCACTCAACAAAAAAATGTATATGACACAATTCGTGTATTTTAACGCGATCTATAACTACAACTTTTGTCCATCTCTTATGCTTTGCCAGTTATGCAAAAGTCGTTCACAATGAAAAATTCTTTTGGAGACATTCCCAGAAAACTCGAGATATACATTTCATTTGTCATGAAAATATCTTAAACATATGATATTTTATTCAAAATCCTTATAGCCATTTTTGAGAAAATTAAAATTTTCGATAAATGTTCCATCGAAAGGTAATCTGGGGTGGGAGGATTTTCTTGAAAACCTTCGTGTCGCATCTCTGGAAGATACTGAACCTAAATACCAAGTTTGGTGTTTATCCGACTGTTCGTTTCTGAGTTATGCTGCTCACAGAGACACAGACACAACACGGACATATTTCCAAAAATGCTTTTTTTTGGATTCAGGGGGGCTCAAATTATATATTTTCGGTGAAATCTCGATATCGAATTTTTGAGTGGAATACAATACTTCCCCTACTTACTATACGTACTAGAGAAAGTAAGAACAAATCAGCTTATATTCATAGAAAAAGAGTTTCAGATTATGTTACTCGCCATGAATTGACAAGGGAGCGTCTAATATTGTGAAAATATCACGGAGGTTATGGGCAATAGCTTTTAATGTGCACACCTCTTTACTTGCAGTTTTGAAATTATTTTGAGACTCCATCTGGTAATCGGAGACATTATATACATATGGCTAATGACTGGGATGCAACCTCGATAAAGATAAACTTTCGATACTTTTTAATTTTGCATTATTGAACTTTATGCTAACAAGGAATGAAAACAGTCGAGACTTCATGTTATTGCCTCGCACGTATCCGCAGAGTTGCTGAACTAGAGTTCTTGATAGATCATGACGGTGTTTCCTGTGGGATGGACTAGGGGTACTCATGTAACATACAACATTAGAGTTGTTAATGAAGCTGATTTAGCCGACGTACTAAATCACGTTTCTCAAATAGCCTGGCTTGGTGACTCACTCACAGCCATTACATTCACCTATTCCGGTGACCAAAATCTGTGAACACAGAAACAAATCAGAACTTAAGACGTGAAGCAATACAGCGCATGGAAATATTTGTTATTTTTAGTTTTTCATGTAAAATATGTACTTGTTTATGTTTTCAAGATTGCCGAATAAAGAATAATTTCTAATACTTGCTTTTGTATGGATAGAAAATCCTTTAAAAATAACGTTTTCAGCAAGCAATATAGTTACATAAAAAGAGAAGCGAAGAAATTATTATCATTACTATTATTATTTGCCTTGACTACGAATTCAGCATATGTAACCTGTGGCATTAACAAGATAAAAAATTGCTGCCAATTGGAGAAAGTCAAACAGGAATAATTTAGAAATTACACTGCATACAACGCAAAATGTGTTACATGCGTTTATATACAGAAAACTACAAGGAGAGCATAGTTCAGTGAAAAACCTATTGCCTTTACAGCTTTTTATAAAGTGGATATTGAGTACCGAGTATCGAGTACTCAAAAACCATTATCGATATCGAGTATCGAGAAATAGTGGTATTGACCCATCATTATTTATTATGCACACTCCAACTAGTACGTAGTGCATCGAATACCTACATGGAACAGTCACGGCAATGTTGCCAAAGCAAACTTACGCTCCATGCAGGGCTCTCCATAGTTTTACCCACTACTCCAAGGTTAAAATGGAAAGGAGAAAGCGGGGCAAATAATCAGTAGCAAAAGCTGAACATTGCGCGGCTCGAGTTGCCAAAAATTGCCTACATATAGTATGGTAACGGAGGACTACCCAGAGCAGAAGCTCTCCTTCAAAAACTAGAAAGAGCGCGCACCGGCATTCTCTCCGTGGGGTTTTCCATGGCCGATATCTAATTCTTAAAAAAGACCCCACATAACTAAGGGTGGAAGTGTATACGCCACAAGCGCGCGTCAGCTCATACGGAAGATATAAAAAAATTGAGTTTGTTTATTGATGCCCTTAAACAGATGTGGTCCTTAGCTTCCCATTCTATATTGAGCGTAAAAGACCGGTAATTTTGCTCAGAAGCCTCTTTATCAGGCTTGAGGTTCTTTTACGTGCTGTAAATCTATGACATGGGGCCACTGGCTTTACGTACCTTCCGAAGGAAGCCATGCTAAGGAATTTTTACGCCCGAAAAAAATCCAATAGCCTTCCGCGGGGTTTGAACCCGCAACTTTGGGAGCTAGAGCTTAGCATGATAGCCGCAGACTACCGAGGTCAACATGTTCCCACATGTAGAAAAAAAGTTTTACACTTACATGACTTTTTCTAGCTATTATCATTTATTATCTTCTCCACTACGTATAGTATTGCATTCCACCCAAAAATTCGATGTCGAGGTTTCACGCGGAACATGTTTGGAGGCTCCCTTAATAAAAAAAAAAGCATTTTTTGAAAAGGTCCGTGTGTGTGTCTATCTGTCTGTCAGACTCTGTGTGTCTTGAGCATCAACTCAAAAACGAAAAGTCGGATAAGTACCAAACTAGATATTTAACTTCAGTATCTTCCAAATATGCGAATATTTTCAGCAGAATCCCCTCACCCCAACTACCATTTGCATGCAATATTTTCAGAAAATTTTGTTTTCTAAAAAAATGGACTACGATTTTGATTAAAGAACCAAATATTATAGATATGTACTTAATGCGGCAGTATTTTTAACATTTGAATAATTCCAATTAAATTATATAGTATATAAATTCAACAACAGCCCGCCTTAAAGCAATGTGTATGTAATAAATTTTTAAAATGTATGTAACAGTCATTAAATATGCTTATATTATTGTAAACATGTTCAATAATGTTATGTGAATGCATTACGTAATTTAATAATGTAAGAGCTGTGAGAATAATAAGTTTAAAGTTGCTAACAAAGAGGTAAGCTTGAGGCAATAATGAGTTTGAGAGTTTGAATGCTACTAGTCATTATTAGAGCAACGATAATGTAAACTTTGTGACAGTTTAAAATTAGCCAATCAACAACCAGAAAAAGCTTTAGTAAAATGCAGGTATTCAATTGGACTAGGATTAGCCAATCAGAGACTTGAAATACAGACGTTTACGGGTTTGGACGGTTGAAATATGTTCAGTTGCCTGCAGACCTTGGTAGTAACCGGATTGAAGATGCGTTCTCTAGAGAAATATTACACATTCATGTGAAACTAAAATTAAGTATGCGCGCTTACAAAGTGCAAGTATTAAATTAAAGAATCTCACAGTTCTTGATATCAGTGTAGTGCCATTTAATTTGTGTCAAGGATTAATATAAAGAGTGACTTTAAAACTTAAAATCTGTGTAAGCCTACATTCTTGTCACACCACGCCCTGTCTAAGAGAAAAGTGTCTTTAAATCAATACTGACGCAGCCGATGCAAAAACAAATATAAATAATATCTATAGAACCAGCTTAATAACAAAAATAATAGTTAATATATTTTTTTTGGAAACTTGGAGCGTAAAAACAAAAATACATCTTCAAATCGGCTTCTCATACGTAGCAGCATATTACGTAACAAACAATACTTTCTCAAATTGACGTCCATACGAGGTGCAAATACCTTTAACAACAAACAACTTCAAATTGGTTTCCCAAAGCGTGAGGCAAAACAACGTAAAGAAACAATTCTACTTCAATAACAAATAAAATATATATCTTGATTTTTATGGGAATATCCTGTGAAAGCCACTTCATTTTGGAAGAAATTCTATATAATCTTGTGTAACTGGCAAACGTAAGCGATAGACGAAAACGTACTACACAAGTAATCTCTTTAAAACACACATTTTATCTTAAATTAGTTTCTTTGGTCACATAAGCCATTTCTGAGACACATATTACGGCTCGAATTGTTCATTTCTTGGTAATTCCTTAAAGTCCATTCAGTATTCAGTTGTTTCTCGCAATTGAATGGAAAGAGCATGGAATTTTAAGGCCAGCATATAGCGTCCAGTTCTTAAACATTTGACTATCGCTGTTCTTTTTGTATCAATAACGAAATGTATAATATAGCTATTTTTGCAAAGGTTTATTGAGATTAAAATGGAGTAGATAGGAAAATAAGTTTAAGGAAGAAGAATTTGTATATCCACTATAAAACGATAGAGGGTAGACAAAGTCATGAGAATGTATCATAGCCGATATTTTTTTTCCAGTTTTCACAAACTATTTTTGAAAAAGTTTTCTTGTATTTACTTCAGTAAAAAACTGTATAATGACCAACGCGGTTTACAAGTTATACAAACTATAGAAAATTTCCACCTAAAAAAGCGGACTTCATAGGCTATTCCCCAAAAATTAAAGATATACATTTGTCGTATGAATAACTAATATTTAAACAAAATTATTTTAGGTATTTTTGATAAAAAAAACAAGAATTTTTCCATGCAAAGCATATTTCGGAGTGGAAGAATTTTCTTGAAAATCTTTGTGGCCCATCCTTGGAGGATACAGAAATTAAATGTCAAGTTTCGTATTTTCAGTGATGGATAGGACCTGCTTCTAAAAATTATAGAAAAATAGTTTGTAGAAGAGAGAGAAGATATACAATAGTAGGTAGAGAATGCCATGTGGATGTAAGGCATCAGATTTTTAGTTTTCAGAAGACAAAGTTTGGTTGCTTGAGGTGGAATTCAGTACTTCCTTTGCCTACCACAGATAAGTGGTAGAGTAAGTAAAGGTAGATCTGCAAGGCGTATGAGGTATGACTTCACATAAATCACTTTTACTACACGGTCATCTTAAACACTGAAATTTTAATCCAGAAAAATATCTTCTCACGCTTTATAATGCTACTTTTGCTGCGAAAACTTTGATTTTGGCTTTCGTGCAACTAGTCACGCAATTTTAGCGTTCTTGGCTAAGATGGTGGAAGCAATTTTGAATTTGTGCTTCTAAAATGTTGGAAATATCCGTCCCTCGCGACTATAACTACTATGAGTGGTGGCGTATCCGAATTACTGCGTCTATCTATTATTCTTTTCAACTCTTCCCTGCAAGTTCTTCAGCTCATGTTCGTTTAGGGTACGGCACTTTTAGAATACTCGAATCTTCTGTTTGACTGGATATTTGTAGGAATCGTCTCTGTGTCTGTTCCCTTATTGGATGGTATTTTCGTGCTCTTGAACGCGTCTTATACTTACGTAGTTTAGTTCTTTAAACTTAAGCTAATTCTAACGTCATGTAACATATTTTTAATTTCCTTACTGCATATAGTAAGTAGTTAAAGTATTGCATTCCACCCAGATTTCACCGAAAATACATGCTTTTATGCACCCTGAATCCAAAAAAGGAACATTTAGAAAAATATTCGTGTATGTGTGTGTCTGTGAACAGCATAACACAACGAAAAGTCGGATAAACACCAAACTTGCTTTATGAGTTTAATATCTTCCAAGGATGCGACAAGAAGATTTTCAAGAAAATCCCCCACTCCAGACAACCCTTTACATAGAACATTTTTCGAATCTTTTGATTTTCTCAAAATTGGCTCTAACGATTTCGGTTAAAATACCATATATTTAAAATATTTTAATGAAAAATGAAGTGTATACCTTGAATTTTCTGGGAATGTCCCTAAAAGTCCCCTTTATTCTGAATGACTTTTGCATAATTGGTAAAACGTATACAATGTAGGTCTCGTTAGAAAACCAATTTATGTAATATATATTTTTTGTCCAGTGACTCATTTCACAGATATTCCTTGTTATTTGATTGAATTATCCAATACTTCTGAATTCGGTAATCGCTTTTTTATTATCACTTAAAGCCTACCATGTTCCACTTGCATCTACAAGAAAATTAGCAATAAGGCTTTTTCTGCAAATGTTTATCTCGATTAACATGAAGAAGATGGAGAATAAGCGTTTGAAAAAATAGTTTTGCAAGAGTAGAGAAAGTCATGGGACTGTAACACATCTTATTTTTTAACATGTCGATGGTTATTCTCCGAAATATGTGCTAGATATTTTCTCCTCCCTTTAACTTCGTTACGGCGAATTATTGAATAGAAGATTTCTACCGTTTATGAAGGACTCTCTTGCTAGCCAGCGTCATAAAACCTTAACTTTACTGCTCTCAAGACTTTATAACCCCCGAGTTATCCAATATTAGCCTACAAATATATAGACTCAGTCCTTTTCAGTTTCTCTACTACGTATAGTAAGTAGGGGAAGTATTGCATTCCACCCAAAATTTCGATACCGAGATTTCACCGGAAATACATGTTTTAAGCTGCCCTGAATCCAAATAAAGCTTTTTTTGAAAACAATTCAGTGTGGTGTGTGTGTGTATGTGTGTGTGTGTGTCTGTCAGCAGTATAACTCAAAAACGAAAAGTCGGCTAAATACCAAACTTGGTATTTGAGTTTAGTATCTTCAAAGGATGCGACACGAAAATTTTCAAGAAAATTCTCCCACTACAAAGTATCCTTTACATGGAACATTTTTTCGAAAATTTGTAATTTCTAAAAACCTTCTGTAAAATATTTTTAATCAAAATACCATATATTAAAGATATTTGCATGACAAATAAAATATACGTTTTGAATTTTCTGTGAACAACCATTGAAGTCCTCTTGATTAGGAAAAAAGAATTATAATCTTGTATAACCAGTAAACGTTAAGCGATAGACGAAAACGTACTTCACAAGAAATGTAGTTCTCTTTAAAACACACAATTTATTTAAAATGAGGTTTTTGTGGCATAAGCTATTTCTGTTCTGATCACTGTTCTCTTTGTATTTATAACGAAAAGTGTAATGTAGCTATTTTTTGCAAAGCTTTACTTGGGTTGAATGTAATAGAAAAATAAATTTAATACGACTACTTTGTATATCCATTAATAAAGGTAAAGGGTAGAGAAGGTCATGTGAATGTATCACATCAAATTTTTAGGTCTTAACCTAACAAAATTAACACGAAAATATTACAATTGTTGTATAAACAGGCTACTGTGTAAATATTTATATATCGTTTCCATCTGATACACGATTATGCATATTATTGTCTACAAGGCGAAATTAAAGTCCCATAAGGGATACCTTGAAGTAACTTAGTCTCTTGACGGTCTTAAGTGTTGAGGAGGTCCCAGATGCCTACGGACAGAGTGTACAGGGTGACTAATGTCCCCCCACAGTGACCCAGACACCCGCTGATACAACATGGGCCCTGTGCCTGCTCTCCTAAATTGTTTCCCTGGAATTTGTGGTGCTCCACCTTTGCTTTACTGTTTCTTAATATCATTTGTATTCTGTCCTTACACATCCCTCTTCGCTGATTTACAATCCAAACACGTCTGCAGTGCGCTTCTGCACTCGTGTGCTACTTTTTCTCACGTCTAACGTTAAACTCACCCCAATTTTTATTTCAGTGTGCATTCCAATTCCATGACCCTGTAAGTTACAACCAATTCTGAGAAAAGAATTACACACCAAGTTATTGTTTAACAATCTATTCTGTAATCCTTAAATGACATTCAAAATAAATGCATGATCTAAGGATGTCAGTATAATAGTTGACTTGTCTTTTTGCTAACTTCCAGATAACTTGTGAAAAAAAATCCGAAGTATTACACTCACATGACTTTCTCTACTCTTGTACAAATTATTTTTACAAACGCATAATCTCCATATGCTTCATGTTAATCGATATATCTTATAGTTAATTTTCTTGTAGATGCAAGGGGAATTGGTAGGCTTTAAGTGATAGTCAAATCTTTTAAGAGCTGGTTGCTATGTTAATGCAGTAATTTGTATCACAAATTACTTAAATGTAAATAATGATTGTAATATGAATATGCATTTTTATGTGACATTGATTTGAGATGTTTGTTGATTGTAATTATTGTTGGGAAGTAAGTTTATACTGCCTTACTGAAACTGACAATAATAGCGTGCAATAATGCAGCGAGGGGGTGAGCTGTTTATCATTATTGGAAACGAGGAAGTTACGTAATGTTGGCGCGTTTTTCTTTTAGAATCTTCTGGAACGTTTCCCTAGAGCATATGTATTCATAATTTTCATTGGATATAAAAATAGACGCTAATGTTGGCGCGTTTTATTAGCCAATTGCAGCTCAGTTATAATCTTTAGGCATATCGGGGTGTATGTGTATAAAAAGCCAAGTCAGAGGTAGATCGCCCTCAGTTCATCAAAAATATTTGTAAAGTACACGTCGCCTTCAGTCAGTCAGTTCATCGAAAATATTTGTAAAGTACACGTCGCCTTCAGTCAGTCAGTTCGTCGAAAGTATTTGTACGGCACACGTCGGATATCAATTTGCAGGTTACGCGTAACAGAGTTATGAAAAATCTCAAATGTGATAAAGTTAATTATACAAAAAGTTGAAGTACGCGAATTAAGAAATATCAATAATGAAGTTATTATAACAGTTTCAGTTTGGCGAGTGTCAAGATCAATGTGTAAATGTGATAGTAAATGTGTTCGACAATAAAAATGTAAAACAAAATCTTTCATCAGTGTTATTTTTGGATAAGAGACTCCCTTTCGTTTACACAACCTGTATAAAGAGAAGTGCTTGACCAAAAAGATCGTAGCTAGCCGGAGGACAGAGAACCAAAATTAAATAAAATAACAGTAGCATTCTTTCAAACGAACATTAATACTGCCGCAAATTGCTAACACCAGATGGAGCTAACAAGCCTAACAAATGAATCACGTCACAAGATGGCTTCACCGCGTGAAGTAAACACACATACACAAACATTATAAATTTACCATCGCAATGTGGAGTATTCCATTCTCTTTGCATTGCCAGGACCAAAAAAAAAAAAAAAAAGAATAACGAATTCCCATTTGAGAAAAAGTATAAGTATTGGAAAGTTTAAGGGAATAACAAGCAATATCTTGAAAATGGTTCACTCAATAAAAAAATGTATATGACATAAATTGTGTATTTTAACGCGATCTACATTTTTTGTATAGAAAATTTTGTCTATTTCTTATGGTTTACGAATTATGCAAAATTTGTTCAGAATGAAGAATACTTTTGGAAACATTCCCAGAAAATTCGATATATTTGATTAAAATATCATATCTCTATTTAAGATATTTCTATGACAAACAAAATGTATATCTGGATTTTGTAGGAATGTCCCCAAAAATCCTCTTCTTTCTGAATGACTTATTCATAATTAGTAAACCTTAAGAGATAGACAACATTTTCTACTCAAAAAGTGTAGAGCTCGTTAAATCACACAATTTATTTCACATACGTTTTTGTGGAGTGAACCATTTCCGAGATATTCCTTGTTATTTGAATTTTCCAATACCTATACTTTTTCTCAAATGGGAATTCATTATTGTTTTTTTTTCGTTTTTATGTATTGGACATGCAAAGAGAATGGAATGCTCCACATAGCAGCAGCTTCTAAAAGATTTGACTATGGCTTAAAACCCCTTGTAACCACAAGAAAATTATCAGTAAGTTTCTGCAAATGTTTATCTCGATTAACATGAAGCATATGGAAAATAAGCGTTTGTAAAAATAGTTTGTACAAGAGTAGAGAAAGTCATGTAAGTGTAACACATAAAATTTTTTAATAATACTTTGTAGAAGAGTGAGAGAGAGAAAGTCACATAAACGCAAAACATAATATTTTTAAATATTTGAGTGTAGTCCTGTCCTCTTGTATGCTCCGAAAATGTTTTTCGAAATATTTCGGCCAAAGTTTGTCATGTTTAATACAGGGTAGACAGGAACAAGCTTTTTAATGAATAATTTGTATGGGTAGAGAAAGTGGCGTGAATGTAACACATCAGCTTTTTATTACAGTAGGAAGTTTGTATTTACTGACCCAACAGTACACGTAACGGTCTGCAATATACTACAGTTCGGTTGTAGAAGTCTCTAAAGGTTTGAAAATAAATAATTTTGCAATAAATATAAGTTAATATTTCCCAGTCGTACAGAGAGCCTTGAAACTGGGGGATACCTGTCCCGACAGGTTGCCATTAATTTACACTACACAGTTTAATTGCATCTGATCCCACTGCACATTCAAAATCAACAATTCGCCGCACGAGGGGGAAACAAAAACAGAAAATTAATCAGAACAGGCTTCATATCCCATGTGAAACTCTCTCTCCGTTCATAGCAACACCAAATTTAGCGCTGCGAATAAATATTGGACAGCATTTCAAACATAAATATTGGACGACCTGAAGATCTGCGCAGCATTCAGCAGGGTTGTAGGCTTTTCACATACCTGAGCAAGCGATTATACGAAGGAAAGGCGGTAACAGTGCATTAATTTAAGATAAAGTGAGTTAATTAAGCGTACAATATTTTTTTTTACTTTTTCTGCCACGTACCTAATGGGTAGAAAAAAATCGGATGTGTTGCATTCACATGTCCTTTTCTGCTCTTCTATTATTTTTATAAATGCTTATTCTCCATTTACTTCATGTCAATCCAGATAAACAATTGCAGAAACTATCTTATTGCTAATTTTCTTGTAGGTGCAAGGGGAATATGGTAGGTTTTAAGCGATAGTCAAATATTTTAAGAGCTGGTTGCTATGTGGAGCATTCCATTCTCTTTGCATGTCCAGGACGTAAAAACTGAATAACGAATTCCTGTTGGAGAAAAAGTATAAGTTTTGGAATATTCAAACAAATAACAAGGAATATCTCGGAAGTGGTTCACTTGTCAAAGAAAATGTCTAGGCATAAATCTGCATTTATTGTGTATTAAAAAGTTGTCTATCTTTTACGGTTTACTATTTATGCAAAAGTCATTCAGAATGAAGAGGGCTTTTGGGGACATTCCCAGAAAATTCAAATTATACATTTCATTTGCCATGAAAATATCTTAAACATATTATATTTTATTCAAAATCGTTAGTCATTCTTCAGAAAATCAGTTTTTTTTTAAAAGTGTTCCATGTAAAGTGTAGTCTGGGGTGGGAGGATTGTCTTGAAAATCTTTGTTACGTATCTTTGGAAAATACTAAACTCAAATACTAAGTTTGGTATTTGCCCGACTTTTTGTTTTTGAGCTATGCTGTTCACAGATAGAGAGAGACATACGCGAACATGTTTCCAGAAATGCTTTATTTGGATTCAGGTGGACTCAAAACACGTATTTCCGGTGAAATCTCGGTATCGAATTTTTGGATGGAATGTAATACTTCCCCCACTTACTATACGTAATAGAGGAAGTAATTATTGCACTCAACCCAAAATTCGATATCGAGATTTGAATGAAAGTAGACGCTTTGAGGCCACCTGATTAACGATTTTTTGTGTGTTTGTATGTTTGTTTGTGGTTCACTATCTTTTAAGGATGCAAGACATATACGAGGCGCGATCATTAAATTCCGGGACTGGTCCCATAAATGCAAATAAAATTAGCTGATTTAATTTGGCTGCCATCTCCTTCAAAGCAGTCCCCTTGGGCAGCTAAGCACCGATGCCAGCGCCTCTGCCATTTTTGGATTGCACCTCAGAAGTCTCGTTCTTGAAGCGTGTTAAACACGTGCTGCTATTCGTATTGAATCTCCTCCATCATGCCAAAACGGTGACCCTAAAGGTTCAAATTCATCTTGGGAAAGAAAAGAAAGCGCAGTGGTCCAAATTTGGCGAATACAGGGGGTGAGGAAGGACGACCATGCTGTTAGACACAACACTGGCGTGTTACGAGAGCTCTTGACCTGGTGCGTTGTCGTCTTGGAGATCCAAGCCCACAACATTCCCACAGTTGTGGTCGTTTCCGACGAATGTGCTCCCTGAATGTCTCAAAAGGTCACAGTAAATAAACAGCAGTCATTATTTGATCCGCAGGAATAAATTCACGGTGCATAATCCCGTGAAAGTCGAAAAAAACAACGATCATGCTCTTGTTGTCCTCCAGTGATGTTCTGCCATTTGTGAAACGTGAAACGTCACTCAAAACATCTTGCCCGACCCACTGCTTCATTTCCGCAAGCTTGTTTCAACATCCCATGGGTTTCCGTTGCTCATTTCCCGAGTTTCATGCAGAATTTGGTGTTTGCTCTCTGTTCCAGTTTAGAGTCCATCCTGATTTCGGCCTGGTCTCTTGACTAACGTACCTAATATGTAGAGAAGGTAATGCATTCCACCCAAAAATTCGATAACAAATTTCACAGGAAATAACTCAAAAACGAAACGTTGGGTAAACACTAACCTTGGTATTTCAGTTCAGTACCTCCCAAAGAGGCGACACGAAGATTTCCAAGAAAATCCCCCACTCTAGACTACCCTTTTCAGGAAACATTTTAATTAAAATGCTACATATTAAATATATTTACATGTGAGGCAGTATTTTAACACTTAAATAATTTCAGTCTAATGATATAGTATATGAATTCAATAACAGCCCGCCTTAAAGCAATATGTGTATGTAACAATATATAAAAAGTGCATATTAAAGTCATTGTATATGCTTATATTATTGTATACAGGTTCAATAGTGCTATATGAATGTATTACGTAATTTAACAATGTAGGAGCTGTGAGAATAATGGGTTAAAATGTTCTAACAATGCGGAAACAATGAGGTAACCTTGAGGCAATAATGAGTTTGAGAGTTTAAATATTACTTGAGATTCTTGGAAGCAATAATGTAATTTTAGAGACAGTTTATAAAATTAGCCAGTCAACAACGAGAAAAAGTTTAATTAAATGAAGGTATTCTATTAGAGTAGGATTAGACAATCAGAGACTTGAAATATAGAAATTTACAAGTTTAGACGGTTGAAATCAGTTCAGTTGCCTGTAAACAGTGCGTCCTCCAGAGATTTTATACGTATTCGTGTGAAACGAAAAATAAGTTTACGTGTTAAAAAGTGTAATCAATTAATAAAAAGAATCTCACAGCTCTCTATATCAGTGAAGTGTTATTTAAATCGTATCAAGTATTAATAAAAGGAGTGAAGTAAAATTATAATCTTTGTAAGCCTACATTCTTAGTCGCACCACAACCCTGCCAAGACATGCATGTCTCTAAAAATAATACTGACGCAGCGAGGCAAACATAAATATATAATATTTAAAGAAACAGTCAAATTACAAAGTTAATATTTTTAAATTTTTGGGTGAAGGCCAGCGGAAACTGTTTACTATACGTGCGGTTGCAACTACTTCAAGTTCGGTTCTCCAACAGTTGAAATATAATACAACTCCTAAAATACAAACTACTTCTAATTGATGCCCAAAGCGTGGTGCAAATAACATAACAGACCATCTTCTCACATGGCACATAAAACGTATATTTTAAACTTTCTGGAAATAGCCTAAGAAGTCTTCTTCACTCGAAAGTCATTTTGTATAATATTGTATAACTTGTAAACGTTAAACGATAGACAGAAACGTAGTTCACAAAACATATAGATTTCTTTAAAACACAAAATCTACTTCAAATATGTTCTTCTTGTGGCACTTTGAGATATCTCTTATTAATGGCGTGAGTCGTTCACACGTGGTCATTCTGTTAGTTCTGTCATAATTCAGTTGTTTCTCGCGAAGTCAAGGAAAGAGTGTGGAATTTTAAGGCCAGCATGTAGCGTTTTGTCCTTAAACATTTGACTATCGCTGTCCCTTTTGTATTACATATAACTAAATATTTAAATTAACTATTTCTGTAAAGGTTTATTTGGATTTAAACGTAGTAGTAAAACTCTGATGTGTTACACTCAGATGACTTTCTCTACTCTTGTACAAACTATTTTTACAAACGTTTATTCTCCATCTACTTCATGTTAATCGAGATAAACATTTGCAGAGTCTATCTTATTGCTAATTTTCTTGTAGATGTAAGGGGAATTTATATTTACAAGGGCAATTTGGAAATACAGTAGCCTTTAAGCACATACATATCTCATAATAGCTGGTTGCTAGGTGCAGCACCATTCCCTTTCCCACAGATTAATACTCTTTGCATATCCAAGAAAAAAAATGAATAACGAATTCCCAATTTGAGAAAATAAGTATTGAAAAATTTAAGGGAATATCAAGCAATATCTCGAAAAAGGTTCACTCAACAAAAAAAAAAATATATATATGACATGAATTGTGTATTTTAACGCGATCTACATTTTTTTGTATAAAATTTTATCTATCTCTTATGGTTTACCAGTTATGCAAAAATCGTTCACAATGAAGAATACTTTTGGAGACATTCCCAGAAAATTCAAGATATAAATTTTATTTGTCATAAAAATATCTTAAACACATTATATTTTAATCAAAATCGTTAGAGCCATTTTTGAGAAAATTAAAATTTTCGAAAAATCTTCCATGTAAAGGGTAATCTGGGGTGGGGGGATTTTCTTGAAAACCTTCGTGTCGCATCTCTGGAAGATACTGAACCTAAATGCCAAGTTTGGTGTTTATCCGACTGTTCGTTTCTGAGTTATGCTGTTCACACACACACACACACACACACACACACACACACACACGGACATGTTTCCAAAAATGCTTTTTTTGGATTCAGGGTGACTCAAAACATGTATTTTCGGTGAAATCTCGGTATCGAATTTTTGGGTGGAATACAATACTTCCCCTACTTCACAGTTTGAACTTATTTCTTTCTAAATTTTTCTTCATTTTTCTACACTTTCTTCTTTTTTGTCTCTTCATGTTAGTGTTTTTCTCTGCAGTATTTTTTCTCATTTTCTTTATAATCTTCCCTTCTTTCCCTTACCCTGTTCTATCACCATGTGCTTATAGTACACTAAACTTTTAAGTTGAACGCAGTTAGCAAAAAGTTAACCTCGTCCCCAGCCTTATCACGCCGCACGTGCAGGAAGCGTTAGCCAAAAACGGCTCACATCCGTTCCCGAACGAACCACATGCCGTATCAGCTTAACGTCGGTAATAACAACCCCTTCCTTATCAACGGCGTGTAACTGCGTGTTTATGCGCGCCCTGCATAAAGTTCCTTTACTGCTAAACTCCGCCGTTACCATAGTAACATATTGCTAATTGTTTTTATATCGCACTTAGGCTAAAGGGACGCGCAAGCATTCCGGAACGTCAATGTAAAGTATTTTACCTAACTTTATAACCTTTATCATGTATTTACGGCACATGTGCCGTCTGTTTCAATGGAAATAATAGCACTAGTGCGCAGATAACCATGTACGCTTTAAGTACTTTAACATTTAAATGAAACAACTTTAATGATGTCAAAATACCGATAAACATTGATTAATACAAATATAACAGCATTTAAGTAGAAGTAGAATCAGGAAGGCAATTGGATTATTAACTGGACACACAAACTTCATAAAGCACCTACAAACTGTGGGTATCCTTTAAGGGGATACCAGCTACAGACTTTGTAGGCAGCAAAAAGAAAACAGCAGGCATTTACTATTGGATTGTGAGGTGGTGGAGGTTTGCTGGTGTCACACAATTTTATTTATCTATTATTCAATTTTAAGAGTACTTGGTATTGAAATGAGTAATATCTACACATTTCTTCTTATTATTTGTTTATAGACACCTTTGGAATATAATAGTTTCCATATAGCGCCTAATTATCAATCAAATTTCTTTTTCCACAATTTGAGATAGACGGGATTGTTTTCGTCTAGCTCGGCAATATATAATTATTATCTACACATATATACACCACACACATATATAATGTTACATGTTGAGGTGAAGGTCGAAAGGGTTACCAGAAAATGATTAATTTGGGTCACCCCAACACGCACGTGGGGGAGGGGGCGCAACTCACTGGCAGCTAAAGTCTGGGACCTTGGTGTGTAAAATTAAGAAGAAGGCGTGGGTTTTATATTACATTGAAAGATTACACAACACACATTACCTGTGATTTATTCACAAAAACGTTTGGCTTCTCTACATAATTAACAAAGGGAACAGGAGGGAGGGAGATACCACAGATCGAAAACCGGCCGCATACGCGTCTGGTTACAGTGATCACTTCCACTCGAGTGACGCTAACTTTTCCCCTCATTAGCCAAAGCCAGACAGAGCTGACGTCACACCAGACAATTTCAAACAAATCTCTCCCTTCGGCGTTGTCCGCGCCAAAAGGAAAGACCGTCAAACCGAAATATAACTCAGGAGACCCAATAATGCTACGTCAGGTAGCGACAATTCACCACAAGAGTGCGTCTGGTAATAGCAATAACATTAATATGCCACTATATATATTCTTTATTATCAACCAAATTTCATTTTTCTTCAATCCCGTAAATTGTTTAATTCCTTATGTATAATTTCATTCCTTCATATCCTTTTAAATCTAAGTAAAAATCTTCTTATACACACATATGTCTTTCCATTGTTAACGATACCTTTTTTCAATTGACTTAAGTGATGTCTCAGACACATATAGATATTCTTTAAATATTATTGTACATAGCACTGCAATAGTTAAACCTTCAGTTTGGCCCATGTATCTTGATGCAAAACATATACAAATAATGTTATCACAAATTGGCTACCACAACGTGGGGCTACAATAATGTTAAATAAATAGAACATTAATACTGTCGCAAATTGGCACCCAGAACGTGGGGCAGAGTAACCAGGAAAGGAACACGATGACCAGGAAAGGGGCAGAGTGACCAGGAAAGGAACCAGGACGTGGAACGAATGCAGCAGTGAAATGATCTACAAGACGCAGATTCCAGAAACAACAGGGACGACAGACTACGCGGATGATTGGACATCGTAATTCCGAGATTACAAGGCAACAGGGGAATTAAACTACAAAAACATCGAGAAGATGCAGATTCCAGAAACAACTATAGGAACGACAAGACTACGCGGATGAGTGGACAAAAAAACATCAAAACGACGTAGATTCATCGTAATACAACGCAGAAGCGACATATAACCTACGAGATAGGGGCAGGAAGCTGGACATCAAAGTAACAGCAACAGACAGCATTACAAAGGTCAGAGTATAGTAATTTTTTTTGAAAACAAAGTTATAACATTCAAATGTACCTTAGGAGTGGTAGGATAAAGAAAACAATGTCCACTAATAATACAGAAGAAATAATTATGGAGCAGGATAGTGTAACAGTTAGCTGTAATTCAATACAGGATACAGAAAATAGCTTAAACAATGTAGAATTTGAGGGAGAAAATGTTAGTGCAGAAAGTAAGAATAGAATAGCAGGAAATATTAATATTGATGCTGGTATGATGATGGAAATGATGAGAAATTTTTTTGATACGTTAAGGGAAGATATGCAAAAGAGTTTTGAGAAATTAGGACAAAGATTAACTCAGAGGATGAGAGAAGCTATAAACAAAGATCATAGGGAATTGAGTGAAGATATTGGTAGGAAGAATGAGATATTAGACCAAAAAGTAGATAAAAGCAGGCAAGAAATTGAAAAGAAAGTTACGAAGCTAGATAGTAGTATGCCAGAAATGAGTGATGAAAAGGAAGTAATAGCAAGTGAGATAGGAGAAGTTTCAAAGAAAATGCTAGACATGAGCAGGGAAATAGGTAACAAAGAAAGTGAGGTTAATACTAAAAGTGAACATGTTGATGTAGAATGTACAGAGTCAGGTAGTAGAATGAGTAACATTGCAAGTGAGATAAGAGAGATAAATGAGGTTATGAATGTAGATGTGAATAAGGCGCAAGTTAATTTCAGAGGGGAGATATCAGAAATACAGAAGGAGACAGTAATGCAAAGAAATAAATTGTACCAAGCTGTTCAAAATGAAAACTCCAGTCCAGTACAGTTTAGTACAGATTTGTCAGAGTATTCTCAAGTTAAAAGGATAGCAGAAGAATTGAAAATGAAAGTTGTTAAAAGATGTATTGTTCAGGAAACTTTAGATTGTTTTCAAATGTTATCATGTGATGAAACTTCATATGAATACAAGAGGTTATTCATGAACAAATTTTTTAAGGTTAGGATACGGCTACGAGTAATGTTTAGCCACCCACAATTTGATCCAGGAGGGTAAATAGCAATGAGATGTAAAGTAAATGCTGGATAGTTAAAGATGACTTGCAGAGAAATGTATTGGAACGTAAGAGGGTTAAATATTTATATATGTCATTTGAAAAGAGAAATAAATTATAAAAAAAAAAAGATTAAATTTTTAGTAACTGTAACAGCATTTGAAAATTAAGAATTTAAAAATTGAAACTTAATATGATATTAAAGTAAAAGTACGTAAATATAATTCCAAGAGTATTGTTAAAATAATGTACAAAACAACAAAAATGGGGTAAAAATAATTTAAAAAAAATTACTTATGTAGCAAACAGAAAATGTGAAACAGTGTCTAGATTTAAGAGATGTAAATATATTTGTGTAGAGGGTGAATATTTTAGTAAATATGTATAGTAATTACAAACAATTCTTAAATGTATAAATTTTTGTCAACAACTTAAAAAAGTAAACAACTTTGTAACATTATTAAATAATTCAGGGTACAGTATTTGCTATATATATAAAAAAATTGTAATGTCAGATTAAAGTCTAAACACATTAAACCAGAGCCAGTAAGTAGTGGCGAGATAAAAAAAAAACAAAAAAAAAACAACATATGTCGTGTGTTAAATACGTGTGAAGTGTCAAGTGAAAGTGATAGCGTGTGTTCCAAGATTTAGGAGACTAAAAACCCAATTATAAAATTTCCAAACAAGTTGTAAATATTTATAATTATGTTTCTAGTGGGGCATATGATGCAGTAATTTGTATCACAAATTACTTAAATGTAAATAATGATTGTAATATGAATATGCATTTTTATGTGACATTGATTTGAGATGTTTCTTGACTGTAATTATTGTTGATAAGTAAGTTTATAATGCCTTACTGAGACTTTCAATGGTAGCGCAATAATGCAATGAGGGGGTGAGCTGTTTATCATTATTGGAAACGAGGAAGTTACGTAATGTTGGCGCGCTTTTCCGTTGAGAACCTTCTGGAATGTTTCCTTAGAGCATATGTATTTATAATTTTCATTGGATATTAAAATAGACGCTAATGTTGGCGCGTTTTATTAGCCAATAGTAACTCAGTTATAATCTTTAGGCATATCGGGGAGTGGGCGTATAAAAACCCAAGTCAGAGGTAGATTGCGCGCAGTTCATCGAAAATCTCAATACATTACACGTCGCCTTCAGTCGTTCAGTTCATCAAAAATCTGTGTACACTACACGTCGTCTACAGTCAGTCAGTTCGTCATACATCGGATATTGATTCACAAGTTACGCGCAGCAGAATTATGAATAATCTAAAGTGTTGTAAGGTTAATTATACAAAAAGTTGAAGTACTTGGATTAAAAGTGATCAGTAAGAAGTTATTATAACAGTTTCAGTTTGGCGAGTGTTAAGATCAATGTATAAATGTGATAGTTAACGTGTTTGACAATAAATGTGTAAAACAAATTTCTTCATCAGTGTTATATTTGGATAAAAGATTCCTTTCCGTTTACACAACCCTGATCAAGAGACATGTTCGACTGAAATAATAGCTAGCCGGAGGATAGTAAACAAAACTTAAAATTCTTTCAAACACTAATACTACCACAAATTGCTAACACTAGATGGATCTACAAACCGAACAAATGAATGACGTCACAAGATGGCTTCAACACGTGATGTAAACAAACAACGTGGGTTATACACAAACATTACAAGTAATACCATCGCAATCTAAAGCAGAATTGGAAGGTGTTATGTCTCTGTTACAACCATATGAAAGCTATAATATAAAATGTAGCTGCACCTCAGGTACATGGAGGATAACAACTTTAGTATATATATATATATATATATATATATATATATATATATATATGTATATATATACACGACTAACGTGATTTACTTTCCCTCATAATATCAAGCAACTTTTATTCAAGACATTTCTTTCTGCAACCTTAGTTTTGGAGATACTGTACAATCCCAACTTAAATGACCATCCCGTGTATAATTTTCTTAAAATGTATCATTCCATCCATCAATAATCATATCTCCTCCAAGTATTGACAATATATATTTGTTTTTTACTTTCTCTACTACGTATAGTAAGTGGGGGAAGTATTGTATTCCACCCAAAAATTCGATACCGAGATTTCACCGGAAATACGTGTTTTGAGACCCCATGAATCCAAAAAAAAGCATTTTTGGAAACATGTCCGTGTGTGTCTGTGTGTCTATCTGTGTGTGTGTGTCTATGAACAGCACAACTCAGAAACGAACAGTCGGATAAACACCAAACTTGGTATTTAGGTTCAGTATCTTCCAGAGATGCGACACGAAGGTTTTCAAGAAAACTCCCCCACCCCGGATTACCCTTTACATGGAACATTTTTCCAAAATTTTAATTTTCTCAAAAATGGCTCTAACTATTTTGATTAAAATATCATATGTTTAAGATGCATTCATGACAAATAAAATGTATATGTTGAATTTTCTGGGAATGTCTCCAAAAGTATTCTTCATTGTGAATGACTTTTGCATAACTGGTAAACCATAAGAGATAGACAAAATTTTACTAGATACAAAATGTAGATCACGTTAAAATACACAAGTCATATACATTTTTTTTGTTGAGTGAACCATTTTCGAGATATTGCTTGTTATTCTCTTAAATTTTTCAATATTTCTAAAATGTGAATTCGTTATTCATTTTTTTGTCTTGGATATGCAAAGAGTATTAATCTGTGGCAAGGGAATAGTGCTGCACCTAGCAACCAGCTATTAAGAGATATGTATGTGCTTAAAGGCTACAGTATTTCTATATTGCCCTTGTAAATATATATTCCCCTTACATTACAAGAAAATAAGCAATAAGATAGAGTCCGCAAATGTTTATCTCGATTAACATGAAGTAGATGGAGAATAAGCGTTTGTAAAAATAGTTTGTACAAGAGTAGAGAAAGTCATGTGAGTGTAACACATCAGATTTTTTTAAGTAGTGCTCACTGAAATTAAAATAGAACGCGTTATATGAACCAGAAAATCCTTCCTCTTGGATGCGATAAATCCTGTAGTTTTATGAAAGCTATTTTCTTAGCTTTGTCTCACAGTTTTAACATCAACATTTAACATTTCTAGCTATCTTAATACTTTGAACCATTTTATTAATATTTGATAATTTCGTTTTATAACATAATTAATTTCGATAGCCAAATAATCGTTCATATCTACTCCATTTTCAAACAGATAACTCCTACAAATTTCGATTTGTTAATTTAATTTTTACTTTCTCTAACATATACCTAGTAGGCAGAGAAGGTATGTATTTCACGCAACAATTCTGTACCGATATTTTTCCAGAAATACATGTTTTGAGGCACCTTGCATCTCAAAAGCATTTTTAGAAAACGGTCCGCGAGTGAACATCATAACCAGAAACGAAAAGTTGGATAAATACCAAATTTAGCATTTAAGTTCGGTATCTTCCAGAGATGCGACACAAACATACTCAAGAAAATCTCCCACCCCTAACTACCCTTTACATGGAACACTTTTTGAAGTTATTGATTTTCTGAAAAATGGCTAACGATTTTGATTAAAATGGCACTTATTAAAAGTATTTACATGAAAAATAAAATGCATATCTTGAATTTTTTGGGAATAGCTTGTGAGGTTCTCTTCTTTGGGGAAAAAATTTACGTCGTCTTGCATAAACGTTAAACTTTAAAAGAAAATACACTACACAAAAATAAGGTAGATCTCTTTAAAACACTTTTAGGTAACCTTTCTGTGGTATCAGCCATTTCCGAGATACTGTTGTTAATGTTTCGATTTTTTCAATATTAAACTCATTCTTTTATAGTCTTGTCAATTTTCAGGCGTTTTCCGCGATGTCATGAAAACAGCAAAGACCAGCGTGTAACGGTCAATTTTAAAATATTTGACTTTCGCTGTTTCCTTTTTATCTATAATGAAATTTGTAGTGTAGCTATTTAAAGGTTTATCACGATTAAAATGAAGTAGATAGTAAAATAAATCTATACTCGCTGATAAGCTGTAGAGGGTAGAGAAAGTCGTGTGAATGTAACAGTTTTTTTTCAACATAAGTGTAACAGAAAATTAAATTTCGTATTTCCATAAACCCATACCTCCAGGAGAGTAACTTTCCAAAAATAAAATACAAATCATACGTAAAATACCCCGCCTGACGGCCATTTATAAATTTGAAACAGTTAAATTTAACATAATATTATTTCTCATTATGTTGGTGGTTATATTCAAACATTAAATTTTATCCAACTTTAGCGTGTAACACTTCTAATTTTTTAAACATCAGTAATGTACTAAATTATTAAATCCCTAAATCCATAACTATACCTAATATAAAGGAAATAATCCTTATATCTGCTCATTTGGAAAGAGCTAATGTCTTAATATTTCAATTTGTTAAACCAATTTTTTTCAACAAAATTAAAGCAGAAAATGAATTTACATAGTTCTATGCATCTATCTCTCCAAGATAAAAATATTACAAAAATGAAAATTGAATGCTATGTAAAATACCTGTAAAATAAATCACCTCAAGTGATGAACATTTGGACATTTTAAACCTTTGAATGTTGGATAGCATTGTTTCTCTTGCATCCAAATATTAAATTTTGTTTAAAATTAAAACTTTTCTTTGAAGAAAAAGAAGTATGCAATTCTTTTAATTTCCTAAAAGTCAATCATATACTAAGCTATTAAAAGCTGAAATCCAAAGCTATGCTTTATATAAAAAAATCTGATGTGTTACACTCACATGACTTTCTCTACTCTTGTATAAACTATTTTTGCAAACGCTTATTCTCCATATGCTTCATGTTAATCCAGATGTCAATCTTATTGGTAATTTTCTTGTAAATGCAAGGGGAATATGGTAGGTTTTAAGCGATAGTTAAATATTTTAACGCTGTGGTGCATTCCATTCTCTTTGTATGTCCAGGATATAAAAAAAATGAATAAAGAATGTGAGAAAAAGTACAAGTATTGGAAAATTTAAGGGAATAACAACCAATATCTCGAAAACGGTTCACTCAACAAAAGAAATGTATATGATATAAATTCTGTATTTTAATACGATCTACATTTTTTGTGTAGTAAAATTTTGTCTATCTCTTATGGTTTACCAGTAATGCAAAAGTCGTTCACAATGAAGAATACTTTTGGAGACATTCCCAGAAAATTCGAGATATACATTTCATTTCTCATGACAATATCTGAAACATATGTTATTTTAATCAAAACCGTTAGAGCTATTTTTGAGAAAATTAAAATGTTTGAAAAATGTTCTATGTAAAGGGTAGTCTGGGTTGGGGGGATTTTCTTGAAAACCTTCGTGTAGCATCTCTGGAAGATACTGAATCTAAATACCAAGTTTGGTGTTTATCCGACTGTTCCTTTCTGAGTTATGCTGTTCACAGACACACACACGGACATGTTTCCAAAAATGCTTTTTTTGGATTCAGGGGGTCCCAAAACATGTATTTCCGGTGAAATCTCGGTATCGAATTTTTGGGTGGAATACAATACTTCCCCTACGTAGTAGAGAAAGTAAAAAGAAAGTTAAACCTCCTCATCTGCCTTAAAAGAACGTACAATGAAAATCTGAAACAAGTTTTACAAAAACTAAATCATATGGAACATTTTAAAGTTACAGAAAAAATCTTTTAAAATTTCATAGAAAATTTAAACACCCAAAAATTGCGTTTGAGCATATGAATAACCAGAAGCATAAACTGCAACTTTTACACTGTTTGAGGATATATTTGTTGTATGAAAATTTTTAAAATGATATTTTCTCGACAATTTGTGGGCAATTCAATATACCTTCAGTACCCTTAATTCTCCATTTAGATCTTCCGCATAAAAGAAAACAAATAGAAAACGCTTCACATAAACAAAATAAAGTTACCCCTAAAGATGTTGACGTAAGTTACTCTAATAACCTACTATATTCTGTTAGATGTTCTTCAGAACAGCAGAACTAAGGAAACGTTTACTTTTTATTTTCCAATCCATAGTTTTACGAATTAAAAGCTTCAGGTATTATAAAAATATATAACCTTCAGAATAGTAAATTTATTTCGCTTGAAATCGGTACCCCTTTAACCCTGATGTGCATGGTTCCTATATTATTTGAGATTTTATACATTTTCAAGCATTTCAAAGGGAGCCAGACGTAAACATATTAAAAATTATGACTTAGTAACTTCTATGGAACGATCAGAATTAATTCTATGGAATAGATTTAAAACTAGAGGCCTGCAAATGGGAGAGTTCGTTGAATTTTCATTCTACATTACATTACTCAGCATATAGTTCATAGGAATACCTACTTTTCTCACATTAGAATTAATATTTCATGTTTATTTACCTTCATTAACGGAGCAGCAACTTTTAATATTTGTTTATAACTGTAAATCTCACGACTTATTTCGCTACGGCCGAGTGAAACATACCGGAAGCAGGCATCTATGAACAGATACCATGTACACTACGTGATCAAAAGTATCCGGACATCTGGCTGAAAATGTCGTACAAGTTCGTGGCACCCTGCATCGGTACTGCTGGAAGTCATTATGGTGTTGGCTCACCCTTAGGCTTGATGACAGCGTTCACTCTCGCAGTCATACTTTCAATCAGGTGCTCGAAGGTTTCTTGGGCAATGGCAGCCCATTCTTCACGGAGTGCGGAACTGAGGAGAGGTATCGATGTAGGTGGGTGAGGCCTGGCACGAAGTCGGCGTTCCAAAACATCCCAAAGGTGTTCAATAGGACTCTGTGCACACCAGTGCATTACAGGGATGTTATTGTCATGTAACCACTCCTCCACAGCTCGTGCAGTATGGTCAGGTGCTCGATCGTGTTGAAAGATGCAATCGCCATCCCCGAATTGCTCTTCAACAGGGGAAGAAAGAAAGTGCTTAAAATATCAATGTAGATCTGCGCTGTGATCGTGCCACGCAAAACAACAAGGGGTGCAAGCCCCCTCCAGGAAAAACATAACACCACCAACTCCGAATTTCACTGTTGGCACTATACACGCTGGCAGATGACGTTCACCGGGCATTCGCCATACCAACACCCTGCCATCGGGTCGCCACATTTTGTACCGTGATTCGTCACTCCACACAACGTTTTGCCGCTGTTCAATCGTGTAATGTTGACGCTCCTTACACCAAACGGGGCGTCGTTTGGCATTTTCCTGCGTGATGTGTGGCTTATGAGCAGCCCCTCGATCATGGAATCCAAGGTTTCTCACCTAACGCCTAACTGTCATAGTACTTGGAGTGGATCCGTTGCAGTTTGGAATTCCTGTGTGATGGTCTGGATAGATGTCTGCCTATTACTCTTTACGACCCTCTTCAAATGTCGGCGGTCTCGTCAGTCAACAGATGAGGTGGGCCTGTACGCTTTTGTGCTGTAATTGTCCCTTCACTATCACATCAGAAACAGTGGACCTAGGGATGTTTAGGCGACTGGAAATCTCGCGTACAGACTTCTGATACAAGTGGCACCCAATCACCTGACCACGTTCGAAGTCCGTGAGTTCCACGGAGCGTACCATTCTGCTATTTCCCGATGTCTAATGACTTCTGAGATCGCGGATAATGAGTACCAGGCAGTAGGTGGCAGTACAATGCCCCTAAGATGAAAAACATATGTTTGTGGGGGTGTCCGGATACTTTTGATCACATAGTGTATATAATAGGTAGATAAGGCATAGCAATCCGCTAAAACAATCGATACCAGATTTCCACTCAAAAATTCGGTATAGAGATTTCACCGGAAATGCATACTTTCGAGGCCCCTGTATCCAAATAAAGCATTTTTGGAAACAGGTTCCTGTGTGCGTCTGTGAAAAGTGGGATAAACACCAAAATTGGTGTTTGAGTTCAGTATCTTCCAAGGATGCGACACGAAGATTTTAAAGAAAATATCCCCCCAACTAATCTTTACGTGGAACATTTTTCTAATTTTTTTTATTTTCTAAAAAATGGCTATTTCGACTTTGATTAAAATGCCATATATGAAAGGTATTTATGTGGCAAATAAAATTTATACCTTGAATTTTCTGGAAATAGCCTAGGATCGGAAGATTTTGTATAATGTTATACACATTGTAAATATTAAGTGAAAACGTACCACACAAATAAAATGCACTTCTCTTTAAAGCACACAATTTCCTTAAAATAAGTACTTTTGTGGCATAGGCGATTTATATACCCATTGTTAAAGGTCCGAATGGTTCAGTGCTTTTAATTCTTTTCAAGTTCCCATCGATTTTTAGTTGTTTCTCGCGATTTCATGTAAACAGCATGGAATTTTATGGCCAGCATATAGCGTCCAGTTTTTAAACATTTGACTATCGCTGTTCGTTTTGTATATATAACGAAATACTTAATGTAGCTATCTCTTCAAAGGCTTGTTTGAATTAAAATATGGTAGAAGGAAAAATAAGCTTTTGTAAGAATAGTTTGTATAGCCATTAATAAAGAGAGAGGGGTGAGAAGGTCATGCTACTGTATCACATCAGATTTTTAGAGAAAGCTCCGTGTGTGCGTTTGTCTGTGGAGAAAAGTGGGATAAATACCAAAAGTGATATTTAGGTTCAGGACCACCAAAGGTTACGACACTAAGATTTTCAACAAAATTCTCCTACTCCAAACTACCGTTTATATGGAACACTTTCTAAATTTTTGATTTTCTAAAAAATGTCTCTAGGGATTGTGATTAAAGTGCCATATATTAAAGAATTAACTCACTTACTCGGCTTACATCCTCTAGGATTTTCAAGCATGCCTAGGGCCAGGGACCTGTTGAGGAGAGACGGACATTCAATCAGAGGATGAAGAATCTGAAACAGGGGATCGCCCGTATCCAGGTATGATAGTAAGGAAGAAGATATGAAATGAAGGCAAAAAGAATGAAAGGAAAAGGCAATGGAGCAATTGCTGGAATGAATGGAGGGAGAAACCGGAGAAACCAGAGAAAAACCGTCCAGATGCCACTTCGTCCACCACAAATCCCTGGCGGGTGGCGAGCGGTCTAACCATTCAACCATGGTACCGCCAAAGATATTTACATGACAAATGTATGTCTTGAGTTTTCTGGCAATCGCGATTAAGGGTTTAACGTATGACTAGTTTAAATGCCTAATTGTCTGTATCCGCTTCCAATGCTTCTTATTCGATCATTATATTTTTTCTCTCTTAAAAATGCTCTATAGTTTGTAACCAATATTTCTCAGATTTTCAGCAGTAACTAAATAAGAATGAACTTAAAAACTGGCATATGACATTTGCTACACTTTTAAATTGCTCAAGATATGATATAAGTTTGGTCCCAAGCATATATTGTTACCCGCTCGCCTCTCACCGAGGCGGCCCGGGTTCAATCCCAGGGACCCGCATGTGGGATTTGTGGTGGAGGACATAGCGGTGTCTGGGCGGGTTTTCTCCGGGTTCTCCGGTTTTCCCCGTCATTCATTCCACCAACTGCTCCATCGTCACCTTTCCTTTCATTCATTCCACCATCATTTCGTTTCATCTACTTCCTTCCTCCCATTCCAGGCTTCGGGCTGATCACCCAACCTGGATATTCCGTCTGCTCCAACAGTGTCTCTGCTCCTCGACGGGCCTCTGACCCCAGGCACCCGCCTGTAAGTCCTGGGGTGTGTAAGTCCTACATAAGAGGAGGTTAAACACAGAAAGAAAAAGAAGCAGCATATATTGTTAACAAAATCATGCTTAATAATTTTTTTGAATAACCTGAAGAGCGATAAAGTTGATATATTCCAGATTTATTATTATTATTTAAAAAGGATGGCAGTATTTTCAGTTTTTCAATATTATGATTTCATGTGGAATACCTGAGTAATTAGCAAAATAGTAGTGAAATAACGTTTTTAGCAATAAATATTAAAGATATCCCAATTTAAAACATAATTATAGTTTTGGTAGAGCACCCTGTGACAAATTTAAAATAAAAAATACTAAAAACCTCAAGACTAAGAAAGTTCATCTATTGTTACCCTCAATTACTTTTTCAGGCGAATGGAAACATTTTATGTGTTGAATTTTGGGTTCTAGTAGAATGTTTTCTCTATCTTGGGAGTTGTAAACGAAGTAACAAGAGAAACTCCAGCGATTAGAAACATACAACTTCGCTACTCTATGCGGGCGTCGAAGCGTAGACCGGCGCCACCCGACGGCACGAAGGAATAATTGCATTACCAGCCGCAAACAAAATCCAAAAGTGGCGCCAGTTACAAGAACTACCCTTCGTGTTATCGAGCGATTCAGCGACTATGGAGTAAGCATACCCTGCCATCTTGCGGGGGAAAAATCAAGCTCAACGCGATGCCAGAACTTTGAAAGCATTCAAATGAACGTGTTGAACGTTGCGTTCAATAGACTTAAACGTAATAGATGTAATCCATTTTACTTTCTCTACTTCGTGTATTAAATAGGGAAAGTAATGCATTTCACCCAAAAATTCGATACCAAGATTTCACCGGAAATACATATTTTGAAACCAAATGAAGCATTTTTGGAAACATATCCGTGTGTGTCTGTCTGCCTGCAAACAGTATAACTCAAAAGCGAAAAGTCGGAGAAATACCAAACTTGTAATTTGAGTGTAGTATCTTCCAAGGTTGCGACACACAGATTTTCAAGAAAATATTCCCACTTCCAACTACCATTTACATGGAACATTTTTCGAAAATTTTAATTTTCCCAAAAATTACTGTAACGATTTTGATGAAAATATCTTATATTAAAGGTATTTACATGCCAAACAAAAGCATAACTTGAATTTTCTGGAAATAGCTGGGAAGTTCTCATACATAAGAAGAAACTTTGTATACACTTATATAACTTGTAAATGTTAAGCGATGGACGAAAACGCACCTTATAAAAATTTAGATCTGTTTAAAGTACACAGTTTACTTATAAGTTCTTTTTTGACATAAGCCGTTTCTGAAATATCTGTTATTAAAGTTTGGAATTGTTCAATTCTTGACATTCTTTTTAAGTCTCATCGATTTTCAGCTGTTTCTTGCGAGTGTATGGAATTTAGGGCCCGCATATAGCGTACAGTTCTAAAACATTTGACTATCGCTATTCCCTTTGTATATATAACAAAATGTATAATGTATCTATTTTTACAAGTGTTTATTTGAGTTAAATGTAGTAGATAGAAAATTAAACTTTAGATTGTATACCCGCTAATAAAGATAGAGGGTAAGAAAGTCAATGAATGCATCACATCAGATATTTAGAAAAAGGTCCTTTTTGGTATTTCGGTTCCGTACCTTCCAAAGATGCGATACGAGGATTTTCAAGAAAATCCGCCCCCATCCTCAATTACCCTTTACGTGGAACTTTTTTTGAACATTTTGATTTTTTACCTTCTCTACTACGTATAGTAAGTAGGGGAAGTATTGTATTCCACCCAAAAATTCGATACCGAGATTTCACCGGAAATACATGTTTTGAGACCCCTTGAATCCAAAAAAAGCATTTTTGGAAACATGTCCGTGTGTGTGTCTGTGTGTTTGTGTGTGTGTGTGTGTGTGCGTGTGTGTCTGTGTGTGTGTCTGTGAACAGCATAACTCAGAAACGAACAGTCGGATAAACACTAAACTTGGTATTTTGGTTCAGTATCTTCCAAGGATGCGACACGAAGGTTTTCAAGAAAATCCCCCCACCCCAGACTACCCTTTACATGGAACATTTTTCGAAAATTTTAATGTTCTCAAAAATGGCTCTAACGATTTTGATTAAAATATGATATGTTTAAGATATTTTTATGAGAAATAAAATGTATATCTCGAATTTTCTGGGAATGTCTCCAAAAGTGTTCTTCATTGTGAGCGACTTTTGCATAACTGGTAAACCATAAGAGATAGACAAACGTTTACTACACAAAAAATATAAATTGCGTTAAAATACACAGTTTATGTCATATACATTTTTGTTGTTGAGTGAACCATTTTCAAGATATTGCTTGTTATTGCCTTAAATTTTCCAATACTTATACTTTTTCCCAAATTCGTTATTCATTTTTTTTCGTCCTGGTAATACAGAGAGAATGGAATACTCCACATAGCAACCAGCTCTTAAACGCAATAAGATTAACATCTCGATATCTCGATTAACATGAAGCATATGGAGAATAAGCGTTTGTAAAAATAGGTTGTACAAGAGTAGAGAAAGTCATGTGAGTGTAACGCATCAGATTTTTTTAAAAAGTGTCTCTAAACATTTTGATTAAAACATCACCTATTAAATATATGCACAATAAAATGTATATCTTGAATTTTCCGGGAACAGTCTGCGAAGTCGTCCTCATTCGGATGGAGTTTTGAGGAATTTGATGTAACTGGTAAATGTTAAGCGATAGACGAAAACGTACCATACAGAAAATGTATATCTATTTAAAACACATAATTTACTTAAAATAATTTTTTCTGTGGCATAAGCTGTTTCTGATTCGAATTGTTCAATACTTCATTCTTTTAAAGCCCTATTGATTTCCAGTTGTTTCTCGCGGTTGCATGGAAACAGTATGGAATTTTAAGGCCAACATATAGCTTTCAGTTGTTAAATACTTGACTACCGCTGTTCTCTTTTTATCTTTTTTTATTTTTAACGAAATGTGTAATGTAGCTATTTCTGCAAAGGTTTGTTTGGATTAAAATGTAGTAGATAGAAAAATAAGCTTTGTTAAAAATAATAAACTCATAAAGACAGAGAGTAGAGAAAGTCCTGTAAATGTATCAATCAGATTTTTGAGTTATGCTATTTACGAACACACATACACATACGGGCCTTTTTGTTAAAATGCTTGTTTTTTTATTTGCGGGTCCTCAAAACGCATATTTCCATTGAAATCCCTATATGGAATTTTGGGTGAAATGCAATACGTTTACTTAGTATAGCCAAACAGTAGAGAAAATATAAGGGCTAAAACAAATAATACGCTTGCGATTTCTAGTTTACGTTATTTCGTTGGATTCTATAACGTAAAATATCTAACACAGAATACTCACTTCCGTAAAATGCTTTGTGCTTCCCTATAATGGTCCTTAAGGGATGTAAACAATGTTCATTTACCTTTATTTCAGGTGCATTGTTCTTATAAGCCATTGTATGTAATATAATGAAACCTTTTTTATGTTTAAAGTTTTCCTCCATATGTTTAATTAAATTAATAAAATTTGGTTTTAAATTTTGCAACATTTTTATATTAAAGTGTGGACATTCAAGTTTCTATTTTGGATTTGATCAATTTTATCCCTAGCATATTTAGTTTCAATTGAAGAAAATGCCTTGTTTTATAAACGTTATACAAGAAATTTACTGAAAAATGTTTGGAGACGTTAACGAATATATATATATAAATATATATAATTTGTACCAATTAATTTGTTTCTTAGAATTAGTTGTTTCCGCGATATTCGTTGTTGTATGAAAGATGTGATTACCTGGAAACTATTAAATATAATGATTTCAAGTTAATACAGATTATGAAACCTATCGTATTCTTCAGTTAAAGATACATTTGGTTTGTGAAACAGAAAACAAAGCTGTACATTTAGTTTCACATAAAGGAGAGCGAAATTAATCGTTTAAAATGTTTGATCATGAATAGTTTCTGAAAAATGTGCACTTATATGTGCACGACAATTAAGATTGTCATGAGAGATAACACTTATTCTACTTAAGAAATTTCCAAATGTTATTTATTTTTCACACTTTCCTTTCTGCTTCTCTGCAAGCAATTATTTTGAAACGTTCTGTACTAACATAGGTATTTATAAATTGCTCTTTATTATATAATTGAAACCTTTATAGCATAAGCTTCCATGCCCACTGTTGTTCATTATTCAAATATTTCCTTATACTGAAAAATTAACAGTTTGTTACTTCTAGATTTACATAGTGTCATTTCTGTCAACAAGACATTTGCAATGATATTTCCAAAATGCTGAGCTTTAGGTATCTAAAACAGAGGAAATTTTACGTCATTCATAAAACTGCACACAGATATATGAATTTTATCGGAAAGGAATACCTTTTGATCTTTAAATAAAATATTTGAGATTTTACTTTGACATGAATTTCTCTAACTGCTAGCATTTATTTTTATATAACTTCTACAAAGTATTCTTAAAAACACCTCAGGTTATACAGATAAACGTTTGTAAAATTAGCTTCATTCTAGATTTCGCAGAAATCCGAAGAGATAGTCAAATATTTAAGGACGGGTCTCTATATACTGTCTTTGAAATTCCATAGTCATTTCATAATACCAGGAGAAGCACTTAATGGTGACAGAACTTCAAAAAGTATACACAAACTCAAACCAAGACGAAGGTATATCTCGGAGATAGCTGAAGTCCCCCAAAACATATGTTAATGAAAATAAATTGGTTTGTGTAGTAAGCTTTTGGCTATCTCTTATAGTTTACTAGTTGTATAAAATTGTAGAAAATTGAAGAGGACTTTGCAGGCAATTCCCCAAAACTTAAAAATATATTTATATTTTATTTCTCATGTAAATATTGTCACAGATAAATATGTGATGAAAGGATAGGGGAGAGGTGCCCATGATCCGGCGACTACACCACATGTCACGGACGAAATAAGGGATGGCTATGGATTAAAAGGGTTTGGAATGGGTGATACCTGAGGCCACGTAACGTGCAATGAGGTACGGGGGTGCTGGTGAGTGTATGGATGGGAGAGTGTCATAGATAACTGAAGGGCTAGCTCAGATAATTGCATGGGGCTGTGACAACTTCCATGTGGAAGGAGATCCGTGCATCTCTTCGCAGGCTTCTTCTAATATGAGGTTCGAACTCGAAGCAGAGCGACTCGCAGAACATGGAAAAAAACCCGGCATGGGGAAGGTCTTTAAGGTTTTCGGTACTCTAAGTACTTGCTAAGGGAAAGGTTGCCAGTACGACCAGTGAGCTCCCAAACAATTACATGACAGTCCCACACTTCTAGAATAATTTATTATATGGCGCGAGGCCGGAAAGGAGTTTACAAATAGTTAAATAGCAAAGTATCTTACCTGTTGAGAAGGATCAGGCGCATGGTTCTCGTTTTTTATCACATTTTAAATAAAGACTTTAGAACATGTGGATTTTTAAGAAGGTGAAGTAATATACAGTACTGGCCACGGGCAAACTAATACAATAACTCATTAATGTAATAAGATATCTAATTCAGAACTTCCAGTATCAACACATTAATAATTTCTTTCTTTAATATTTGATTCTAAGTTTAGGTTTTATGTATCTTTTTGATAATATTATACGTATAATAATTAAGAGGATGTTAAAACACATATACATAATGTATACATGCTAGAGAATAAGTATATAACGTTATAACATATAAAGTATAATACAAGAGGGAAGTGTCATTATTAGTTATAGAATCAGTAATATAAAATTAAGAGAAATGCAGAAATATCTACGTAACCATGTACCAAACTTTGGATTCATAATTAAGATGTTGGAAGCATAAACTGTTATTGGATGTTATGGATAGTAGCACCAATCAGGTGATATATGCTTATAATTCAAATACGTACGTTAAGAAGAACGGTTGATGGCAACGCTAACAGAAGCTTGTCAGTGTTTGAGCAGGAGGGTAGTGTATAAACTTTTCTCTAAATAGACGATAAAGCTACGTATTTAAAGTCTACCAGTTATTCACATTTTAACATAACAGGATAATAGTGAATTGGGAATATTATATGTGGTTTATATAAAATACAAGTGAAATAATTAACAGAATACGTTGTGCAAAGTATTTTAACCTTCTCCATACCCAAACCTGACAAGACACAAGTGCTCTCCGACACAAATAAAGCAGCCGTGGAACAATTATAAAATAATAATTACAACAAACTAACACACACACAAGAATACAGATACACGATCATCAGATTCGAGTCTACGAGAACCTCAAGATACATCATAAGAGTAAAGGCATCAAGACGACCTACAGGTACGCAACACAGCATCGATCATCATCAACGTACTGGGGGCTTACCAAGGAGCAACCGCTACAAAGGCGAGCGGTGTGGGTTTCCGACGCACTTGACCGATAAGGACCGAGAGTACAAAAGAAATATGCTTATATTTTACAGTTACTTTCTAATGTTTTGCGAGTCGATTGCTGTGTGTTTTGTTCCAGTTCCTCTAATAGTTTCTTAATTATCATCATTTAAAGAATTTGTGTTCACCTACAAATGAATTTGGCCAGAGAACATTTGTGGGCTGTGATTTTTTACGAGTTTAAATCATCATTAACGCCTAAACAATGTAAGATCAGCTTAAAACTGCATTTGGCGAAGAAGTCGCATCTAAGACGAATTCAAAAGAGACTGGTCTGTTTTCAGTGATAAATTTCGTGAAGGACGCCCAAGAACTGCTGTTACTATTAAAATATTGCCGCTGTTGGAGCTATGCTTGAAGATCGACGGGCATCTTATGAATTTATTCGGGCGAATTGTTTGGGCATTGGTATGAGTCAAATCTAAAAGATTTTATATCAACAGTTAGACGTGAGAAAACTTTGTTACCGAGGGATTGCACATAAATTGAATCCCGATAAAAACAAAAACGCAATAATTGTTGCAGAAAAACTCTGTAAAAATTCCAAGGCGCACTTCAAATTTAGTTTGGAATATTGTTACTGGTAACGAATCTTGCATTTATTGCTTATGATCCTGAAAATAAAGGTCAATCCGCTCAATGCGTCTTTCAAATAGAATCTAAGTCTACAAATTCCGACGAATTCGCAGTGCTGGAAAGATGGTTGCTAGTTTTTACTTTATCTACTATGCATAGTAAGTAGGAGAAGTATTGCATTCCACCCAAAAATTCGATACCGAGATTTCACCTGAAATACATGTTTTGAGACCCTCTGAATCCAAAAAAGCATTTTTATAAACATGTCCGTGTGTCTCAGAAACGAAACAGTCAGATAAACACCAAACTTGGTATTTAGGTTCAGTATCTTCCAGAAATGCGACAGGAAGGTTTTCAAGAAAATCCCCCACCCCAGATTACCCTTTATATGGAAAATTTATCGAAAACTTTAATTTTCTCAAAAATGGATCTAACGATTTTGATTAAAATATCATATATTTAAGATACTTTCTTGACAAATAAAATGTATATCTTAAATTTTCTGGGAATGTCTCCAAAAGTATTCTTCATTGTAAACGACTTTTGCATAACTGGTAAACCATAAGAGATAGACAAACGTTTACTACACAAAAAATGTAGATCGCGTTAAAATACACAATTTATGTCATATACATTTTTTTTGTTGAGTGAACCATTTTAGAGATATTGTTTGTTATTCCCTTAAGTTTTCCAATACTTTTTCTCAAATTCGTTATTCATTTTTTTATGTCCTGGATATACAAAGAGAATGGAATGCTCCACATAGCAACCAACGCTTAAAAGATTTGACTATCACTTAAAACCTACCATATTCCCGTTGCATCTATAGGATAATTAGCAATAAGAGTAACATCTCGATTAAAATGAAGCATATGGAGAATAAGCGTTTGTAAAAATAGTTTGTATAAGAGTAGAGAAAGTCATATGAGTGTAACACATCAGAATTTTTTTATGTCCTGGACATGAAAAGAGAACGGAATGCGACACATAGTAACAAGCTCTTACAATATTTGACTATCGCTTAAAGCCTACCATATTCCCCTTGCACTTACAAGAAAATTAGCAGTAAGATTAACATCTCGATTAACATGAAGCATATGGAGAATAAGCGTTTGTAAAAATAGTTTGTACAAGAGTAGAGAAAGTCATGTGAGTGTAACACATCAGATTTTTTTCTTCTAAAATAGGCCATATTGTTACTGTAGCAGTAGAAGGTATACGTATCGGGTCCCTCCGTGGTGTAATGGTTACCGTGCTAGCATCTAGTTCCCGAGGTTGCGGGTTCAAACCCGGCGGAGGACGATTGAAGGAAGGCAAGTAAAGCCGGTGGTCCGGTGTTGTAAATTTACGGCACGTAAAAGATCCTCAAGACTGATGAAGAGGCCCCTGAGCAAAGTTAAAGTCTTTCACGCCCAATATAGAATGGGACGCTAAGGACCACAGCAGTTAAAGAGCGTCTATAAATAAACCTCAATTTAATTTAATTTTAGACGTATCGTTACTACTGATTGTTACACAAATGTCTGCTTACCACAAAGCTTTGGAAACAATGTGAAAAACTCCAAAAGGAAAAATGTTACATCATGAAAAGGCATCGTTGCATAATAACAAATCTAACAAAACTAACAACTGAGTATGTGGATGCCCTAAACGTCAACACTATGGAACCTCATCTATACAGCCCTGACCTAGCACTTTGTGATTTTTATTTGATTCCAAAAATTATAGATAAAATGCGTGGAATCACTTTTTCCTCAGAGGTGGAACTTTATAAATACATGGTTTCTGAAGTGCCTCAAGAGGCGTGGCATCTTTGCTTTAAGACTGGTTTTGGCGAAAGCAAAAGTGTATTGATGTTAAAGAGAAATGTTTTGAAAAAGAATAAAATAATTTAAACTTTTTAAAACTAATCTTCGTATCTAAAAATGTTCGTCTTGTCGCCCTCGTGTGTGTGTATATATATATATATATATATATATATATATATATATATATATATATATACACATATGAGGGGCAGTCAAATGAAACCTGGTCAGTGCGTCTAACTTTGCGCTACACGTAAGGTGGCAACAAATAACTGCGTGTATGGTGGCACCATCTATTAGTAGAGCGACTACAGCGTGTGCAACGTTTGACATTGCATAGCGACAGTGTGGTTTCACGCCGAAGAGAAGGTGGTTACACAAGTTATCGTCCACTACTGAACATGAAGGCGAGTAAGCAGGAGCGAGGAGTGAGTCAGAGCAAGCAGTGGAAACATGCGACTTCACCACCTCCAAAGAAATCAAAGGACGTGCACACCAGTTCTGGTAAGGTCATGATGTCCTTTTTTGACCATAAGGGCCCACTGCTTGTCGAGTTCCTGGAACGGGGAACCACCATCAATGCCCAGCGTTATCAAGCCACTTTACAGAACCTTAGACGAGCCATCAAATCGAAACGCCCAGGCATGTTGTCCAATGGCGTTATTCTCTTGCATGATAATGCCCGCCCACATACTGCCAATGCCGTGAAGACGACATTGCAACAGTTTCGATGGGAAACGCTGGAACATCCACCGTACAGTCCAGAGCTTTCACCGTGTGACTTTCATGTTTATGGACCTCTAAAACAAGCTATTCGCGGACATCGATTCACAATGGACGACAAAGTGTGTGAATGGTGAGGCAGTATTTTATATCACAACATTGTAAATGCCAAAGTGATTGTAGTATAAATTAACATTATTGTATGACAATGATTTGGGATGTTTGTTAATTATAAGCATTGTTAGGAAATAAGTTTACACGGCCTCACTGAAACTGACAATAGGAGCGGGTAACAATGAGCGAGGGGGTGAGTTGTTTATCAATTATAAGAGACAAACAAATGACGTCAGAGTAGCGCGCTTTTCTTTAGAAATGGAGGGAATATTTTCCCTAGAGTATACGTGTTCGTAATTTTGATCGGATAAAAAAATAGACGCTAATGTTGGCGCGCTTTATTAACCAATAGCAGCTCTGTTATAATGTCTAGACATATCGGGCTGAGGGAGTATAAATTCAATGCCAGAGACAAGTAACGCGCAGTTTAATAGAATCATTCACGGGTTACACGTCGCGCAGTTCTACAGAATCTCTCGCGTCGTAAAGTTAGTTAAAAGATGTGAAATACGCAAATTAATAATGTGCGGCAAATAAGTGATTATAGTTACATTCTAAAATATAACAGTTTCAGTCTGGCGTGTATCAAGAGTAATTATGTGAAATGAATAAAATGTGACGGCAATAAAAGTGTAAAAACAAATTCTTTTATCAGTGTTATCTTTTAGTAACAACTCCTTTCCGTTTACACACCCTGGTCAAGAGATTTGCTTGACTGAATAATAATAGCTAGCCGGAGGACAAAGAACTCAAAATTAAAAATAGTAGAACAATAGCAGGCGCTCAGCAAATAAGATAACACGAAAGATACAGCGACAATGGATCCAGGCCTGGATCTGACAGCTGCCTACTAGCTTTTCCAAAGATGGAATCGACCGGCTAGTGTCGCAACGGGATAAATGTGCCAACAGTTTTGGCGACTATTTTTGAGTTAATAAAATCGTTAACGATACTTTTCACAAGTGACCGGATTTCACTTGAATGACCCTTATACATGCACGGCAGGTTTAATATCTTCAATCTTCTAAGCATATTTTTGTACGACTGTCTAATATGGAACAGTACCTACTCTATGTTCAATACCAGAACAGAAACCCATAAAAGTAAACGCGTATAACCGCTTCGTCTCTTTTTGCCTTCGGAACCGAAATTAATTCTATCTCCATAACAACGGGCAGATATTAAAAGAAATCTCTCCATAGAAGACTTACAAGCAAAGCTTCAATTTTCCTTCTACGGGGATGAAATTTATTTTTAAAGTAATAATCTTTCCCCAAGGTAACTCCCATACCAGCAGCACACCTGCGGCCGTCTTGGGGAGGTTTTGTTTTCAAGCAAATGAGGAAGAAAGAACCGTAGAAGGATTTCAAGGAATAATAAACTATCAGCCGGAAACTTGTGCTTACAGATCCATCTTCGTGATCAACTTCACTACAGGATTTTCTTTCTGTTTTATCGCTTAGCTAAATTTGAATATCGACGTATTCTCGTATGCACATTTTAAGGTTTTCCGAATTGAAAAAAGCGCACTCGCGCGTGTATTTAGGTGAAGATTTCTGAGATATTTCTCAAATACAAAAATTCCTCTAACGATTTTGAGGGAACACTACATGAGTATTTTTAATGACTTCTATGAGACATTCCTACTCTTTTATCTTCTCTGTCACGTTCATAGTAGATAGGGAGATACCGAGATTTCAAGCGAAATACATGCTTTGAGGCTCTGTGAATCCAAAAAGTGAATTTTTGTTAACATGTCTGTGTATCTGTGGGACTGTGAACAGCATAACTCACAAACGAAACGTCCGATAAATACCAAACTTGCGTTTGAATTCAGTACTTTCCAATGATGAACACGAACATTTTTAAGTAAATCCCCCACCCCAATCCGTATAAATGATACATTTTTGTAAAATTTTGATTTTATAAAAATGGCTCCACCGATTTAGTTTAAATTACCATATATAAAATATATTTATATTACAAATAAAATGTATATCTTGAATTATCTGGGAATACACTTTGAAGTCCTCTTTATTAGGAGGTAATTTTGAATAAATATGTATAAATGGTAAACGTTAAGCGACAGACGAAAACAGACCATACAAAAATATAGTTGTTGTTAACCAATGGCACTGGGGATTAATTGATCTGCATCATTTTCCCTCTGGCTTCCCAATATAAAGTCTGCAAGATATCACTTTTAAGGCCTTTGCATCTGGCGAGATGTTGTTTGTTCAGGATGACATCTTCTTCACAGACATTGCACTTGGGTGTACTAGGCATCGTATCTTGTAGAGGTGTTCTGCGAGGCAATCGTGGCCAGTTGCCATCCTAAATAAGACCACTGCAGTTTTCCTTGGCATCTTTTGCATATCAACCCTATCTTTAATATTCTTATAATCTTTATCTTTTAATTTATCTTCTTAATAATGTCTCTGCTGTCTTTTGAAATGTTTTTAATGTTATTTAATTGTTTATTTATTTTTATTAGTCCTATAGGTTTTATTTGTAGTATTGCACCTTTCTTTGCTAATTGATCTGCATGTTCATTGCACAAAAGTCCTAGATGAGCTGGGATCCATTGTAGACTGAAATGATTTCTAGTGTAACTGCTTTAATTAGGCTTTTATTTCTTTAATATTCATTGTTGTTTTATTATTGTAATTTACTATCCCGTATATGGTTGATTTTGAGTCTTATAAGATAACTATTTTTTATTTTATGTATATTCTATATAGAATGTTCTGTAATGCTGCTTTTATAGCTGTTAATTCTCAATCATAAAGGTTTGACGTAGTTTGGGGAACTACGTAATCCGCCTCCATGTGATGTTCCCTGGGTAACTCTATATGGACTACAACACAGGTATGCTTCCCAAGCCAAAAGAGTTAAAAGAAGAGCACTTCTTAGTGTTATTTTGGAATGCCGGTGTAGATCCCTATAAAACAAAACAATTTACTTAAACTAAGTTTTTTGTGGCATAAGGCGTTTCTGGGATTTCCATTATTAAACGTTCGAGTTGTTCAAGGCTTGTCATTCTTTTAAAGTTCATCGCTTTTCAGTTGTTTCTCGCGATTGCATTGGAACAGTATGTACTTTTAAGGCCAACATATAGCGTCCACTTCTTAAACGTTTGACTATCTCTGTTCCCTTTGTATCTATAACGAAATGTGTAATGTAGCTGTTTCTGTAAATGTTTATTTGGATTAAAATACAGTAGAAAAATAAGCTTTACTAAGAGTATTTTGTATACCCACTAATAAAGATAGAGTGTAGACAAAGTCATGTGAATGTAACACATCAGATTTGTTTATATATTTCGTTATACGCACAAAAGAAAAAACGATAGTCAAGTATTTAAGAACTGATCTTGTAATTCTATTCCGTTTTCATGACTTCGCGAAAAGTTACCGAAGGATTACAGAAAATGAAATAAAGTACTTAAAACAACGGATATCTCGGAAATAACTAATGCCAAGATAATGTTATTTAAAATAAATTGTGTATTACAAAAATAAATACATTTTTGTTACAGTACATATTTTCTATCATTGTCCGTAGGTGCAACATTATACAAAATACACTAGTGTCCAAAAGATAAACATAATTCGTTAAACAGAAAAATGAAAGGCCAATCAGTGAGTGAGCAGCATTAAACTATCACAGTGTGTGCCTCACCTTATTTGTACTCTGTGCATAGTGAAGGGCTACCTCCACCTCCGATTAGAGATGCGTTTCAAAGGTCAATAAAACTAGAGTATCAGACTCAGTGCGGCTCATTCGTTATTGTTCTCTCATTGTGAAATAGAGGGTAGTTTCTTAATAAAGTGTTTACAGGGAAGGCGCCAACATGCTACAAAGACGCCAACTGGACCCTGTTTCGAAGGGTTGAACAATCGGACGTCTAGAAGCACGCCAGACAAAGACCGAAGCCTCTCGAGCCCTGAATGTGCCATAAAGTGTCATTTCCAGGCTTTGGCGACGGTTTCAGGACGCAGGAGGTGTTCGTCGTAACAGGACCAATATTTGACCTTAACAGCACGACGATATCGGAGGATGCCTGCCTCAGGCGTACGAGTTTCTAGACAAATTGTATACCAGAGACTCAGGGCAGTAGATCGCTATGCCAGGTGTCCGAAACCCACTCACTCGAGTGGCCCATTTACAATGGGGTCAGCAACGTCAACATTGGACCTCGAATGAATGGAGGAACGTGCTGTATACAGATGAGCCCAGACTCAGTTTGACCAGTGATTCCCGTCGCGCAATAATCTTGGAGAGAACGTGGAACCCGGTTTCACTCCACAAACATCGTGGAAAAGCGCCCATTTAGTGGTGGTGATGGTGGTGATGTACTCTTGTGAACCGGCACAATGTTCATTGGACGCACAGATCTGCGCATCTTCGAAGGTGGTGCTGTGAATGCCCAGAGGTATAGAGACGAGATCTTGGAACCAAATGTGTGACTTTTCAAAGGTGCAGTTGGTTTACACTTCATCTTTATGGACGATAATGCACATCCGCATAGAGCCCATGGTGAACGACTATCTTGAGGAGGAAGATATCTAGCGCAAGGACTGGCCACCGAGTTCCGCGGATATGAACCCTATAGAGCATACATGGGATGCATTAGGAAGACTAAAACACAATTTATTTCCAATAACTTTAATGTAGCATCAGCCATTTCCGAGATATCCGTTATTAATGACTTGAATTGTTCAATACTTACCTATTTATTTCAAGTGCTGTCGATTTGCAATTGTTTCTCACTATGTCATCAAAAGAGTATGGAGTTTTATGGCCAGCTTGTAGCGTCCAGTTCTATGCGGCAGTATTTTTAACCCTTAAATAATTTCAGTCTAATTATATAATATGTAAATTCAATAACAGCCCGCCTTGAAGCAATATGTGTATGTAATAATTTGTAAAATTTATGTAACAGTCATTGCATATGCTTATATTATTGTATCCATGTGCAATAATGTTATGTGAATATATTACGTAATTTAATAATGTAGGAGCTGTGAGAAATAGGTCAAAAGTTGCTAACAAAGAGGTAACAATGAGGAAACATTGAGTCAATGATGAGTAAGAAAGTTTAATAGTACTACTTGTGATTCTTGGAGTAACAATAATGCAATTTTAGTGACAGTTTAAAAATAGCCAATCAACAACCGGAAAAAGCTTTAGTTAAATGAAGGTATTCTATTGGAGTAGGATTAGCTAATCAGAGACTTGAAATACAGAAATTTACAAGTTTAGACGGTTGAAATAAATTCAGTTGCCTGCAGACAGTGCTCATAACTGGATGTGTTGCTTGTGTATCCTCAAGAAATATAATATGTATTCGTGTGAGAGGAAAAATTGGTTCACGTGTTAAAAAAGTACAAGTAATTAATTAAACAATTTCACATCTCTCTAAATCAGTGAAGGGTTATTTAAATCGTGTCAGGCATTAACAAAAAGGAGTGAAGTAGAATTATAATCTGTGTAAGCCTACATTCTTGTTGTATCACAACCCTGCTAAGAGAAACGTGTCTCTAACAATAATACTGACGCAGCCGAGGCAAACATAAACATAATATTTAAAGAAACAGTTAAATAACAAAGTTAGTATTTTTTTTTAAACTTGGGGCAAAGGCCACCTGAAAGTACATTGGGGCGAAGGCTACCGGAAACTGTTTAACATACGTGAGATTGCAACTACTACAAGTTCGACCCTACAACACTTGAAATACAATGCAAACTACTTCAAATTGACGTCCATACGTGGAGCTAAATAAATAAACAACTCCAACAAAACACCTTCATCTAAAATACTTGATTATCACTATTCCCTTTGTATCTATAACGAAATGTGTATTGCAGCGGAAAAGTTTATTTCGATTTAAGTGAAGTAGATAGAAAGATAAAATTTGTTCACGCACTAATAAGCAATAGAGATTAGAGAACCTCCACCGAGGACACTTCTAGACCTCCGCACTGCTTTTCGCGAGGAATGGGAGCGGTTGCCTGCAGAATTTTTGAACCACCTCATAGAAAAGATGCCACTGCTGCGAGGTCCTGTGTAGCCATGAGGGATAATTACACGTCATATTAACCGCTCAGCACTATCATTGTTGTGCAAGTGATGTCAGATTTTGTGATTGCGTAAAAATGTATCCTTAGGCCACAATAAAACATAAGTCTAATTTTTGTTACTGTGTTGCATATAAAAACATGTGTGATTCATTTCTACAAGTTTTGTGCCATTCTGATAGTTTGGTAACAAAAATATTTAATTGCTTTTGGACACTAGAATGAAGAGGACTTCACAGGCTATTCCCCAAAAAATCGGGCCATACACTATGTGATCAAAAGTATCTGGACATCCCACAAACTTACGTTTTTCATCTTAGGTGCATTGTGCTGCCACCTTCTCCCTGGTACTCATTATCCGCGACCTCAGTAGTCATTAGACATCGTGAAAGAAACAGCAGAATGGGACGCTCCGTGGAACTCACGGACTTCGAACGTGGTCAGGTGATTGGGTGTCACTTGTGTCAGAAGTCTGTACGCGAGATTTCCACACTCCTAAACATCCCTAGATCCACTGTTTCTGATGTGATAGTGAAGTGGAAACGTGGAGGGACATGTACAGCACAAAAGGCTACAGGCCGACCTCGTCTATTGACTGACAGAGACTGCCGACATTTGAAGAGGATCGTAAAGAGTAATAGGCAGACATCTATCCAGACCATTACACAGGAATTGCAAACTGCATCAGAATCCACTCCAAGTACTATGACAGGCGTGAGGAGAGAAACCTTGGATTCCATGGTCGAGCGGCTGCTCATAAGCCGCACATCATGCAGGAAAATGCCAAACGACGCCTCGCTTGGTGAAAAGAGCGTCAACATTACACGATTGAACAGTGGCAAAACGTTGTGTGGAGTAACGAATCACGGTACAGAATGTGGCGATCCGATGAGATAGTGTGGGTATGGCGAATGCCCGGTGAACGTCATCTGCTAGCGTGTGTAGAGCCAACAGTGAATTTCGGAGGTGATGGTTTTATGTTGTGGTCACGGTTTTCCTGTAGGGGGCTTGCACCCCTTGTTGTTTTGCGTGGCACGATCACAGCGCAGACCTATATTGATATTTTAAGCACCTTCTTGCTTCCCACTGTTGCAGAGCAATTCGGGGATGGCGATTGCATCTTTCAACACTATCGAGCACCTGTTCATACTGCACGGGCTGTGGCGGAGTGGTTACATGACAATAATATCCCTGTAATGGACTGGCCTGCACAGAGTCCTGACTTGAAACCTATAGAACACCTTTGGAATGTTTTGGAACGCCGACTTCGTGCCAAGCCTCACCGACCTACCTCTCCTCAGTTCCACCTCCGTGAAGAATGGTCTGCCATTCCCCAAGAAACCTTCCAGCACCTGATTGAAGGTATGCTTGCGAGAGTGAACTCTGCCATCAAGGCTACGGGCGGACCAACACCACATTGACTTCCAGCATTACCGATGGAGGGCGCCAAGACTTGTACGTCATTTTCTGCCAGGTGTCCGGATATTTTGATCACGTAGTGTACGTTTTATTTGTCAGGTAAAATTCTTAACGTATGATATTTTAATCAAAATCGTTAGAGCTGTTATTGAGAAAATAAAAAAATAATAAAGTTCCTTTTAAAGGGTAGATTGCGTTGGGGAGATATTCTTGAAAATGTTTGGAGCACATCTTTGAAAGACACTGAACTTAAATACAAAAATTAGTGTTTATCTAGTAATTCTTTTTTTACATTCTCTATCTCGTTCTTAGCAGGTAGAGAAGTACCTATTGCATTCAATATCGGGGTTTCTCCGGAAACACAAGTTTTGGGGTTCCAAGAATCCAAAAAAGCGCATTTTTAGAAAAAAAAAGTCCTTATGTGCTGTGAATAGCATAACTCTAACACGAAAAGTCCGATAAACACCAAACTTGGTATTTAAGCTCAGTACCTTTCAAAGATGGACACGAATATTTTTCAAGAAAATTTCCCCACCCCAACTACCATTTACAGGGAACATTTGTTGAAATTTCAAATTTTTGTAAAAATGAGTGTAACGATCTTAGTACCATATTTTAAAGATATTTACACAACAAATAAAACGTTTATCTTCTGTTTTCTAGGAATAGCCTTTGAAGTCCTCTTCAACCGGAAGGAATTTTGTATAATCTTGTATAACTGATAAACGTTAAGACATAGACGAAAGCGTACTGCATAAGGTGTATATCTACAAGAAAATACAATTTATATCCAATAACTTTAATTTGTGCATCAGGCATTTCCGAGATATCCATTATTATTGGGTCGAATTGTTCAATACTTCGCTATTCCTTTCAAGTGCTGTTGATTTTCAATTGTTTCTCACGTTGTCATGAAAAGAGTATGGCGTTTTATGGTCAGCTTGTAACTTCCAGTTCTAAAACATTCGGTATCACTATTCGCTTTATATCTATAACGAAATGTGTATTGCAGCTAAGATTAATTTCGATTAAAATGAAGTAAATAGGAAAATAACATTTGTAAACCCACTAATAAGCGATAGAAGTTAGTGAAAATCATGTGAATGTAACACATTCAATTTTAGTTATGCTGTTCACACATATCCTAAGTTTATCCTAAAAATTTCACTTTTGTGTTTAGAAGGTATTTCTATATGGAATGCACTATTAGCCTTTTACTTGTTTTGATTGGAATTACCATCGTAAACGTAGTTTTATTGGAAATTTTTAAAACATCATATGACATTTAAGTTGCACAGAGGGGAGTGAGGGAGAGAATGGATATAGAGAAAGGGGAAGATATAGTGAAGGAATAGAGGGAGATTCAGGGTGAGAAAGCGAGGGAAAGACAAAATGTAATTATAGGAGGAAAGCTTTGAGTTTTACTAGTTATTTAATAAGCTTTTAACTAAAACAAGAGGTGAGGAACACGTGACCGACAGGTGTCGTATGCTACAAAGAGCCAGCAGAAGGAGTTACGGCTGCTGAAGTTTGTAATTTCCAAGCCTGCGTGGCGGTTGGTCCAAATTTGCACCGAGGGACCACTTTGCAAGAAGTGCTCTAGCTTTCTAACAAAGCTACGAGCCGACCGAAGGAAGTGAAATGGTTTCACGTTCCGCTTGGTGGGCTGCTTAATTTTGCCGGTAGATAGCTCCCCTAGGAAAGTCCGTCCAATCTTCGATCACAAAATGGAGTGACCACGAAGAGAGTCTGCCATGGCAGAAAACACTTTCTTACCTCGACTTGCTTTCATGGATACTACTACCTTACGAATAACAAGCGTTTGTCTGTGGTATAAATGCATTTAGCACAATACATAAATGACATTTTCAAAATCTGTGTTTCATTCTCAAGTTTTACTTTTCCTACCATATCCCTAGTAGATAGAAGTATTACATTCCACCAGAAAATTAATACCAAGATTTCACCAGAAGTAGAACATGTTATGAGGCCCTCAATAATAAAAAGAATCTGATGTGTTACACTCACATGACTTTCTCTACTCTTGAACAAACTATTCTTACAAACTCTTATTCTCCATCTATTTCATATTAATCGAGATATACATTTGCAGAAACGATCTTTTGACATGCAAAGAGAATTACATTTTACACATAGCGACCAGTTCTAAAAATATTTGACTATCGCTTAAGGCCTACTATGTTCCCCTTGTTTTGTATTTGCAAGGACAATATAGAAATACAGTAGACTTTAAGCAAAGATATATATCTTAATAGCTGGTTGCTAGGTACAACACCATTCTCTTTGCTAAAGATTAATACTCTTTGCATATCCAAGACAAAATAATGAATAACGAATTCGCATTTGAGAAAATAAGTATTGAAAAATTTAAGGGAATAACAAGCAATATCTCGAAAATGGTTCACTCAACAAAAAAAAGTATATGACATAAATTGTGTATTTTAACGCGATGTACATTTTTTGTTTAGTAAAATTTTGTCTATTTCTTATGGTTTACCAGTTATGCAAAAGTCGTTCACAATGAAGAATACTTTTGGAGACATTCCCAGAAAATCAAGATATACATTTTATTTGCAATGAAATATCTTAAGCATAAGATATTTTAATCAAACTCGTTAGAGCCATTTTTAAGAAAATTTGAATTTTTGAAAAATGTTCCATGTAAAGGGTAATCTGGGGTGGGGAGATTCGCTTGAAAACCTTCGTGTCGCATCTCTGGAAGATACTGAACCTAAATACCAAGTTTGGTTTTTATCCGACTGTTCGTTTCTGAGTTATGCTTTTCACAGACACACACACACACACACGGACATGTTTTCAAAAATGCTTTTTTTGGATTCAGGGGGTCTCAAAACATGTAGTTCCGGTGAAATCTCTGTATCGAATTTTTGGGTGGAATACAATACTTCCTCTACTTACTATACGTAGTACAGAAAGTTAAAAAGTCGTTTAAGAAAGCGGTTCCTCTATGTTTGTATGCAGGCCATAACTAAAACATTTGATGTGTTTCTCTACCCCTATCATTTATTACTAGCTATACAAACTATTCTTATTAAAGCTTATTTTTGTGTCTACTATATTTTAATTTCTGCCTTTGCAGAAATTGCTACATTACACATCTCGTTATAGATACAAAGGAATAGCAATAGTCTAATGTTTAAGACCTGGACGTTATATACTGGCCTTAAAATCCCATGCAATTGCGAGAAACAGCTCTCATGTTGACAGGATTTTCAGAGAATGACCAAGAAATTAACAATTCGAACCTTTAATAACGGATATCTCAGAAATGGCTTCTGCCACAGAAAAACCTATATATATAATAATTGTATGCTTTAAAGAGATCTACATTTTTACTTTCTCTACTACGTATAGTAAGTAGGAGAAGTATTGTATTCCACCCAAAAATTCGATACCGAGATTTCACCGGAAGTGCATGTTTTGAGATCCCCTAAATCCAAAAAAATCATTTTTGGAAACATGTCCGTGTGTGTGTCTGTGTGTCTGTGTGTGTCTGTCTGTGAACAGCATAACTCAAAACCAACAGTCGGATAAACACCAAACTTGGTATTTAGGTTCAGTATCTTCCATGGATGCGATATGAAGGTTTTCAAGAAGATCCCCCCACTCCAGAGTACCCTTTACATGGAATATTTTTCGAAAATTTAATTTTCTCAAAAATGGCTCTTACGATTTTGATTAAAATTTCATATGTTTAAGATATTTTTATGTCAAATAAAATGTATATCTTGAATTTCCTGGGAATGTCTGCAAAAGTATTCTTTATTGTGAACGACTTTTGCATAACTGGTAAACCAAAATTGTACTACACAAAAAATGTGGATCGCGTTAAAATACACAATTTATGTCATATACAATTGTTTTGTTGAGTGAACCATTTTCGAGATATTGCTTGTTATTCCCTTAAATTTTTCAATACTTATTACTTTCTCTACTACGGTTAGTAAGTAGGTGAAGTATTGTATTCCACCCAAAATTTCGATACCGAGATTTCACCGGAAATACATGTTTTGAGACTCACTGAATCCAAAAAAAGCATTTTTGGAAACATGTCCGTGTGTGTGTCTGTCTGTGTGTCTGTGTGTCTGTCTGTGTGTCTGTGTGTCTGTGTGTCTGTGAACAGCATAATGTTTAAGATATTGTCATGATAATTAAAATGTATATTTCGAATTTTCTGGGAATGTCTCCAAAAGTATTCTTCATTATGAACGACTTTTCATAACTGGTAAACCATAAGAGATAGACAAAATTTTACTACACAAAAAATGTCGATCGCGTTAAAATACACAATTTATGTCATATACATTTCTTTTGTTGAGTGAACTGTTTGCGAGATATTGCTTGTTATTCCCTTAAATTTTCCAAATCTTATGCTTTTTCTCAAATTCGTTATTCATTTTTACTTTCTCTACTACGTATAGTAAGTAGGGGAAGTATTGCATTCCACCCAAAAATTCGATACTGAGATTTCACCGTAAATACACGTTTTGAAACCTCCTGAATCCAAAAAAAGCATTTTTGGAACCATGTCCGTGTGTGTGTCTGAGTGTGTGTGTGTCTGTGTGTGTGTGTGTGTGTCTGTGTGTGTCTGTGAACAGCATAACTCAAAACCGAACAGTCGGATAAGCACCAAACTTGGTATTTAGGTTCAGTATCTTCCAGATATGAGACGCGAAGGTTTGCAAGAAAATCCCCCACCCCAGACTACCCTTTACATGGAAGATTTTTCGAAACTTTTAATTTTCTCAAAAATGGCGCTAACGATTTTGATCAAAATATCATATGTTTAGGGTAATGTCGTGAGAAATGAAATGTATATCTCGAATTTTCTGGGAATGTCTCCAAAAGTATTCTTCATTGTGAACGACTTTTGCATAACTGGTAAACCATAAGAGATAGACAAAATGTTACTACACAAAAAATGTAGATCGCGTTAAAATACAGAACTTATGTCATATACATTTCTTTTGTTGAGTGAACCGTTTTCGAGATATTGCTTGTTATTTCCTTAAATTTTCCAATACTTATACTTTTTCTCAAATGCGATATTCATTTTTTTTATGTCCTGGACATTCAAAGAGAATGGAATGCGTCACATAGCAACCAGCGTTAAAATATTTGACTATCGCTTAAAAGCTACTTTATTTCCCTTGCATCTACAAGAAAATTACCAATAAGATTGACATCTCGATATCTCGATTAACATGAAGCATATGGAGAATAGGCGTTTGTAAAAATAGATTGTACAAGAGTAGAGAAAGTCATGTGAGTGTAACACATCAGATTTTTTTATGTCCTGGACATGCAAAGAGACTGGAATGCGCCACATAGCAACCAGCGTTAAAATATTTGACTATCGCTTAAAACCTACCATATTCCCCTTGCACCTACAAGAAAATTATCAATAAGATTGACATCTCGATATCTCCATTAACATGAAGCATATGGAGAATAAGCGTTTGTAAAAATAGTTTGTACAAGAGTAGAGAAAGTCATGTGAGTGTAACACATCAGATTTTTTTTACTTTCTCTACTACGTTTAGTAAGTAGGGGAATTATTGTATTCCACCCAAAATTTCGATACCGAAATTTCACCGGAAATACATGTTTTGAGGAATTCGTTGTTCATTTTTTTGTCTTGGATATGCAAAGAGTTATAATCTGTGGCAAAGGGAATGGTGCTGCACCTAGCAACCAGCTTTTAAGAGATATGTATGTGCTTAAAGGCTACTGTTTTTCTATATTGCCGTTGTAAGTATATTTTCCCCTACATCTACAAGAAAATTAGCAATAAGATAGTTTGCAAATGTTTATCTCGATTAACATGAACTAGATGGAGAATAAGCGTTTGTAAAAATAATTTGTACAAGAGTAGAGAAAGTCATGTGTGTGTAACACATCAGATTTTTTGTCTATTGTATCTTCGTCTATCGCTTACGTTTACGAGTTATACAAGCTTTTAAGAAATTTCATCCAAATGAAGTGGACATAGTAGGCTATTCTCAGAAAATTCTAGATGTATATTTTATTTGTCATATAAACATCTTTAATGTACGATGTTTTAATCAAAGTCGTTAGAGCCATTTTTTAGAAAATAAGAATTCGAAAAACTTACATGTAAACTGTAGTCTGGGGTGAATGCATTTTCTTGAAAATCTACCTGTGACATTTTTGGAAGGTACTTAACCGGGATTTATTCGAGTTGTCGGTTTTGGTTTACGCTGTTCAAAGACATATAAACATGGACCTTTTTCTAAATATATATATATATATATATATATATATATATACGTGGTAGAGAAAGCAAAAATCTGATGTGTTGCAGCCACAAAACTTTCTCTACTCTTGTACAAACTATTTTTACTAACACTTATTCTCCATCTACTTCATGTTAATCGAGATAAACATTAATAGAAACTATTTTATTTGTAATTTTCTTGTAGGTGCAAGGGGAATATGGTAGGATTTAAGCGATAGTCAAACCTTTTAAAAGCTGGTTGCTATGTAGCGCATTCCATTCTCTTTGCATGTTTCGGAAATTAAAATAAAATAATAATAATAAAAACAAACAATAACGAATTTTCATTTGAGAAAAAGTATAAGTATTGAAAAATTCATACAATAAGGAATATCTCGGAAATAGTTCACTCGACAAAAAAAATGTATATGACATAAATTATGTGTTTTAACGAGATCTGCATTATTTTCTGTATTAACATGTTGTCTATCTCATAGGGTTTAACAGTTACGCGAAGGTCTTTCAGACCTGAGAGGCTCGGAACCCGGAGACCGCCCCCGTTCCGGGGGACGTGGGTTTCCTGAGGGCATCCTTTTCCCTTACCGTGCACGCGCCGAGACCTCCTGTCGACAGTACAACCCTAAAAAGGGATGATAGGTGAAGTGAAATGAGAATGGATTTGAAATATAGGGACAGGAAATTCGGGGGATCCTTCCCAGCTTTCTCCTAGCCACCCAGAGAAACACCCGAAAAAACCCATGGGTCAGAAAGTTCGGCAACGGGAATCAAACCCACGACCTCCCGAATGGGGTCACAGACGTTACCGCCATCCCACTCTGTCTTTTGTATAAAGGAAGATATACGCGAAAACTTACTCCACAGAAAAGTTAGGCCTTTGTAAAATATAAAAAATACTGACCAAACGATATCAAATAACAGCAAGGGAATGAGTTCGCATCCCCATTTCAATAAAATGAAGATTTACCCTTGAGTGTCTAAATGAATTTTGGCTTACACGCTTAACTGATTTAAATTCGTTTGTCTGTACGTTTGTCTGATTTTTACAAACAAAAAAAGCGCAACCTTTAGGTGCATGTCATATTGCATAAGACTACAGGAAGCTACCAACACAATTGAAGGGGCATAATTAGATCTTGACCTTCAGTTTTTTCCTACTCACTATGACGTCACAAGGTTGTCTTGTGACTGGTGTGAATGAGTGCCATTTGCTTGTGATCGAATACTTCAGTAATCGCTAGCTGAAAGTGCGATCAGCTGGGCAACGCTTGCTGTGCAGCGTTTTATATGAAACGGGGTAACGTATAATGAACACATACTATTCTATTGTTTCTCAAAACTGCCTGAAAGTTTTACGTAAAATATACAATTCCGAATTTTAAATCTAGTTCATACTGGTGCACATACTTATCTACCACATGCCTCTAGTATGTAGAGGAAATCACCGGAAATACATGTTCTGAATTACCTGAATCCAAAAAATTGTGATGTGATACCTTCGCATGAGTTTCTCTACCCTCTATCGTTTATTAATGGATATACAAATTATTCTTACTCAAGCTTATTTTTCTATCTACTACATTTTAATCCAAATAAGCCTTTGCAGAAATATCTACATTACACATTTCTTTATAGATACAAAGGAAACAGCGATAGTCAGATGTTTAGGAACTAGACGCCTTAATATTCCATACTGTTTCCATGCAATCGCAAGAAACAGCTGAATGGTGATAGGGCTTTAAAAGAATTACCAAGTAATGAACAGTTCGAACAATTAATAACAGACATCTCAAAAATGGTATATGCTACAAGAAATTCGCTTGAAAAAATTGTGTTCTTAAAGAAATACACATGTTTTGTGTAGTACGTTTTCGTCTATGGTTTAACTTTTGACAGTTATACAAAATTTCTTGCGAATGAAGAGGGTTCCATAGGCTATTTGCAGAAAATTCAAAATATGCATTTTATTTGTCATGTGAACATATTTAATATACAGTATTCTGATCAAAATCGTAGTTTCCTACCAAGTTAGGCACCTAAGACAACATGAAACGTGAAAGGGAGAGACAAAATGAGGAAAAGGAGAAATCCTGGCAGAATATACCCCTGGCATTCGCCTAGGTGACCAGAGAAAACTACGAAAATCCCTGATTAGAGTGGGCGGTCACTGGAACCTCCTGAAAGCGGACATACACGTTTTCACCGAACCATCCGGATCTGTAAAATTCCCTGATATTCACACAGTTCCGGATAGTCTTCTAAGTTATGTTATTACTCATAGCCAATAAGTACACTTTGACGGTGGTACAGTCATCGAAAGCAATGGTCCAGTACATTTTCAGATAATTACAGTAGGTGAAATTTTAAAAAATTGTGCCTTCTCTTTGTTCCCCTAGTTATTTAATAACATAAAAGTAATGCATTCCACCCAAAAATTCGATACCGAGATTTCATCGGAAATATATGTTTGGGGCTACAATGAGTCCAAAAAAAATGTCCGTGGGTACGTCTGTCTGTCTGTGGAAACAACAAAAGTTGAATAAATACCAAACTTGGTATTTGAGTTTAGTATCTTCTAAGGATACGACACGAATGTTTTCAAGAAAATCCCCCCACACCACATTAATTCGCGTATTTCACAGTTTGTAACTAACTTTACGACGCGAGATATTCTATAGAATTGCGTAATGTGTACCTTGCGAGAGATTCTGTAGAACTGCGCGACGTTTACCTCGTGAATGATTTTGTAGATTTGCGTGATACTTGCCTCTGGCTCAAGAATTTATACTCCCTCACCCCGATATGCCTAAAAATTATAATAGAGATGCTATTGGTTAATAAATCGCGCCAACATTAGCGTCTATTTTGTAAGCCAATCACAATTACAAACGCATATGCTCTAGGAAAGATATTCCCTCCATTTCTAAAGAGAGGCACGCTACCCTGATTTAATTTGTTTGTCTCTTCTAAGTGATAAACAACTCACCCCTTCGCTTCATTATTACCCACTCCTATTGTCAGTTTCAGTGAGGCCGTGTAAACTTATTTCCTAACAATGCTTATAGCTAACAAACGCCTAAAATCATTGTCACACAATAATGTTAATTTACACTACAATCACTCTGGCATTCACAGTGTTGTGATATAAAATACTGCCTCAAAGTTCTTGGAACATATCAAACTTGTGGTACGTCAACATATGTGGTTTCACATGATGGAGTCACAGCTCACTTTTCGCATCCTGCTCGAGAACGCTTTAACCAGACATTCCCTGAAAAGTGGATAGGAACAGGAGGTCCTGTTCCATGGCCAGCCTGTTCGCTTGGTCTGTATCTACTTGATTTTTTCTTGTGGGTCATGTAAAAAGCCTTGTGTACGAGACACCAGTATCAAACGAAGGGGAGCTACTAGCACGAATTCTTACCGCCTGTGATATCGCCAGAGCGACTCCAAGGTAGCTCACCCAAGTACGACAGAACTTCGTCCGGCTTTGTCATGCCTGCATCGGAGTTGAAGGACAAAATTTTACTACACAAAAAATGTAGGTTGCATTAAAATACACAATTTATGGCATATATTTTTGTTGTTGAGTGAACCATTTTCGAGATATTGCTTGATATTCCCTTAAATTTTGCAATACTTATACTTTTTCTCAAATTCGTTATTCATTTTTTGTCCTGGTAATGTAAAGAGAATGGAATACTCCCCATAGCAACCAGCTCTTAAAACATTTGACTATAGCTTAAAGCCTACCAATTCCCCTTGCATCTACAAGAAAATTAGCAATAAGATTAACATCTCGATTAACATGAAGTATATGGAGAATAAGCGTTTGTAAAAATAGTTTGTACAAGAGTAGAGGAAGTCATGTGAGTGTAACACATCAGATTTTTTAATACAGTAATGAAATATAATGTATTTATATCATGGGGTTGATTGGATTCAAGGTTTGGTTGTAGTAATGAGGCATTCCGAAACAAGGACTGGTTTATTTTAGCACTTTAGCAGCTAGATTCATTCGTTTTATAGACAGAGAAACAGACTACTTGCACTCTCTAGCTTCCTTTGTCATCCTTTGGTACTGGTCGGTAACGGAAAAAATCCCTTCCAGAGAGAAATTTCCCATTATTTCGTGACTCGTATAGCTCGTCATTAACTGTTAGTATGCACATGTTCACAAGATTTCTGTGTTGATTTGCAAATTATTTTGAAGCAGTGTTTTTAACACTTAAATGATATCAGTCTAGTTATATAATATAAAAATATAATAACAGCCCGCCTTAAAGCAATATGTGTATAATATAATATATAAAGTGTGTATTACAGTAATTGTATTATGTTTATTTTATTATGTACATGTATAAAAATGTTATGTGAATGTATTACGTAGTTTAACAATGTAGGAGCTGTGAGAATAGAAGCAAGCTGACTTTCGTAGCAAACAGAATTATAAAGCAGAAGCCAAAAGTTGCTAACAATAAGGTAACCTTGAGACAACAATAAATTAGAAACTTTAAAAAGGCTACTAATACTTCTTGGAATAATAATAATATAATATTTGAAACATTTTATAAATAGCCAATCAAAGGCTAGAAAAGCTAAAAGTTAAATAAAGGTATTCTATTGGAGTAGGCATAACCAATCAGAAACTTGAAACAGAGAAAATGTACAAATTCAAGTGGTAGACGCTACAAGAAGGCGTACCCAAGCAGTTCGGTTCGGTACGTGATAGTGACTGTATGTGAGACAAGAAAATTCATTAGTGAGGACAATATATAAGTTTACATATTAAAAAGTGTAACTAACAACAGTCTCACAGCTCTATAGTAGAATACATCAGTGAAGTGTTATTTAATTATAAATTGTGTAAGCCTTATTCTTTAATCGTAACAGCCCTGTTAAGAGATACATGTTCTGAAAATTACTGCTAACGAAGCCGAGGCATTCATAAATACATAAATAAACATTAAAATAAAAAGTTGGTTCATAAACGTGGGGTGAAGGCCACCGGAAATCTTGTACCGTATGTGGGGCGAACACTCCTAGAAACAACCTCCCGCAAATTGACGTGCGTGGTCTAAAACAGCTTCAAATTGGTGCCTAAACGTGGTGCAGCTGATGCAACAACAATTAAAACCCCTTCAATTTCAACCAGTTCTTTTATACCTATGTTGTTAACACTTTGGGAGTGACTGCATGTAGCGTATGGTGCACTTTTACTGTCAACTACCCAGTTTTGAGAGGTATTTTTACTTTCTGTACTACGTACAGTAAGAGGGGGGATTATTGCATTCCACCCAAAAATTCGATATCGAGATTTCACCGGAAATATATGTTTTGAGGAGCCCTGAATCCAAAATTCGAATCCGTTAGTGAATTTAATGGCCTACCTGCATGCTGCTATGGTGGCTCAGTGGTTAGAGCAACCAGGTGGAAGCCTGGAGATCCGTGGTTCAAATCCCGGCGATGATATTGAAGTTTTCAGTCGTTGGATTCTACTTTCCAACCTTGCCCAACATACAGCCTGTGTGGAAAAATAATTAATCTAGTACATAGACTTTGTAAATTAGTTTTAGTCGTGTTGCAATTAATGAAATCTTGCAATGAGTGTTTTATAGCCTACATCCATCATTCCCAATTTTGACATTTTTTCCTTCGTCAAATAAAATCGTATTTTCACCGCAAAATCAAGTAATACAAAAGAAAAATTGCTTTACTAAATGCATGCAAGATAATTCTGAAAACACCACATTTTTTCAAAAATGTATAAAACTGATAAAATGAACGAGCTCAAATACCGCCAAAACACGTAAACTATATTACCATTTGATCTTTATGTCCAAAAAGAACTATGTTTTTCCCACTTAATTTAGCTGCTAGAATTTTTTTGAAGTGCAGACGAAAGCTTTCTCGAGGGGATGTAGGTATAACATCAATACGTGCTTTCCAATTCAATAGTTATTTTATCTGTTGATTGAGAAATTTAATATGCATTTGTTGTAACCGAGCGAAGTGGCGCCGTGGTAACGTATGTGACTCGTATTCGGGAGGTTCCGGGGTCGACCAACCTGGTTAAACATTTTTTCGCATTTTTCCTCGGTAGCAATGCAAATGCTGGGTTGGATACTTTGATCTGCGAATTTTCTTATCATCCCTTTCATCAATACATTTGAGTTCCTTCTTCTTCACGGCCATACCAGATATTGGGCTGGCTGATCATCCATCCTGGACAAACTATGATCCAGAGTTTGCTTGCTCCTCAACAGGCTACTATCCAAGGCATTGCCTTGTATACTGTATTCACTCTTAGGTTGATCCGCACCAAAACAAACCCACGTGACCAGTGCACCGTGGTACGACACGGCTGCAGTGCGCGTAGAAAAGTAGTCGCATGCTAATAATCTAAATTTAAAATGAATTCATCCTTAAATGGTATAATATTCCATACAAATACCTAAGAGTTTAATTAGCAGTTATTTATACTGATAAACAGAGCTAGAAGTCCCAACATGCAATTCGTATGAGTCACCTGATCCGAGTATGCGCAGAATATTGTTTACAGCCAGAAACCAGCAGTTTCTGTTTAGTATCATATAGGACGGTGAATTTGCTTTCGCGTCTTCTTGACTTATATACAGCATAAGTCGGAAAAACCATCACTAGTGGTGAAACAAATAGTGTTTAATGATTATTATAACTTATATGAGAAATATCCAACACTTACGGTGAAAGAAGTGGTGAAATTGAGGCAGTATTTTTAACACTTAATGATTTCAGTCAAATTGAATAATATGTAAATTCAATAACAGCCTACCTTAAAGCAATATGTTATGTAATAATTTGTAAAATGTAAGTAAAAATCATTACATATGCTCATATTATTTTAAACATGTTCAATAATGTTATGTGAATGCATTACATAATTTAATAATGTAGCAGCTGTGAGAAATAGGTTTAAAGTTGCTAACAATGAGGTAACCTTGAGGCAATAATGAGTAAGGAATTTTAAATGCTCCTAGTCATTATTAGAGCAACAATAAAGTAAAGTTTAAGACAGTTTAAAACTAGCCAACCAACAACCAGAAAAAGCTTTAGTTAAATGCAGGTATTCTATTGGTGTAGGATTAGCCAATCAGAGACTTGAAATACAGAAATTTAAGACCAATCAGACGGTTGAAATCAATTCAGTTTCCTGCAGACGCGTTACTAACAGACGCAAAAAGTATCCTCAAGAAATATAATATGTATCCGTATGAGACGAAAAGTAAGTTTACGTGTTAAAAAGTGTAATTAGTTAATAAAAAGAATCTCACAGCTCTCTATATTAGTGAAGTGCTATTTAATTTGTGTCAAGGATTAATAAAAAGGAGTGAATTAAAACTTAAAATCTGCGTAAGCCTACATTCTTGTCGCATCACGCCCTGCCAAGATATCCACGTCTCTAAAATAATACTGACGCAGCCGAGGCAAACATAAATATTTAATAATTAACGAAACAGTCAAATTACAAAGTTAATATTTTTTTTAAAAACTTGAGGCAAAGGCCACCTAAAGTAAATTTGGGGCGAAGGCTACCGGAAACTGTTTACTATACGTGCTGTTGCAACTACTACGAGTTCGGCTCCCCAACAGTTGAAATATAATACAACTCCTTCAGTACAAACTACTTCAAATCGGCTTTTCATACGTAGTAACTCCAACGTAAACAACAAAATACGTACTTCAAGTTGGCGTCCATACGCGGAGCCAATAAACAAACTACTTCTTCAAAATTAACTAAGTTCACCGGTGTTTCCAGTACAAGCATAAACAGTGCTCGTAAAGAAAAAGGTGAAACAGGAAAAGTGTTATACCCGGAAAAAAAGAAACCGTGTGGAATACGCAATGTAAGAATATAAGAATTTTGTAAAGAATGCAATTTGTGTAACAGTGCACAAATTCGTTTTTTTAAAAATGAGCCGCCAACATTTGAGAAAGTGCACTTCCAGAGAGCGAATAAATACAAATCATTGCATACCTGTTAGTTTCCATTTCGCTCTCTCTTTTAGAATTAATTATTAATATATTGCAAACTTTTATTTAATTGTAACTGTTAATCTTATCTTCTTTAAACCTAACAAATTATGCTAGTCACCGTTTAAGTTGTCGGAATAAGGGCTTTATTCCTTTTGCATTACGTAGCGCGTGTAGTCGCCACAAATGGTCGTGAAAGTATGAGTATTTCTGGCACGAATGGCGGAAGGATACATTATAACGGTGCACTGGTCACCTGGGTTTTGTTTTGGCGCGGATCAACCTAAGAGTGAACACAGTTTAACTAACTAGGGGGAGCGTTGGACTACATTGGAGTGGGGTCGTGTCCCCGATGTGCCTATCTGCCGGGGCGTTTATAACTGGAAACTTTAAGAACCCTGTCATTTGTTGTGCCGTCACTCCTGGTTCCGGCCGCCCGGTGTCACTTCATCCCTTCCTCCCGGGGGCGCCCACTTGTGGGGAGTGTAGGGTATAATGTCCGGACTCCCTGGATCAGTGCCGTCATTCCCACCGCTTCTCATTGCATTCCTTTCCATTCCACTCCACTCCTTGAGGGCTAAGTCCTAAAACGAGGAGGGTAATCTGTTGAAAAAGAAGTAGTAGTATTTACTGTAGCATAACATTAGCAATACCAATATGCATCTGAAAATTTGGAAATCTGTTGATGATGAATGTTATAACTTTAATCTAACCTAAGTTTAAATATAGCTTGTAGGCTGAGACTGCCAAAAAGCAAGTCGATGTAATTATATTAGCCAAGAATGCTAATGAGAAATACTGGTTGTAAACACTGTAATCTTCTACTACGACATTAACACTACAGAACATGTTTTTCTTCATACTGTGGCCACCGCACGGTTTCTCGCGCACCGGCTGACTTAGCTTGGATTCCCGAGGAAACAGTTATAGTATCTCCGCAAACGCCTCACATTCAAAGTATGAGAAATTCATTGGAGAGAAGTAATTTTCTCGGGCGAAGTTACTTTCTATAAAGTGCCAATTCTGAGTTTGTTTATACAAGTGCAGTGGAGCTCGATATGACAGACGCCATCTGGTCATTCGTGCAAGGTGTGGTCGAACTTGGGCGTGGAGATCTCGGGAAGGGGCAGGTATGCTGAAACGTCTTCTAGAACATGTTCTGCACCCGTTTGCCTTAGAGTGTTATCCTGAAAGTGTTATTACATTTCAACAGGATAATCATTCGGTCCACAGGATGGCCAGGGTTCAAAAGTGGGGCACATAGAAGTTTTAGAGCAGATACCGTGGCCTCCTAAGTCACCAGATTTGAACCCAATAGAACATGTTAGGACGAAAGTAAGACAGGGCCTTTCTCGAGATCCCAGATTGATAATACTGCAATACTCTGGTATGTCATAACAGACACTTGAGTATGTCACTAGCGGAAGCCCGTCGATTATTTTAAAACCCTGTCGGATTCCATGTCCCAAAAATTGAGGGCAGTGATAAAAGATAACAGGGACCACACAAAGTATTGGAGTTCATTTTGTTTTTGCTTTTTCTCTTGTTTTATTAGTTTTTTGTTGTTTGTCTTTGTGTTCTAGTTTGCGAGAACAGTAGATACATATTTCACACATTATAAGCCATTTTGTGTTTCAGAACGTAATCTACAGCGATATAAAAGCAGATAATATGAAAAGAGAGAGATTGAGGAAAAAAGAAAAGAAAAAGCGTATACGGATCGCTGGATTCGAACCTACGTCCCCACACACCGAGCTTCAAATGCAGAACTGTAACAGATATTTCAGCTCTCAAGGTTGAGGAAGGTAGTAGCTTTTGCCCCACGTATGGAAGCCAATTTGAGGAAGTTGTATCGTTAGACCACGTATGGTACAATGTTTGCGGTAGCCTTCGCCCCAAACGTGTTTAAAAATATTATATATTTATACCCTTTTTTATAAATATTATCTATAGTTATGTTTTCCTCGGCTGCGTCAGTATTTATTTTTAGAGACATGAATTTCTCACACAAGGCGGGTGCGGCTGAGGAATGCAGGCTTACAAAGATTATAATTTTTACTTCACTATATTTATTAATCCTTGACACGATTTAAATAACACTTCACTGATATAGAGAGCTGTAAGATTATTTATTAATTACTTGCACTTTTTAACACGTAAACTATTTTTTTCTCACACTGAATACGTATTAAACTTCTCGAGGACGTGTCTCGCGTCCGGTTAGGTACGCTATCTACTAGCAACTGACTTCTGAATTTGCACAATTTTCCCTATTTCAGTTTCTGGTTGGTTAATCCTACTCCAATAGAATACCTTCATTTAACTTAAGCTTTTATCTGGTTGTTGATTGAGTATTTTATGAACTGTCTCAAAAATTACATTATTGTTGCTCCAAGAATTACCAGTAGCATTATTAAACTTTTTTATTCATTATTGCCTCAAGGTTACCTCATTGTTAGCAACTTTTAACCTATTATTCTCACAGCTCCTACATTATTAAATTACGTAATACATTCACATAACATAATTGAACATGTACATAACAATATAAACATTAATACAGTGACTGTTACATGCATTTTATATATTATATTATACACATATTGCTTTATATATTATTGCGGGATATTATTGTATTTTATATTATATAATTTGACTGAAATCATTTAAGTGTTAAAAATACTGCCTCAAGATTTAGTTTATGAGTATTTACTGTGCATGTAAGCAAAGAATGGTTCTTTCAGTTATTCCCTGGGTTATTTTATATTATAAATAATAAACTATGTCTTACCTCAGTGTGTACAAGTATGAAGCAGCATAGCGCTCTTGCACGTGTGGACGAAGCTGTTAACTTCGTGTACTTCCGCGAGACCGAAGCAACACTGAAAGGTTACAGCGCTCAATAATTTCTTCCATGACTGTTCCTGGAATGAAATGTGTAATGAAAATACTTCTGCAAATGTTTATCGCAATTAACATGAAGAGGATAGAAAAGAGAAATTTTTACATTCGTATGGCTTTCTCACCTGGAGATAAACCTTTGGAGAAATTATGCATTTGTTGAAGAACAAAGGGGAATAGAGAAAATCGAATTAACATTAAGAGGCTCAAAAATCGATCCCTAAATGCTGGGCTTTAAAATAAATTCTTTTCATGGTTTCGCAAGAAAAATACCTCAATAGCAAGAGCAGGTTTAAAAAACTGCAAGGCATTAAAAATTCAAACAAATAATGACGAGTATTTTGTAAAATGTCGATGTCACAAAAAAGTTATTTGAAGCAAATAATTTGTGTATTAAAAACATTCATCCCAAGCTTTCATGTGACGCTCGGGAGCGTTTCGCGTACCTTCCAAACAGCTCTGTTTACAACACACATGAGGAAATGTAGAATTTTCTCTGACTGTTAAGTCAATGATTACCGTATAACGGTATTTCTCGGTGTTGACGCTTACAAGCTACTGAAAACAGTCCAGCAAGAGGTTAAGAAGGCATCGCTTGCCATCATAAGCTTCTCGATTCAAATCTCACATTAGTTATTGTTATTTTTATGTTTTTAATTGTATGACTGGATTTGTAGAACATAATATTGCATTAATATAACTTTAGTATTTTAAGTTTTAGGAATATCTATGTACGCAAAACATAATTTTATTAAAACGCACGTTATAAATAACTAAAGAAATAAATGCAAATAAACCATAATCTTTTAAAACTAAAATATATAAAAAATAAAAAATTCTGGTGTGTTACACTCACATGACTTTCTCTACTCTTGTACAATCTATTTTTACAAACGCCTATTCTCCATATGCTTCATATTAATCGAGATATCGAGATGTCAATCTTATTGGTAATTTTCTTGTAGATGCAAGGGAAATATGGTAGCTTATAAGCGATAGTCAAATATTTTAACGCTGGTTGCTATGTGGCGCATTCCATTCTCTTTGCATGTCCAGGAAATAAAAAAAATGAATAACGAATTTGAGAAAAAGTATAAGTATTGGAAAATTTAAGGAAATAACCAGCAATATCTCGAAAACGGTTCACTCAACAAAAAAAAGTTATATGATATAAGTTGTGTATTTTAACGCGATCTACATTTTTTGTGTAGTAAAATTTTGTCTATCTCTTATGGTTTACCAGTTATGCAAAAGTCGTTCATAATGAAGAATACTTTTGGAGACATTCCCAGAAATTTCGAGATATGCATTTCATTTCTCATGACATTATCTTAAACATATGATATTTTTATCAAAATCGTTAGAGCCATTTTTGAGAAAATTAAAATTTTCGAAAAATGTTCCATGTAAAGGGTAGTCTGGGGTGAGGGGATTTTCTTGAAAATCTTCGTGTCTCATCTCTGGAAGATACTGAACGTAAATACCAAGTTTGGTGTTTATCCAACTGTTAGTTTTTGAGTTATGCTGTTCACAGACACACACACGGACATGTTTCCAAAAATGCTTTATTTGGATTCAGGAGGTCTCAAAACATGTATTTCCGGTGAAATCTCGGTATCGAATTTTTGGGTGGAATGCAATACTTCCCCTACTTACTATACGTAGTAGAGAAAGTAAAAAATGAATTGAGAAAATAAGTATTGAAAACTTTAAGGGAATAACAAGCAATATCTCGAACATAGTTCAATCAACAACAAAAACGTATATGACATAAATTGTGTATTTTAACGCGATCTACATTTTTTGTGTAGTAAAATTTTGTCTATGTCTTATGGTCTACCAGATATGCAAAAGTCGTTCACAATGAAGAATACTTTTGGAGGCATTCCCAGAATTCGAGATATACATTTCAATTGCCATGAAAATATCTTTAACATGTGATACTTTAATCAAAATCGTTAGAGGCATTTTTGAGAAAATTAAGTTTCAAAAAATGTTCCATGTAAAGGGTAATCTGGGGTGGGTGGAGTTTCTTGAAAACCTTTGTGTCGCATCTCTGGAAGATACTGAACCTAAATACTAAGTTTGGTGTTTATCCGACTGTTTGTTTCTGAGTTATGTTGTTCACAGACACACACACAGAATATTACAGAATCCCATAAGAAACTATACATAATTCTTTTTTTTATTGAAAAAGTGTTATTTTAGCCATTCAAAATATACACACAGAAAGCAAACTTATCCAGGAAACACAAGATGTCATATAACCATGCACTGGAACAAGGAAAACAAGTAATATTATTTTGGATTCCATCGCACCAACAAATAGGAAGTAAAGAGAGAGCGGACGAAGCAACGGCCATCGAAGAACCAACATTTAATGCAGAGATAACAACAAGGAATTCAGACTTAGCCCTATACATCCGAACCAAAATAATTACCTCGTGGGAAAAAATATGGCCTCAAAATCCGGGAATCAAGTCAGTTACTGTAATAGGATCTTCAAAACACAAATGTATTTTTACAGTGTTAAAACAGGAAACATCGAATTATCATTACCCGGTTAAGAATTGGACATACAAAGATGACACACTCCTATCTGATCACACCGCAGTGTTCAACATGCAAAGCTCCATTGAACAGTTTCCCATGTACTCACAGAATACCAACGTTATAACTCACACAGGAAAATATATAACATCCAAAATAATACTCGCTGTCTTAATGATTAAACAATGTATAAAAGAGTTATAATATTCTTACAAAATATGCAACTGTGTAATGAAATTTAACAAAATTGTGATATAATTATAACTGTCCTTTAATTATATTGTTCACATAAGAAAATAGTTATCTGTTTATTACCAAATGATATGTATGTACGAGGGCAGTTCCAAATGTACCGACCTGACGTATATATAGCGGTTGTAATTTAAAACAAATGACAATGGTAAAAAGTATCACCATTATAAAGCTTAGGGTTGAAGTTTGACGATGCTACGTTGCCATTAATAGTGAACTCTCTCAGCGAATTAGTAAATATGGATAAATCTGGCCATGGTTATGTAATGCAATAGTTTCATTTGAAAGGTCTTAGTCCAATTAATATTAAGCTGAGCTAGATTATACTCTGGGGGAGTCTGCTCCTTTGTTTATAACAGTAAAATATTGCCAAGACGAACATCACCGTGGTGGACCAAATTAGGTGACCAGGCCAGAAATTGTTAGGAAAATCCACAAAATGGTATTGGATAGCCGTCAACTGAAATTGCGCGAGCTAGCAGACATCGTAGGCATTTCAAAAACTGCTGTATATCGCACACTAACTGAAAATTTAGACATGAGAAAGTTGTGCGCAAGATGGGTGCCGCCTTTACTCACAATGGAAAAAGACTGTGTCGTCAGGATGTTTCAGTCGGGTTTTTGGCGATGTTTCGCTGCAATAAAGAAGGGTTTTTGCGTAGATTCATAACCATTAATGAAACATGGGTCCATCACTTCACACCTGAGACGAAGGAACAGTCAAAGCAGTGAACTGAAAGGGGAGAATCGGCTCCAAAGAAGGTGAAGACAGTTCCATCTTCAGGCAAGGACATGGCGTCAGTTTTTTGGTATGCGCGTAGGATAACTTTCATTGATTATCTTCCAAATGAAACGCAATTAACGGCGAGTATTATGTACTTTTTGCAGCATTTGATGAAATCTAGCAAAAACGACCGCATTTAGCGAAAAAGAAAGTTCTTCTTTATCAAGACAATGCACCACCTCACACATCCATTATCTCCATGGCCAAAATCAATGAGCTAAAGTTCGAATTGCTTCCTCATGCACCCTATTCGCCAGACCTAGCCCACTCTGATTATTTTCTGTTTCCAAAGTTGAAGAAATGGCTTGGTGGTAAAACATTTGCCAACAATGAAGAGGTGGAGTATGCAGTTGATGGCTATCTTGCAGAACTCGACGGTTCTCACTATAAACAGGGTATCGAAGCTATTGAACATCGCTGAGAAAAGTGTATCGAGCTGAAACGAGACTATGTAGAGAAATAAAGATGTTTTTTTCCCAAACATTTTGTGTTTTCTTTGTTAGGTCCGGTACTTCTGGGACAGCCCTCGTATATTCCTATACATCTATTAATGTTCAACCACCAGTACATTAATGTAAGGGTCGAACATAGACCTTTGTGAGTTAAAGCGACCTAAAATAAATAAATTAAAAAAAATTATGTGGAATGCAATAGTTCCATAGTAAAAGATTTGTAAAAAGCTGCTAATGTATCTATATTCTACGGCTCCCTTAGTTGTGTCTAAATAAATGCTGCTTACCTTGTTTAGCTTAGTTATGTCTGCCTTATTGACACTACATACGAAGCGAAAGTGAACCGCATTGCATTAGAATGCAGGAAGCGACCGTGGCAATTAAAGTGGTAATATTAGATCTTGACCTTCAAATTTTGTCCTACTCACAGTGACATACTTAAATTAGTTTCTCTTCCTACTTGAACGAATTGCCACTATTTGGTTGCGATCGAATACTTCAGTGAACACCAGTTGGGAGTGCTATCAGCGGAGAAACAAGTGAAGAGTGTGCTGTGTAACGTTTTATACGGAATATGTTTACTTGGGGTAACATAATAGTGAACACATATTAATCTGTTGCTTTTTAACCCTCCGGATTCTTAAATCTATATAAATTCTAATGGTTTGTGTATTAATACCTCCAAATTTCTCTACTTCTTGCATATAGTAAGTAGAGGAGGTCGTATACCATGCAAAAATTTCACAAATGCATGTTTTGAGGTAAACTGAATCCAAATCTAGCCTTTTTAGAGTGTGTGCGTCGATGAACAACATAAACCAAAAATATTAGTTACAATAACACATGACTTTTTCATTCCTCTAGCGTCTATTTTTGTATAGTTTTTAAAATATTCTTTAAAATATTGTGTTTTATTATTTACATCGTATTAATCGGAATAAACGTTTTCAGGAATCGTACATTGCACATTTGTTGTGGGTATAAACGGGACTGAATTGGATTGTGAGGAAGAGGGGTTTCGGCACGGATCCAGGAGGATATTGTATCGACGTGCCACGAGGGAGGGATAAGGTAAAGAGAAACATTTCGCAGTTGGAACCAGAATTGCCGGCATAGTAATGGCAGGGTTCCTACAATTTCCAGATTGAAACGCCCCGGCATTCGGATACGCAGACCGAAAACCAGTCGAAAGCCTGCGAACGGAGAAAGTTCGCAGAGAGCATCCCTTTTCCCTTCCGCGCTGCACCGAAATACCATCGCCGACATTTCCAAACCTAAAAGAGATCAAAGTGGGTGAAGGATGAATCAAAGAATTAATGGAACGAAAAAGGGGGACAGGAAACTTGGGGGATGAAGGAAACCGCTCCAGTATTCTCCTAATTACCCAGGAATGAAACCCGAGGCCTACGGAATGCGAGCCACCGACTTCACCGTCTGAGCCATCCTGCTCGGTTACAAAAGGGTTACTGAAAAGGGATACAGAGTATCAAGTGTTTAAAAGCGTGTCGTTATATGTTCGCTTCGAAACCCATACTCTTTCCATGATATAGCGAGAGGCAACTGAATTATTGGTTCAAACCAGCAATCACGGAAATGGCTGAAACCACAGAAAAGCTATTTGTATGTTTTAAAGTGATACGTGTTTTCTATGCAGTAAGCTTTTTCCTATGTCTTATGGTTTATTAGTTGTATAAAATTCTTTCGGAATAAAAACGCCACATGTTTACGATATTTGCATAACAAATAAAGTGCGAATCCTAAACTATGTGGGAAAAGGCAGTGAAGGGCTCTTCATTTTAAATAAATTTTATATGTTTTTACTTTCTCTACCACGTATAGTAAGTAGTGGAAGTATTGTATTCCACCCAAAAATTCGATACCGAGATTTCACCGGAAATACATGTTTTGAGACCCCCTGAATCCAAAAAAATCATTTTTGGAAACATGCCCGTGCCTGTGTGTGTGTGTCTGTGAACAGCATAACTCAGAAACGAACAGTCGTATAAACACCAATCTTGGTATTTAGGTTCAGTATCTTCCAGAGATGCGACACAAAGGTTTTCAAGAAGATCCCCCACCCCAGATTACCCTTTACATGGAACATTTTTCGAAAATTGTAATTTTCTCAAAAATGGTTATAACGATTTTGACTAAAATATCATATATTTAAGATACTTTCATGACAAATAAAATGTATATCTTGAATCTTCTGGGAATGGCTCCAAAAGTACTCTTCATTGTGAACGACTTTTGCATAATTAGTAAACCATAAGAGATAGACAAAATTTTACTATACAAAAAATGTAGATCGCGTTAAAATAGACAATTTATGTCACATACATTTTTTTGTTGAGTGAACCATTTTCGAGATACTGCTTGTTATTCCCTTAAACTTTCCAATACTTATACTTTTTCTCAAATGGAAATTCGTTTCTTTTTTTTGTCCTGGTAATGCAAAGAGAATGGAATACTCCACATAGCAACCAGCTCTAAAATATTTGACTATAGCTTAAAGTCTACCAATTCCCTTTGCATCTACAAGAAAATTAACAAATAAGATTAACATGAGGCATATGGAGAATAAACGTTTGTAAAAATAGTTTGTACAAGAGTAGAGAAAGTCATGTGAGTGTAACACATCAGAAATCTTTTTGTAACGAGTACAACATAAGAGTTAAGAAACTTCACTGGACGAAATAAAAATATAGATATCATTTAAAAATATGTTGTGATACATTTACATGACTTTCTGTACCCTCTATCGGTTATTGGTGGTATTCAAATTATTTTCACTAAAGCTTATTACAAATTAATACAAATAACCCTTTGGAGATATAGCTACATCACACATTTCGTTATAGATACACAGGGAACAGTGACAGTGAAATACTATATGCTGGCCTTAATATTCCGTACTGTTTCCTTGCAATCGCGAGAATAATCTGAATGATGAAACATGATGAGACATTCATGACCAAGAAATGACCATTCGAATATTTAATAACGGATATCTCAGAAACGGCTTATTCCACAAAAAACGTACTTGAAATAAATAGTGTGCTTTAAAGAGATCTACATTTTATGTGTAGTACGTTTTTGTCTATTGCATAAAATTTACCAGTTATACAAAATTACACAAAATTCGTTCCCAATGAAGAGCATTTCATAGTTTATTCTCCGAAAATTATTTGTGTTATAAATCTCTTTCATCTTGGTATTTTAATCCAAATGTTGGAGCCATATTTTAGAAAATCAAAATATTTAAAAAATGTTTCGTAAGGTTCATGTAAGGGTTAGTAGGGGGTGGGGGATTTTCTTGAAATTCTACGTGTCACCCAAAAATTCTATACCGAGATTTCACCGGAAATAAATATTTTGAGGCCCCCCTGAATCGAAATAAACGTTTTTCGAAACATGTCCATGTGTCTGTCTGTGAACAGATAACTCAATACGCGAAGTCGCATAAACCCAAATTTGGTATTTGAGTTCAGTATCTTCCAAGGATTCAACACGAAGATTTTCAGGAAAATTCCCCATCCCCAACTAACCTTACATGAAACACTTTTTGAACATTTTGATTCTCTAAAACATTGCTCTAACGATTTTGATTAAGATAGCATATACGAAATGTGTTTACATGACAAATATAATGTATATCTTGAATTTTCTGGGAATATCGTAGGAAGAATTCATTCAGAAGAAATTTTTTGTATTTTGTATAACTGTTACATGTTAAGCGATAAACGAAAACGTACCACACACAAAATGCAGAATTTTTAAAACACGTTATTCATTTCAAATATTTTTTCTTGTGTCATACGCCGTTTCTGAGATCTCCATTATTAAACGTTCGAACTGTTCAGTACTTCTTTTAAAGTCCCATCGATTTTGATTTGTTTCTCGCCATTGCATGGAAACAGTATGGAATTTTAAGGCCAGCATATAGTGTCAGTTTTTAAACATTTGACTACCGCTATATTTCATGGAAACAGTATGGAATTTTAAGGCTAGCATATAGTGTTCAGTTTTTAAACATTTGACTACCGCTATATTGCATGGAAACAGTATGGAATTTTAAGGCTAGCATATAGTGTTCAGTTTTTAAACATTTGACTACCACTATATTGCATGAAAACAGTGTGGAATTTTAAGGCTAGCATATAGTGTTCAGTTTTTAAACATTTGACTACCACTATATTGCATGGAAACAGTATGGAATTTTAAGGCTAGCACATAGTGTTCAGTTTTTAAACATTTGACTACCGCTATATTGCATGGAAACAGTATGGAATTTTAAGGCTAGCACATAGTGTTCAGTTTTTAAACATTTGACTACCGCTATATTGCATGGAAACAGTGTGGAATTTTAAGGCTAGCATATAGTGTTCAGTTTTTAAACATTTGACTACCACTATATTGCATGGAAACAGTATGGAATTTTAAGGCTAGCACATAGTGTTCAGTTTTTAAACATTTGACTACCGCTATATTGCATGGAAACAGTATGGAATTTTAAGGCTAGCACATAGTGTTCAGTTTTTAAACATTTGACTACCGCTATATTGCATGGAAACAGTGTGGAATTTTAAGGCTAGCATATAGTGTTCAGTTTTTAAACATTTGACTACCACTATTCTCTTTGTATTATATAAAAAAATGTGTAATATAGCTATTTCAGTAAAGGTTTATTTGAAATCAGTCATTAGTTTTTTTTAAAGCTGGCTATTGCAGCGAAATGTGTACCCATACTATTTTTCCAGACGTTTCGGTCCATTATCATGAAGTAGAAAGCAAAACCCTTTTAAGCATAATTTGTAGAAGGCGATCTAAGTGTAACAGGTATTATCTTTAAATACAAGTTAATGGGTACTTTTTCCTCATGTTACACTTAGTCTGAAGCCATAAATTAGAAGTTTCCTTTTAGATAATATCCAAGGTTTAGTTCTCTATGGTTTTATTCAAAGAAAATAAACTGTATTGAAATGTTGATATAACGAAAGGTAAATGTAAATTTAGCTACTCCCAATTACATACTTTTGGCTCCAAACAGTATTCGGCTCCACATTAAAAAAAAGTCTAGAAACGAAGTTAAGGGAGAGAACAACCTCATTTTTAGTGTGCATAAAGTAAAATAAATCACATTACAGTTAACGTGTTCTGGCGTTTTTAAAGTTTTTCATTTTACTAGTTTCATTATTTTCCAAAATTACGGACCTTTTTCTTGACGGACCTTTTTCTTAAAACAATTATTTTCGGTTCGGGGGTTTCAAAACATGTATTGCTGGTAAACTCTCGACATTCGAATTTTGGAGGATATACAATACTTTCTCTGCTTAGTACAAGCGGGTAGTAGAGAAAGTAAAAAGTGCAGGCATTTGAAAATTCAAAGGAATAACAAAAAAGATCTCGTAAGTGTCGCAAAAGCAATACAAAAGTATTTACATAAATTGTGTGCTCCGAGATCTATATTTTTTGTGTGGTGAGGTTTTGTCTATTTCTTACGTTTCAGCAATTATACAGAAGTCATTTAGAATTAACGGGACTTCACAGAGTGTTCCCAGAAAACGAGTTATATAAATTTTATTTGGAAGGTAAATATCATAAACATATAGTGTTTTAATTAAAATCGCTATTAGCATTATTGATAACATAAAAAATAACGAAAAGCTTTCAATATAGAGGGCAGTTTGTGGTCGGATGATTTTCTTGAATATCTTCGTGTAGATATTTGGAAGATGTTGAGCTTAAATATCAAATGTTCGTTGTTGAGCTTTGTTGTTCACACACACAAACACACACACACAGGGACATTTACCTAAAATATATCTTTTGGGAATCAAGAGCCTGGATATTGAATTTTTTGGGAGTATTAGAGAAAGTGAAAAGCGACATTGAGTAATTTCTGTGCATAAAGTAAACACTATAGATAAATACTTTTAAGAGCTCAAAAATGAGCTCTGCAGTCATATTTATGGCAACGAAAAAATGAAAAGCTAAAGTTACAGAATTTCCTTTCGATGAACACAAATGCATTTATATAACGTAAAACGCGTGGTTTACATATCGTTTAATGTATTATGAACTATATTTGAGAAACTATTTTTTTCGGTATAATTAGCATCTTAATCCAATATTTCCTTTTATGAAACGGATGTTACTTCTCTACTAAAATTTAATTCTTAATTAAAGAAAAACAAAAACTGTTGTGAAGATATTGACTAGTTTTATTTAGTCTACTTTAAAAATATTTTTGTGTTGTAAATCTGCTATTGAATTTTGTCGATTTGGGTCACACTTACTCTTGGATGAAATCTGTAACATTTTCTAATATATTCACGAGTGTTTAAATGTTTAATATCAAAACTCCCCTGAAACTTTCAACCATTTGAATTAAAAAGTGTGGAACACAAAGAATGTTAGTTAATATAAGCTGAAGCTTTGTACCGCGCTTTATCAAAATTATATGATGTTTTAAAAATGTTCTTTACTTAACAAAATAAATCTTTAGATGTAAATATAATATATAAGTACGAAAGCAGTACAAAAACAATAAATTTATATCTCATTCTTGTCAATTATCACCAATGCTTTGCCTTAATATAAAAAAATCTGATATGTTACACTCACATAACTTTCTCTACTCTTGTGCAAACTATTTTTACAATAACGAATTCCCATTTGAGAAAAAGTATTGGAAAGTTGAAGAGAATAACAAGCAATATCTCGACAATGGTTCACTCAACAAAAAAATGTATATTACATAAATTGTGTATTTTAACGCGATCTACATTTTTGAGTAGTAAAAGTTCGTCTATCTCTTATGGTTTACCAGGTATGCAAAAGTCGTTCACAATGAAGAATACGTTTGGAGACATTCCCAGAAAATTCGAGATATACATTTCATTTGTCATGAAAATATCTTAAACATATGATATTTTAATCAAAATCGTTAGAGCCATTTTTGAGAAAATTAAAATTTTCGAAAAATGTTCCATGTAATGGGTATTCTGGGATGGGGGATTTTATTGAAAACCTTCGTGTCTCATCTCTGGAAGATATGAACCTAAATACCAGGTTTGGTGTTTATCCGACTGTTCGTTTCACAGACACACACACGGACATGCTTCCAAAAAATTCTCTTTTTGGATTCAGGGGGTCTCAAAATATATTGGTATCGAATTTTTGGGTGGAATACAATACTTCACCTACTTACTATACGTAGTAGAGAATGTAAAAATAATTTTAGAAAAAAGCTCCGTTCGTGCAGATAACATAACTCAAAACCTAAAGTGGGATAAATATAAAACTTGGTAGCATTTTAGTTCAGTTTGTTACAAAGATGCGAAACGATAATTTTCAAGAAATTCTGCCACCCCAAACGCCATAATTATAAGATAGTTATATGGTAAATAAAATGTATATATTCAGAATTTTCTAGGAATTGCGTCATGAAATATTCTTCGTTCGAAGGGAACTTCCTTTGAGTTTGTATAATTGATAAACCGTAAGAGTTAATACAATCTTACTACATAAAAGAAAAGTAGATCTCTATAAAACAAAATTTATTTCCAATAACTTATTTGGTCGCATTAGCCATTTTAAGGTATCAGTTGTTATTGGTTTGGATTTTTCAATAATTTTTGTCATGCTGTCGCTATGCAGTTATTTCTTGTGATGTCATGGAAGGAGAAGGCCGGTTTATAGGAATCCGTTTTTAAATAGCTGACTATCGCTTCGATCTTTGGGATCCTCATTGTAGCTATATGAATATGCAATGAATCTATTTGTGCAAACGTTTATCTGATTTAACTCGAAGTTGGTATAAGAATAATCTTTTCCAGTAGTATTGTGACAAATGAGCTGCAAAACACACATTACTTACCACTAGACACTCAGCACAGAACAAATGTTACACTTGAATACTTTTGGCAGAAACTCTGAACAGAACACAACTGATTCGTCGAATCGCAACTCACATCTGAACTGCCGAGTTACAGCTCACAACAGAAGTACACAGACACTGTCCATTTTTCACTTCGTAACTACTTAATTAACTGAACACCTGGAGAGAGCATCCCCCTATATATTTGCCTCGCATACCAAGCGGAATGTTCTAGAAAGGGAGCCTACTAAAGCATGGAATATTCTGCAACAAGGAAACGACACGTAATGGGCTGTTCTTTCGTACTGGCTATTGTTCCGACGGCCGGTCGAAGGCCCCTCTCTGATGCTGGGTCGAGAAGCGCTTACCGGTACCCACAGGTAGCTTTGAGCGCGCGATCAGAATATTTTGTGGATGCTAAACACAAATAATTGATTGTGGGTAGAGAAAGTCATGCAAATGCAACACATCAAATTATTGAAGTATGATACAACTTTTCCTGTACGGTTTTCATTGAGGTGATTACAGAATAAATGTAAGTTGGCAAGTTTAATTCCAACGTGATCTAGTCCAAATTTGGACTGTCATTTAACTTTCTTAATGACTAGCGGCGTAATGAAATATCCTTTTCCGGATGGTTCATTCGCTGGGGAGTCGAAACAAATCTCTCCAATCTCTGGCAGTAACGACACTCACTGAATGTGACAATAGCCGCCACGAACTCGCTCGGAGAACAGCCCTTTTTGTAGCACCAGAAACGCATTTGCTACTCATTGACTTAAAAACTCGCGAGAGCGCTCACTTATATAGACGTTGTAAATTTTCATAGACTTCTCGAATGTTTAGAGCCCAGAACAGGGGAAACTACCAGAAGATTCTGGTTATCCTCGTTATCGCTTCTGGTTTTTACGCTACCGCATCTATTCATCTCTTGTTATCTCCCCAATTGCTGGTCACCAAACTCCCGATAACCTTGGGAGCTACGTCACAATATTTATATCTACGTATACAAAACTAGCAAAATGACATTATATTGGTATTGTAAGAGTGTGAGAGTATTAGCGACATGGAAGTCAGTTTTTTTGAGGGGGGTTTACTGGGTTAAAGACACTTAGAGAAACGGAGTATAAGACATTTTAAACATCGTTTTCCGTCACTTTTCATATAAATAAAGCATTGACATAAAATATAGCACAATAATCATAATATTGCAAAACAAATTAGAATGTTTAGTTGCATTATTGAACTTTATTTATAAATATTTGTCATTTAGCAGTGTTAGTAAAACATTCAGCGTATAACAATATCAGTATTAACTTTAGATCTATTTTATTTTTATTATTCTATTTTACATGGTTTCAAATAATTACTACGAATACGGTTTGTCCGCTTAGAGTGTTGAAAAGTAAGTTGGTTTAATTATGTTAGACATGGTGTTACAATGCAAATGAGAAACAAACAAAGTAAATGCTAACAATTGGTCCGCAGCCCTCCGTTACGACACTAGCACACCAGAATATGTTAATAGTTATTTATAGAACTACTGGGATTGATCATGGAATGTGTTTTCCAAGAACGAGGCGTGAGACGAGCTCTGTAATTGCGTGAGAGCGGTAATAATGATGCTAACTCCACTAGATGCATATATTTTATCCGTAACCATTTACTAATTTCTGCTTATGTTAACTGAGTTAATGACACCATCTTTAATTCATAAGTAACATCATCATTCAATAAACATGATGTTATTCTGCGATTCAACATAAACCGATGTCTAGTTAATGTTAATGCATTGATTATTATACTAAGGGTCTAGAAACAAAATAACTAATATAATAATATTAATTTGTTTACGGTAACAATAGAATGGTATAGAAATTATTTGGAATCAAGAAAAATCGGCTAGCTCCTTCTGTATAATGAGTGATTCTGAAAAAAGTATTCCTCCAGATATTGAAGTAGCAGGTTTGACAGCTGTTACATCGCTTTTTCCAAGTAATCGAAAAGTAAAGCGTGAAGTGGCAAATGGGCTGTATGTGAAATGGTTCGAAGTTAGGAAAGTGAGCAATATCGTATATGAGAAAGCTTTGCTTGCATATTCTGAGCTTTTATCACAAAGCTGTAAACCTTCGGCTATGTGGAACTATTATTCTATGCATGCAAATTTGTGATTCTTGGCAAAATAAGTCAAAATTAATTGATAGGCAAATCTCCCCCACTCCCCGGGCCATGCCACTGATTATGAATACACTTTCAGGTGCAAGTCCACCTGGTAACGCCATGGAAGATGTGCCCAATATCCCGTCCTTCTATAGTGGTAAGCACATTCTGGTCACCGGAGCTACTGGTTATATTGGAAAAGCTGTGATAGAGAAACTGTTACGATGCTGTTCCGATGTGGAAAAGATTACAATTTTGCTTCGACAGAAAAGAGACAAGGGCGCACAGAAACGTCTGCAGGAGTATTTAAATGACGTGGTAAGTTGTATATCTAAATAACAAAAAAATTTGTGACTTTTTCACCTAAGGGACGTAACATGATTTGGGCCAATAACCTTTAAGAATGTATTGGATATCAATCATTCTGGGTATGATTATAGGTAAGTAATCTGAGGACTATCGCCTCCTCTTCTGTGTATAAAAACATCTTTGTACAGCAAATATCGTCCTCGTTTGTTTCCTCTTATGGGAGATTCAAATCAAAATAGCGGGTTTAAGATTTGTTCAAGCGTTATGAAAATTATTAGTTTTAAAAATAAATCAGGCTTTCCATTTTCATTCTGTTAATAGATCACTTTAACTTTGGTTTTGGAGTTTGTTTCATAACTCTATTAAAATATAGTGACTTGTTTTCACCTTGCCAGTTTTGTTTTCGACAAAGTCATAATGCCGTTAATGCTACTGCTTCTCTTCTTAGCTAATGTCCGAGTTCTCGATAAGAAATCTCCGCCCTATATAAGTTCTATGATCTGACGAGAGCTTTTGATAACATATCATAGCATACCTTAGCGAAGAAAAAAATGTTATAGCTTTACTCATAGTATTTGTAATATGATTACAGATTATGCAAACAATAAATTTCAGATTATTTATTATAGTGCCTCTTTGTCTCAATTTTTATGTACCTCAGGGATCTGTTTTGGGTCTCACTTTGTTTTTTATCTATATTAGTAACGCCTTTGAGCCGTGATAATAAGTGAGTACCTTATCTATTGTTTGATGTTACCGTTTTAATTTCTACCAACCATTATTTGGATTCATATAAGTGTTTGAGGGAGATACCATACCCACGTCTTAGTTTTCTGTTAGTAAGTTATGTGTTAAAGATTATAAAGTCACCATGACTTTCATAAGAATGCTAAACCTTTGGGTATTATCATTTGACAAGGTATAGGATAGGATGCTAACTTTAATGTGATATAAAGAAAGCTAATCTGTATATTACGTAGCATAATGTTGAAATCAATGTCTTATTATAAGAGTGTTATGCGTTTGTATATAGTCATTTTTACTGTTATGGGGGTAATCACACACAGCTATTAATATTTTTGAACTTCAAAAGAGAACCCTAAGAATTGTCCTAGGTCTCACATAGGAATCATTGTGGACCTCTCTTCAAATCATACAATATTCTAATTCTTTTTTCACTTTGTCTTGCAGTGTTTATTTTTGTCAGTTTGCATCATGATAAATTTAAATTTTATTCTGATTTCCATAAAATAAAGAAACTGTCATAATTATGGACCTGGCTTTTGTAACTTCAAAACTAATCCGTATAGCTTTCACTACACTTCACTGAAATTATATAGGTGAAATAAGACACTTGCTTATAATAAATGTGAAGCCTTAGGTAAGAACATATTGCATGTGTTAGTACTTATTCCAATAGTAAATTTTTTGATAATGTGAACACTTTTGTGTAACACCATGCAGTAAGTTTTGACTTTTACTAATCAATTTTATCTCCGTAATAAAATGCACTCACTCACTTTTAAAGACATAAATAGAAATTAATTATTATTCCGTAAACTTTATATTGCCCTGCGCCATGCGGTGCTGTGGGCCAGAGTGTGGGGCAGCGATCCCGGACACAACAGCCAACATTCCGGCTGGGGAAGGAGTGTTCTGGCTACATCACCTCCCCATATTGGTAGGATGATCGCTCATCCCTGCCGTTTACTTATTCAATTATCTTAAGGCTGTAGTCTCGTGTCAGTAATGCCAATAGATTCGTTTAACAGTCGTAATTGCACGTACTGCGCCTCACTCTTATTATTAGGATATTCAGTTACAGAAACTGAAATGAATTTATATTTTGACATATATCTATTGTTACATACACATTAATTAAAACATCCGTTACTAAAGCAAAGCTTAAATAAGCACTCTTAAGTTTAATAGCGACACTTAGAAAACAGATTAAGAAAGTTTGTGCGTTAATCTTAAAACAAAGGAATGGCCCTACAAAATTATTGAGAATTTTGCTATGATTGCTTGAAATTCAACGCTCCATTATATTTCGTTGGTCGAAGTGGATTGATGTCATATGAATTAAATAATCGTAATAAACATTCGGAATTAAACGATAATTGATATAATGGGAACAGCATTGAATTTCAAGGCCAGAAAGCCAGCGACCAGCGACCAGATTGCAAAGTTTGACTACTGCTATTCCCTTTGTTCGAGTACCTATGCTGAAATGTGTAACGAAACTATTTATGCAAAAGTTTATCCGAGTTAATTGAAACAGAAGAGTAAGCTTTTGCAACAGTAGTGGGAAGCGAAACTATATGAATGCAACACATCAGATTTGTTTTCTATACTTACTTAAAATTAAAAATTTGACTCTTTTAGTAGGTTGTATGAAATTTTCTACTGAATTTATTAAAGGAATCTACGATTTTTTGCAGGTGTTTGAGAGAGTGAAACGAGAAAAGCCTGGAGTTATAAACAAGGTAGAGGTTGTCTCCGGTGATCTCATGGCAGTGGGTTTGGGTCTGTCACCAGAGGATCGTCATATGCTGGAGGAGAAAGTTTCCGTGATCTTCCATTCGGGAGCCAGTGTACGATTTGACGACCCACTCAAGAAGGCTCTGGCAGTAAATGCAAGGGCCACGCTGGAGATAGTCAACCTGGCCAAGAAGATGAAGAACCTTAAGGTAGGTCATGCACTACAAAACAACTATTACATATTCTCTCTGCAAAATACGAACAATCTTAATACCAGAAAAGTTCTCTGAATTAAAGGAGAGACACGAGAAGAACATCTGATACGCACACACACGTATATTCTAATTAGAGGGACACAAAGTTTAAAATTGGAAATAGACAGCTTATCAGTTGTATTCTGAAAGTTTTTGTATAAACTGCTTATAAATGTTATGTTTCTGGAAGTTTTCGTTATTACAATCCGATACGTAGAATGTTTATGAAGTAAATCTTCACTGCTATGCGGGGTTCAGCTGGACCCCAGTGTTAAACTTTTAAGCTTTTATAAGTGAAATATCTAATTTAGAGCTTTGAAATTGCTGTAATATGTTACAAATATAATCGACCTTATTACTATAAAATAGTTCCGTAAAGTGTTCAATAAATATAATTGTAAAAAAATAACTTGGTTCATGTCTCATAAACTTTTCTGCATCTTCAGAGTTTTGTGTTGACTACCTTGTGTTTTTATTCTAGCATGCATTGTTGGTTTGAAATTGTGTGAAAATAGTTCAGTACTCTCCTAGTGTACATAGTAAGGTATATTCATGTTGAAACAGAAAGGTGAAACTTTTAAAAGACCGATGTCAGTTATGTCCTAAAAAAATGAAAGAAAAAACAGATCAAAAAGTAGGAGTTGCAAGATACTAAGAAAATGTAGGGAGTAGCGTGTCTTGGATGTTACACTTAGTGAACATGAATTGTAAAACTCCATGTTAAAAGCTAAAGCGGTACTGGTAGTATATTATAAAAAAAATTAAAATGAAGTAATGAATCCCAGTGAAAAATAAAAAATAGAACATATTGTCTCGCTAATACAATAGTACAGGAAAATAAAAATAACATTCTAATTTTCAATTTTGTTGGTTCTTTGACAATGTTAATTTTGAGGTACATTATTGGTAAAAGATGCTGAGTCATCAGAATTGTGGTTTTAAAATGATTTTATTTGTTCTAAGTAGAACATAAGATAATTATATTGTGTTAATTCGAGTTTTCTGCCTGGGGTCCACTTGGATCTCTCCCACTGATATAAGGAGGCACAAAAGCATAGCAGTCAGAAGGTTAAACAAATTTGTATTTATATTTACGTATGGTCGTTGTTCCACGCAGAATATCAATATCGATATATCACCGAAAATTCATATTCAGCGAAAGCAGCGCAGCACAATTAAAGGCTTCGTATTAAAGTTCAACAGCTTCCAAGGATCGATATGAAGGTTTTCAGTAACATTGGTAATGTAAAACTACACCTTGAATGGGAAACTTATAATTCTGTCCTGTTTTCTAAAAAAAAAGGGTAATGGAAGATATTAACATACCGTAGTATGTTTAAAACATTTATATAACATAAAATGTATATTTGTAATCCCGATACTATGAAGTTCTTTTCATTGTGCACGGATTTTAAATAATTTGGTTTAACTGGTAAACCATAATTTCTAGACAAAACCTTACTACACAAAGAATATGGATCTCGTTAAAACACACACTTGATGCCTAAATAAATTGTAGCATTAATCATTCTTAGGACTCCTGTTTTTATTTGATTTTTTAATACGTTTATAGTTCTAAGTCTTAATTATTTCTCATTCTGCAAACGTTTATCTTGTTAACACTTAATGGCTTGGAAACTTAGGTTTTTGTAAGCGAGTTTGACGAAGAGATGTAAGAGTAAACGATACTGTGTAGAGAAAGTCATCTCCCCACATATACGAGGGCTGATCAACAAAGACTGAGACTGATTTTTTTTCACAAATGTTTATTACTCCAATTCTATGTTTACATGATCTTTTTCAAAGTAGTCCCCTCCTACTTCAATGCACTTTTTATACCGTCTCTGCTAGTCCTTGAACACGTGCTGCAGACCATTCTTTGTCAGTTCCTTGAGAATCGCCTCACTTTTCTTGAGCACTGCTTCAGAGTTCTCAATCGAATACCCCTAAGCTTTGCCTTTAGTGATGGGAATAAAAAAAGTCACAAGGTGCAAGATCGGGGCTATAAGGTGGATGTGGTACATAGGTAATGTTAAATCGAGCCAGAAACTGCAGGACTTGTTTTGCGACTTGAGGCCGTGCATTGTCATGATGAAGTCGCCAACCAGTCCGAGAAAGCTCTGGTCGTTTCTTTACAATGTGCTTCCTCAGTGTAGCCAATACTGACGTGTAGTATGCTGCTGTAACAGTAATGTGAGCTGGAACTGCATGCTGGTAAATCATTCCATTACAGTCAAAAATGTGATCACCATCACTTTCCCTGCAGATGGAATAACTTTTGCCTTTTTTGGTGTTGGAGAACCTGCCGATTTCCACACTGTGCTGGCTTGTTTTCCTTCAGGATCATAATGATGCAGCCATGACTCATCACCGGTGATAATCGATTTAAAAATGCATCACCTCCATTGTCTGGTATGCGAAATACACGTAGGGTCTACAAAATAGAGCATTACTATCAACCTACAAATACGAGAGTGCTGCCGCCTACCAACATTATACATAAAACCCGCTCTTTTTAAATATTTATGTTACAGATACGAAACTATCATGGAAGCTACAGGAAAAAATCAGTCTCAGTCTTTGTTGATCAGCCCTCGTAGTATATAAATAAGTAAAAAAACTCGGTGGTACGCATAATTATGAGCACAAAATGATCGTATTTTGTTGATAAACCCATTTCCAGAAACGCTTTGTTTGCATGCTAGGGCCACTCTCTCACACACACACACACACACACACACACACACACACACTATGGAGTAGGACGTATGGATCATAAAAACTGAAATATTGGAAGTAAACACATAGCATTTTACTCTGCTGCCGCCAACTTCTATATGTTTTGTATTTCGTCTGGTTATGTGATATCAAACTCTTAGAATGCATTTAAACTTTGGTGTGCGGTGTGTCGGCGGAATTAAGCTGCATGTTTCACTTAAACATCTGTCCAATATTGGAAACATGGTGTGGGCTGGGTAGTGCCTGTTAGGATAACATTGTTGTTAGAGCCGTAAATCTCGGTTGCGTTGCTTCGTACTTCCTTGTAGATAAGAAGCATCTCTGTTTACTCTACATTTGTGTACAAACTACCATTGTTCAGGCCCACTTTGATGATAGCCGAGTATGAAACTTGAGTAAGTGCAAAAGTTAAAGGCATATAAGGCGGGCCGTACTGAAGACTCCAGGGAATCATATGCTCCTACCAGGGTTGGCAAATGCGGTACATGCATCTTAAGCACCTAAACTGAGAACATGATGTTTATTAATTACGCTCGGATAAATGTTGTAAAAAACATATTATAGTTTCTGATGTTATAATTATGTAGAATGTTATTCTCTAATCATGGCTATACAAAAATCCCGTCTCTACTATACTTAGAACGTGAGCTATGCACCCTTTTTATCGTCACTCAATATTCATTCAACATTAAACACCTGAAAATACAACAAATCCTACCTCTCAACGCTTATCTCGAATATAAACAGAAACTGTACACTTCGAAAAGGAATAAGAGTTAATGTTCAGTTCATTTTCAGGGTAATGGTGTTTTATTTTGTTATTAAAGTGATTGGACATGTTTTAGCTCGTGTTTCAAACTCTGTACTCGTCGTCCGGTCAAGAAAAAAGCGGCGTCTTTGATCTTTTCTGCCCCTCTCCACATGGCAAGCTGTTCTGAGGCCAAAAATAGACCCCGTAGAAATTTCATTACACGCAAAAGAGAATCATTAAGCTTGCTGCTACACAACAATAAACTATTGCAATTATTTTCTACTAAACGTTTTAATGAAACTGTTCCAGGATAAATTTGGAAATATCACGTTGATGTCAACGTTAACCATTTACAAAACTATTCCGAAAGATCCACGTAATAGAATCATAGGTGAAAGTAAGTAGGTACATAACGTCCCTAACAGCAATCCACAATAGAAACGGTAAAAATGAATACGTACAACAAATTATATTTATATAGTATACCTCATATATTATGCGTCAGTTGTACAGAAGCGTTTGTAATCTCGTGGGTTGGCGTATCTGCTGAAAGATCAAAATAGCGACAACCATGTGTAGTGCGAAGAATTCCCCCGCTCAGTATTTTAAGGCCAACAGGAGTGGTGCGAAGTAATGCCAAGTGTAAACAAATTGTTTTGAATGTGTATAGCAGGCTATCAGAAAAAAAATCGGATGTGTTACACTCGCATGACTTTCTCTACTCCTGTACAAACTATTTTTACAAACACTTATTCTCCATCTAGTTCATGTTAATCGAGATAAACATTTGCAGATTCCATCTTACTGCTAATTTTATTGTAGATGTAAGGGGAATATATATTTACAAGGGCAATATAGAAATATAGTAGCCTTTAAGCATATACATATCTCTTAATAGCTGGTTGCTAGGTGCAGCAACATTCTCTTTGCCACAGATTAATACTCTTTGCATATCCAAGAAAAAAAAATGAATAACGAATTCCCATTTGAGAAAATTATTGAAAAATTTAAGAGAATAACAAGCAATATCTTGAAAATGGTTCACTCAACAAAAAAACGTATATGGCATAAATTGTGTATTTTAACGCGATCTGCATTTTTTGTGTAGTAAAAGTTTGTCTGTCTCTTATGGTTTACCAGTTATGCAAAAGACGCTCACAATGAATACTTTTGGAGACATTCCCAGAAAATTCAAGATATTCATTTTGTTTACCATGAAAATATCTTAAACATATGATATTTTAATCAAAACCGTTAGAGCCATTTTTGAGAAAATTAAAATTTTCGAAAAATGTTCCATGTAAAGGGTAATCTGGGGTTGGGGGATTTTCTTGAAAACCTTCGTGTCGCATCTCTGGAAGATACTGAACCTAAATACCAAGTTTGGTGTTTATCCGACTGTTCGTTTCTGAGTTATACTGTTCACAGACAGACACACACACGGACATGTTTCCAAGAATGCTTTTTTTGGATTCAGGGGGTCTCAAAACATGTATTTCCGGTGAAATCTCGGTATCTAATATTTGGGTGGAATACAATACTTCCCCTACTTACTACACGTAGTAGAGAAAGTACAAATAGCTATGCACAACGGATAAATACGGTTTCAAATACGCCTTGTTAGGCTGCAGGGAAAAAAATATAATTAGCTATACTGCATTAATTTAGAAATGTGGTGGTGTTTATGAGTTAATTTTCTTTCCTTTTTTTGTGTTTTCTGAAGCTTTTAGTACCGTGTGAAAATAAACAATTTCGAAAAGTTTTTAGACAAAATAGGACCTGTAATTATTTTTGTTTGCGGGCGTGCTTTAGGACCCAAGCGAGAGCTAGCTGATGCAAGAGAGGTGGAGGGAAATCCCGGAGTATTACATTTACCCTTTTCTTATCCCAACGACGAGTATAGCTGAAATATTGTTAATATACAAATGATGTTATTACACTTCCCTTTTTCCCGGCATGTTATACGAGTGGGTCAACATGTCCATCGAAATTGGAAGAGGTCATTTTTCGATTAACAAAGATGAAGTGATTCATTCTCAGGGTAGAAAAGCTGTATTTAATGTTCAATTTTTAAAAAAGAAGTGTAACTTCAAACAACTGGATTTCACGAGTCAGGCAAGTAGAACAGCTTTAGGGGAAACATTTTGACAAAACAATTGCCAGAGACAGCAGTAAATGTTTGATTGATTTATTGTCTGCTTTATATTTTACATGCAATGTATACAATACAATGGAGTTGCTGATTATTTCTCTTCAGCTTATATTTAACATTTTGTTGTACATATAATGGGGAAGTATAGTATATGCACTATTTACGTTTTTGCCCTGTTACTCTTTTTGCATATTTTCTCTAATTTGTTTCACATTTCCTTTAAACATTGCAACTTTATTTTTCGTAAATATTTTCCTGTTTCCTCCATATATTGTGGCGTGTATGTGAGCGCATTGTCACATTGGACACATTATTGCTTTTTAGCGACAGTATTGTTGGGTGTAATTCTTTCGGTTTGGGTTTTGAATCTTGTCCGACGTGGCATCTCTCCCCACCTCCCGGCCAGAGGTGGAGAGAGGGGGGAAGTAAGCGCTACTAATTCTTTTTTAGGTGTGCGTAGCGTGACGTCAGTCACTCCAAGCCCAGAGTCTGGTATGGAAGCGTATATGAATCGTGTGAAGGTGACCTCCAATGTCTTTTTTTTAATCTTTTGTGAATGATATAGAGGCACAGTGTGAATATTCAATAAACCACAGGTAATGTGAGTAATGTTAAATTATGTGTATTTTGTTATAAATATCCCACGACTGCTCTTAAAAGTGTTGTTAAGATCCTGGTCCTCTCGTTGTCTTTGTAGTTACGTCCCCCAATGTTTATGGTGGGTATCTAAAATTTAATACCTAGCTGCAAACCTTTTGGCCTCACCCTGGTATATAACAATATCCATTTGATCTTGTATTAAACGTATTCCCAACTTTTAGCTTTACTGGTAAACTTATTCTATTTCTCTAGTATTAAATTCTGTCTTCCTTTATCAGTATCATCACATTCCTGAATACCAATTGTCATTCAATCCATTACATTTAGTACATCTCTCCCCTTCTTCTCTCTGTTAAAGCACTTGAATTCATTACACATGTCCTCGCCCATGCAGACCCCACTCTGACGTCTTTGTTGCATACTTCGATGTATCCTTCTTTTCCCCATTACGTTTTAAAATATTATAATGCATTAATTGCCCTTTTCCCTTGAAACTACTTATGATTTCTTGATTTTAATATCCCCACCCTTGTTATAATTTATTTCCAAAAACCCTTTTTTTGTTGTTTCTTTCTGCCCAGGTTTCCTCATTCCTATTTCTTCCAATTTTATCTGTATCTTGTGCATTCAAGTTTCCTTTTTCCCTATTTTCTCCTATACAACCAAACATTGCTTTAGTATATCATTTTCCTCTAGTAGCTTTATGCTGATTGCTCTCTCTATCATTTTGCCTTTTACTTCCATCCTTCCTAGTTCTGCTACTTCATTCGGGGAACTTCTTGGCAGTTCCATGGTTATTTTGCAAAAGTTCCTATGTATAGCATCTACATTTTCCCATTCTTTTTCTAGGCCCCATATCTCTGCTGCGTATAACATCCTTGCTTTGATGCAGTAATTTGTGTCATAAATTATTTAAATGTAAAGAATGATTATAGTATGAATATGCATTCTTGTGTGACATTAATTTAAGATATTTGTTGATTGTAATTATTATCGAGAAGTAAGTTTATACTGCCTTACTGAAACTGACAATAATAGCGTGCAATAATGCAGCGAGGGGGTGAGCTGTTTATCATTTTAGAGACAAGGAAGTTACGTAATGTTGGCGCGTTTTCCTTTAGAATTTGCTGGAACATTATACCTAGAGCATATGTATTCATAATTTTCATTGGATATGAAAATAGACGCTAATGTTGGCGCGTTTTATTAGGCAATAGCAATTCAGTTATAATCTTTAGGCATATCGGGGTGTAGGAGTATAAAAAGGGCTAGGTTAGAGTTAGACCCCGTCAGTTCACCGAAAATATTTGTATGCTACACGTCGCCTTCAGTCCGTCAGTTCATCGAAAATATTTGTACGTTACACGTCACCTTCAGTCCAGCAGAGGTATGAAAAATCTCAAGTGTTGTAAAGTTAATTACACAGAAAGTTGAAGTACTCGAATTAAGAATGATCAGTAATGAAGTTATTATAACAGTTTCAGTTTGGCGAGTGTCAAGATCAATGTGTAAATGTGATAGTGAATGTGTTCGACAATAAAAGTGTAAAACAAATTCCTTCATCAGTGTTATCTTTGGATAAAAGACTCCTTTCCGTTTACACAACCTGTATAAAGAGAAGTGCTCGACCAAAAAGATCATAGCTAGCCGGAGGACAGTGAGCAACAAATTAAAAAAAAGAACAGTAGCATTCTTTCAAACAAACACTAATACTGCCGCAAATTGCTAACACCAGATGGAGCTAACAACCTAACAAGTGAATCACGTCACAAAATGGCTTCACCACGTGGAGTAAACACACATACACAAACATTATAAGTAATACCGCCGCAAATTGGCGCCCAACGTGGGGCTAAATAAACAAATATAACAAGTATACCATCGCAAATTGGCTCCCAAACGTGGGGCTCAACAAATTAAAATAAATAAATAATAACATTACAAGGATACCACCGCAAATTGGCACCCAGAACGTGGGGCAGAATGACCAGGAAAGGAGCAGAATAACCAGGAAAGGAGCGAAGGAACCAGGACGTGGAGCGAATGTAGAAGTGAACTGAACTACAAGACGCAGATTCCAGAAACAACTACAGGGACGACAGACGACGCGGATGAGTGGACATCGTAATTCCAAGATTACAAGGCAACAGGGGAATGCAACTACAGGACACCAAGACGAAGTAGATTCATCATAATACGACGCAGAAGCAACATATAATCCAGGAGAGAGGGACAGAAAGCTGGACATCAATGCAACATCAGCAGATAGCATCAGAAAGGTTAGAAAAGTGTGATTTTTATTCTAAAAAATGTAAAAAAATTTAAATGTACCTTAGGAGCGGTAGGATAAAGAAAACAATGTCCACTAATAATACAGAAGAAATAATTATGGAGGGAGATAGTGCAACAGTTAGCTGTAATTCAATACATGTTACAGAAAATAGCTCAAACAATGTGGGATTTGAGGGATAAAATGTTAGTGCAGAAAGTCAGAATAGAACAGCAGGAAGTGTTAATTTTGATGCTAGTATGATGATGGAAATTATGGGAATGCTGAGAAATATTAGTGAGAACATGCAAAAGAGTCATAGGGAATTAAGGGAAGATATTGGTAAGACTAATGAGAAATTAGATAAACTAATTCAGAGTAATGAGATATAAGAGCAAAAAGTAGATCAAAGCAGGGAAAAAATTGAAAAGAAAGTTATGAAGCTAGATAGTAGTATGCCAGAAATGAGAGATGAAAATGAGGAAGTAATAGCAAATGAGATAGGAGAAATTTCAAAGAAAATGTTAGACATGAGCAGGGAAATAGGTAACAAAAAAGTGAGGTTAATACTAAAAGCGAACATGTTGATGTAGAATGTATAGAGATAGGTAGTACAATGAGTATTCTTTCAAGTGAGATAAGAGAGATAAAAGAGGTTATGAATGTAGATGTAAATCAGGCGCAAGTTAATTTCAGAGGGGAGATATCAGAAATACAGAAGTAGTCAGTAATGCAAAGAAATAAATTGTACGAAGTAGTTAAAGTTTTGCCTGTAAATAATCAAAAGCTAACTTCTGAAATTAACAAGTACCAAGCTTTTCAAAATGAAAACTCCAATCCAGTACAATTTATGACAGACTTGTCAGAGTATTCTCAGATTAAAGAGATAGTAGAAGAATTGAGAATGACAGTTGTTAAAAGATGTGTTGTTCAGGAAACTTTAGATTTTTTTCAAATTATATCATGGGACGAAATTTCATATGAATACAAGAGGTTATTCATGAACAAATTTTTGAAGGTTAGGATACGGCTACGAGTAATGTTTAGCCACAGACAATTTGATCCAGGAGGGTAAATAGCAATGAGATGTAAAGAAAATGCTGGATAGTTAAAGATGACCTGCAGAGCAATGTATTGAAATGTAAGAGGGTTAATTATGTATGTACGTCATGTGAAAGCAGAAATAAAATTTTGGACATAAATAAATGTTTAAAAGGGAAAAATAACATTATTTTAGTAACTGTAACAATATTTGAAATTAAGAATGTAAAAATTGAAACCTAATATGATGTTATATTAAAGTAAAGGTACGTAAATATAGTTCCAAGAGTATTGTGAATATAAAGTACAAAGCAACAAAAATGGGCTAAAATTAATTAAAACAAATACTTATGTAGCAAACAGAAAATGTGAAACAGTGTCTAGATTTAAGAGATGTAAACATATTTGTGTAGAGGGTGAATATTTTTTGGTAAATATGTTTAATAATTACAAAAATTCTTGAATGCATAAATTGTTGTCAACAATATAAGAAAGTAAACCATTTTTGTAACAGCAATTAAATACTTCAGGGTATAGTATTTGCTATAAAAAAATTTGTGATGTCAGATTAATGTCTAAACACATTAAACCAGAGCCAGTAAATAGTGGCGAGATAAAGGAAAAACATATGTCGTGTGTTAAATACGTGTGAAGTGTTAAGTGAAAGTGATAGCGTGTGTTCCAAGATTTAGGAGACCAAAAACCCAATTATAAAATTTCCAAACAAGTTGTAAATATTTATAATTATGTTTCTAGTGGGCATATGATGCAGTAATTTGTGTCATAAATTATTTAAATGTAAAGAATGATTATAGTATGAATATGCATTTTTGTGTGACATTAATTTAAGGTATTTGTTGATTGTAATTATTGTCGAGAAGTAAGTTTATACTGCCTTACTGAAACTGACAATAATAGCGTGCAATAATGTAGCGAGGGGGTGAGCTGTTTATCATTATTAGAGACGAGGAAGTTACGTAATGTTGGCGCGTTTTCCTTTAGAATTTGCTGGAACATTATACCTAGAGCATATGTATTCATAATTTTCATTGGATATGAAAATAGACGCTAATGTTGGCGCGTTTTATTAGGCAATAGCAATTCAGTTATAATCTTTAGGCATATCGGGGTGTAGGAGTATAAAAAGGGCTAGGTTAGAGTTAGACCCCGTCAGTTCACCGAAAATATTTGTATGCTACACGTCGCCTTCAGTCCGTCAGTTCATCGAAAATATTTGTACGTTACACGTCACCTTCAGTCCAGCAGAGGTATGAAAAATCTCAAGTGTTGTAAAGTTAATTACACAGAAAGTTGAAGTACTCGAATTAAGAATGATCAGTAATGAAGTTATTATAACAGTTTCAGTTTGGCGAGTGTCAAGATCAATGTGTAAATGTGATAGTGAATGTGTTCGACAATAAAAGTGTAAAACAAATTCCTTCATCAGTGTTATCTTTGGATAAAAGACTCCTTTCCGTTTACACAACCTGTATAAAGAGAAGTGCTCGACCAAAAAGATCATAGCTAGCCGGAGGACAGTGAGCAAAAAATTAAATAAAAGAACAGTAGCATTCTTTCAAACAAACACTAATACTGCCGCAAATTGCTAACACCAGATGGAGCTAACAAACCTAACAAGTGAATCACGTCACAAAATGGCTTCACCACGTGGAGTAAACACACATACACAAACATTATAAGTAATACCGCCGCAGCATCCACCACTATGTTATAAACCCTTTTTAGCCACGTAATTTGCATTTCTGGTACTTTGTTCTCGCTTGCTTGATTATCGGTATTGCTTGTTTCCCCTTTGCCAGTACTTTTTTCTTCTATTCTTTCAAACCCCCTGCACTATTGAGCTTTACTCTAGATTCAATTTTCCTCACTACTTCAAACTCCGTTCCTTCTCAGTACCAATTTTCGGTCTTTCTTAGTTTATATCCTTTCTTAAAGATCATGATTTTCCATTCCTTTTTGTTTATTCTCAGTCCGTAATCTTTACAGTATTTCCAAATTTCTTCAATAGCTTTAGTTAACGCCACAACTGAAATGGATGGCACTATGCAGTCGATTATCATTAATTTAAGAAATGAAAGTGACGACTCCTAATTAAGTGTTTTCGGAGAAGATGAAGAGGACAACCCTGAACTGCTTGCTGTTCCATTGATGTAACGCATGTTAACACCATCAAAGTAAAGTTTTAATGTTTTAAGGATATTTAGTGTTCTGAAGTACAGAGTTAAGACCGGTACATGCATTTTTAAAGTTCGCTTACGTCAAACACAAGGTCATAGCTAAACTCCTGAGTCACCGACAGTATATATTGTGTGCATCACGCAACAGCTGATGCAATAAGTAACTCTTAACTAATGATTGCGACGTCCAGGCTTGTCTCCGAGTCTACAATTTGTTTATCTACGGTGATTTCCGTTCCCGTTTTGGAGGCTGCAGCGCGTAACAAAGATTTTCAGGATATGGGTTTAGAGACAAAATATGATCATACGGTATGCATCTATCAACCACTGAGACTTGTAGCACTACATTATACCCTGTATAAAACAGTGTCATAATATAGAGATTATGTTTTGATTCAGGTGCTGGTGCATGTATCCACGGCCTATTGCAACTGCGATAAATATGAAGTAGACGAGGTTATATATCCTGCGCCGTGCGACTGGAAGATACTTTTCTCAGCAATGGACCACGTGGATGATCATACTTTTAATATTCTTGCTTCAAAGTAAGTCTGTTAAAATCTTCCTTTTAAACAAAAATAATGTAAGCAATCCAGGTTCATTAAAAAACCGTAAGAAAAATTAAAAGAATTTAGGAATTCTTAAACAATTGGCTTCAAGTTATATAAACTCAAACTACAGAGGGGTACACAATTATGCACTCGCTCTTTGATAATTGATATCTTGAGAACAAAATGAACATATACTTACAATTCTTGGGCAGTTATATAGTTTAATGCTTCTATCTACCATAGAGATTTCAGGGCACAACTTCGATTACACTTTACCTGGACGATGGGTAGGTCGAAGAGGTGCCACTGAGTACCCACCGTAGTTTAACAGTTCTGGAATTTTTCCTACGGGGGAACTTGAAGCGTAAAGTTTACTGGGCAAAATTCGGCTACACTGAATGCACTACGAAAATCCATTGAAGCATGGTACGCAGCTATCACACCGGACACACTGGTATGTCTATAGTTTGCTCAGCAGTTGAACGCCAAGGACGCTCTAGAACTGCTGCTAGTGATCATTATGAATACACGAAATGAACGACACTATTTATAAAGAATTAAACTGCATTACTGCGCAAGAATTCCAATTCTATGTCATTTCAATGTCATAGGGGCTTTAAGCGATAGTCAAATCTTTTAAGATCTGGTTGCAATGCAGAGCATTCCATTCTCTTTGCATGTCCAGGACATAAAAAATGAATAACGAATTCCCATTAGAGAAATGTATTAGTATTGAAAAATTCAAACAAATAACAAGGAATCTTTAGGAAATGTTTCACTGGACAAACAAACTCATATGACAAATTGTGTGTTTTAATGAGATCTACACTTTTTCTGTAGAAAAACTTTGTGTATCTCTTACGGTTTATCAGTTATGCAAAACCCATTCAAAAAGAAAATGGCTTTTGGGGACATTCCCAGAAAATTTAAAGAGATACGTTGCTGTTGTCATGAAAATATAAAATATATGATATTTTAATCAAAACCTTAGCCATTTTTTCTAAAATCAAAATATTCGAAAAATGTTCCACGTAAAGGGTAGTCTAGAATGGGGAATTCTTTGTGTCGTATTTGAAGGATACTGAACCTAAATATCAAGTTTGGTATTTATCTGACTTTTGGTTTTTGAGTTATGCTGTTCATAGACATACTTCTAAACATACACACGCGCGCGCGCGATCTCGGATTATTCTCTAAACATTTTTTTTATTAAGGGGACCGCAAAACATGTGTTTCCAGTGATACCGAATTTTTGGATGGAATGTAAAACTTGCGTACTTACTGTACGTAGTAGAGAAAGTAAAATACAGAGACCATTGACAGGCAGGTAGGTCCGGTATGATAAAGTGATGTCTGCAAACGCCAACGGACTGTATGAGAGATGGTGGCAGCTTGTAACCTATGACGTCAGTGGATAAAGCCCAGCTACAGTTTAACTTCAATTCCTTTCGTCCTGTCTTTAAAGCCTTTTGAAATTCCTATGCCTGATTATTGCTTTCTGTAGTACTTAGCTTTAGTAAGAAAGAGTATTACTTTACATCCAAAAATTTGATAACGAGATGTCATCGCAACGAACTTCCAAGGAACGTGGAGGTTCCTCGCAGACAAAAGAAGTATTTTTACTAAAATTGCTAAGTTTACTGCAAAACAATCGTAACTTTTCACTTTCTCAAAAATGCCTGTGACGATTTCGATAAAAATACCATAATAATTAATGTATATTTTACACAAGCCGGTGTGGGACAGGGCTGGAAAAATAAAATCCTCAGACTGGAAAATTTAATTGTATGGTTGGGATTTGAACAACATCGACAGCATGCGGACATTTCATTAAATTCTCCTACAAACTCGCATTTTGATAGTACAATTAATTACCAATGACTGACGTAATAGTTGGTTAAACTATGAAGCCCGGGACTTAAAATACTTACGAAATTCTAAGTCGTTAGTGGAAGTATGTCATCTCAAAATGAATTTCAGATTCTCTTTGTGGTTTATCGGAAGAAATGCGAGTAACTTGGTCAATTTAATGTCGTGCCGGCATGTTGCCACGGTAGCCCATTGGTTAGAGAAATTGGACGGACCCGGAAGATCCTTCGTTTCAATTCCCGGCTATTGTATTGAATTTTCTATCTTTCCAAGATTTACCCACGGTTTGTATGAAAGAACAAGTAATTACCATTAATTGACCTAATAATTGATTAAACTATGAAGCCCGAGAATTGTACGTGATTGTAAGTTCCCATTGGGGTATAATAATAATAATAAAATAATAATAATAATAATAACAATAACAATAATAGTAATAATAATCCCATCGCATTAGAATCCATGAAGGGCCTTGACCTGCCAACCCGACTGCCGGCTTCACGCCCACCTCTGCACCGCAGGTCGGCGATCATACAGACGATGCGGGGAGATTAATGTGGCCAGCATCACGCATTACCCAGCCATAATTTTGGCTACCGTAGTCGGGATCACTATCTATCGCAGCTCCTCACTTTCCTCACGATGCTTAGTGGGGCACCTGTGGGACCGAACTGGTGCATTTTGTAGCCGGAAACCAAAGTTCCACACTGTAGCCCACAACATCACGGCGCAGGACGCCATTAGCGTATGTCATTTCAGTTGAATTTGTGATCTCCTTGTGGTTTAAATGCGAGTCAGTTGGGGAATTTAATATCGTGTCCGCATGTTGCCATGGTAGCTCAGTTGGTTAGAGCAACCGGACGGAAACCAGAAGATCCGTGGTTCAATTCCAAGCTATGGAATTGAATGCTTTATTCTGATTCTGCATTTCCAAAGTACCATAGGTTTAAAATATGTATATGACTAATATAACGTTTATCTTGTGCGAATCCTGTGAAGTCCTCTTCCTTCTGAATGATTTTGTATAACTGCTAAATCATTTTAGTTAACTTTTAAACCTTTGTCATGCAATCACCAAGTAGTTTATTTATCTTGATGTCATGGAACGAGTGTGCCATTCCTTAATGAGCATGTAGCGATGCTCTTTTAAAAGATTTTACCTCTCTTTAGCATACTATATCGCTAGTATCTTCAATGAAACGTCTAGTAAAACTATTTCTGCAAAAATGAGGCTTTTGTAGAATGTACACAAAAATAAAGATAACGGCTAAAGAAAGTCATCAGAAACACATCAGATATTTTTACCTTCTTATTTCGCCCCCTCCTAAAAATTTCGTTTATTAGGGGAGGCTTTTACATTGCATACCCAGACCTTGTAACATAAATTTTAACTGCCTGTATACACTTAAAGTGCTATGCACTTTCTCTATATTTGGTATCCTGGAAAGTTAGTGCATAAATGCGTGAACACTACTGTTCTGTAGTGAACCTTATTATCGCTCCCATACGAGTCTACTGATAATATAAATTAAGTCTTTTTATGTACTCTATATTATATTTATACGAACGAACTAATGACTTATTTAATTCTACAGAATTTTGGGCAGACTACCAAACACTTACACGTTCACTAAGGCCCTCGCCGAGCACGTGGTGAATGATGTTGCCAAGGACCTGCCAGTTGTCATCTGTAGACCCACAATAGGTAAGTTGCTACGTTTTCAACATTCGGAACCAGAAAGATATCGTGGAGTACATCGATAATTTAATGAACACTTTTCATCCATATTTCATGGATGTGTAGTGTACTCTTTCGAAAGAGGGGACTAACATTCTCACTCCTTTCATGTGGGTGAGATAATGCGTTCTTGAGGGTAAGATGACAGCTGCCTCGCTGTAGAATGTATGCTGAGTTTCTTTAGTTAATGTGTAATGGAATACTAATAACTTTTGCTGGTGTTATTTACTCCCACAACAAGTTTTGTTTAAACTTTAAATCATTTCTTTCTATATTACTTCTTTTTTATTATTGTGGCACAACACAAGTCATTTGTCTTTGTGTTTCGCTCAACCGTATATAAAATTCCTGAGCAGTTCACTCTTTATCGTGCCTCTTACTCACATTATTAAAATGGAGGAGCCTCAACTAGGAAGCGTTTGGTCCCAGGATATGGGATGACGGCAAGACTGAACAGGGTAACAGGAATGCCCCTAACCATTTGTTTACAACAGTTATTTCGGGTATACTGCATTTAACTTACAAACGTTTGCCACGGAACAATATAAATCATCATATCCAGCATGAACACACAACATTTCTATGACAATATACTTTGAAACTGTGAGTTTTTAGATAAGTTGAAAAATAGAAATGCGAGTCCTTTCATTATAATCTGCAGGCCTCACTACGATTATATTCCATTATGTACAATAAATTAACACGTGTGTTACTGAACCACCAAAAGTGACTGTATGAATTAAAAATCATGCTATCTCACGTACTACATGTATTTCACAATAACGCAGCAATGGAGGTTTTTGGAGAGAAGGGGTTCTTCAGCATCTAATTTAATTTTTACTTTCTCTGCTACGTATAGTAATGTAGGATAAGTATTGCTTCCACCCAAAAATTCTAACGAGATTTCATTGGAAATACATGCTTTGACGTTCCCTAAATAAAAAAAAGCATTTTTGGAAAATGGTCTGTGTGTAAATCTGTGTCTGTAAACAGCATGCTCAAAAACGAAAAATCGGATAAACATTACACTTGGTATTTGGATTCCTTCCGAAAATGCGACACGAAAATTTTCAAAAAAATTTTCCCACCACAAATTTTCTAAAAGTGACTAACTATTTTTATTAAAATTTAATACATTAAAGACATTTACATGAGAAATAAAATGTATATCTTAAACTTGCTAGGAATAGCCTGTGAAGTCCTCTTCATTCGGAAGGAATTTTGTATAATCTTGTATAGCTGGTAAGCGTTAAGCGATAGACGAAAACGTACAATACAAAAAATGTAGATCTATTTTAAACATACAGTTTACTTAAAATACGTTTTTCTGTGACATTAGCCATTTCTAAGATATACGTTGTTAAAGATTACAGTTCTTCAACACTTGTCAATCTTTTAGAGCAGAGGTGGCGAAAAAGTGACTCGCGAGTTATTTTGACCCGCAGGCGCCGTTCCCTCTCTGCAACCGTCCCTTTGTTTTTCACGTGCTGTGAGTGATGCAGTGCGTGTTGCATATTTAGTGACTCGCGGAAGGAAGTCGTTTTCGCCACCCTTGTTTTAGAGTATCATCGATTTTCATTTGATTCTCGCGACTGCATGGAAACAGTAAGGAATTTAAGGCCGGCATATAGCATCCAGTTCTTAAACATTTGACTATTACTGCTCTCTTTGTATTTATAACTAATTGTGTAATGCCGCTATTTTTACAAAGGTTCGTTTGGATTAAAATATAGTAGATAATAAAATAAGGTTTAGTAAGAATAGTTTGTATACCCACTAATAAGTACAAAGGGGGAGAAAGTCATGAGAATGTATCGCATCAGATTTTTAGAAAAAGACCGTGTGTGTCTGTATTTGAGACTGGAAACAGCGTAATTCAAAAACGAAAATTCGGATAAATACCAAATTTGGTATTTTCAAAGATGTGACACTAAGCTTTTCAAGAAAGATTTTTGAAAATTTTGATTTTCTCAAAAATGGCTCTGACCATTTGGATTAAAATATTATATGTTTAAGATATTTTTTTATGACAAATGAAATATATATCTTGAATTTTCCGGCAATGTTGCTAAAAGTGCTCTTAAATCTGAATGACTTGTGCATAACAGATAAACCGTAAGAGGAGACATTTCACTACACAAAATATGTAGATCTTGTTAAAACACGCAATTTATGTTGTATGCTTTTTTTGTCGAATGGGCCATTTCCGAGATCCCCCTTGTTATTTGTTTGAATTTTCCAATGCTTATACGTTTTCTCAAATGGAAATTCGTTACTCCGTTTTATGTCCCGTACAGGCAAAGAGAATAGAAAGCTCCACATACAACCAGCTCTTAAAAGATTTGACTATCGCTTAAAGCCTACCATATTCCCCTTGCACCTACAAGAAAATTAACAATAAGATTATTTCTGCAAATGTTTATCTCGATTAACATGAATAGATTGAGAATAAGCGTTTGTACAAATAGTTTGTACAAGAGTAGAGAAAGTCGTGTGAGTGTAACAGATTAGATTTTTTCTTTAAAGTATAATTTATTATGAATTGATTCAATGGAGAAATACGCCCCACCTTAATAATATTCTACTTACGCAGCAAATCCCATTAGAATAATTACAAATTCATTTTATCAGTACCATTGTAAACCATCATTTGAGCATGAGATAACCATGATAGTGACTTGCCTATATATCTCACCGGGGGTCATGCATATTAAATACAGCTTTTATATATTTACAAGTAGGAATGAAATTCACAGCCGTGATACAAAGATGAATTCATACTTATATCTTTCTAAATTTGGCTGAGTTGTAATAAGATCTGTAAAATCTGGAAACAAATTATCGTTCCACATTTTTAATCTAAGCAAGACTGCGCTGAAACATACTATGACTGGTAATTCATTAAAATGCAATTCTATGACATGGGCGAGTATTTCAGAAGTAATATCCCTAATTTTGAATAGCTTAAGTTTCTCTTACGACGATACCAATTACAGTGTTTGTATCCTAAGTGAACATCACCATAAATAAAAAGAACATATATATACAGGGTGGAAGATAGAAATGTATTGAATAAACATTGGTTGATATTATTGGGAAAAGTAAATGCCATAGTCGTGTTTTATTTGGAGGATTTTGAGATGTTCATTTTGGGGTAAATTTAATTTGTTTAAATTTGAACATACAATTGTGGTGTTTTCTCACTCCTTATAAAAAATAAACATTTGTATAAAGCACTTTGCAGTTGCTTTTACAAAAATCTGATGTGTTACACTCGCATGACTTTCCCTACTCTTGAACAACCTATTTTTTACAAACGCTTATTCTCCATATGCTTCATGTTAATCGAGATGTTAAACTTATTGCTAATTTTCTTGTAGATGCAAGGAGAATATGGTGCGTTTTAAGCGATAGTCAAATCTTTTAAGAGCTGGTTGCTATGCGGAGCATTCCATTCTCTTTGCATGTCCGGGACATAAAAAAATCTGATGTGTTACACTCACATGACTTTCTCTACTCTTGTACAAACTATTTTTACAAACGGTAATTCTCCATATGCTTCATGTTAATCGAGATATCGAGATGTTAATCTTATTGCTAATTTTCTTGTAGATGCAAGGGGAATTGGTAGGCTTTAAGCTACAGTAAAATATTTTAAGAGCTGGTTGTTATGTGGAGTATTCCCTTCTCTTTGCATTCCCATGCCGAAAAAAATGAACAACGAATTTGAGAAAAGTATAAGTAATGGAAAATCTAAGGGAATAATAAGCAATATCTCGAAAATGGTTCACTCAACAAAAAAATGTGTATGACATAAGTTGTTTTTTTAACGTGATCTGAATTTTTTGTGTAGTAAAACTTTGTCTAACTCTTGCGGTTACCAGTTATGCAAAAGTCGTTCAAAATGAAGAATACGTTTGGAGACATTCCCAGAAAATTCTAGATATTCATTTTATTTGTCATAAAAATATCTTAAACATATGTTATTATAATCAAAATCGTTAGAGCCATTATTCACAAAATTAAAATTTTCGAAAATGTTCCATGTAAAGGGTAATCTGGGTTAGGGGGATTTTCTTGAAAACCTTCGTGACGCATCTCTGGCAGATACTAAACCTAAATACCAAGTTAGGTGTTTAGCCAACTGTTCGTTTCTAAGTTATGCTGTTCACAGAAACAAATACACACACTCGGACATGTTTCCAAAAATGATTTCTTTGGATTCAGGGGGTCTCAAAACATGTATTTCCGGTGAAAACTCGGTATCCAGTTTTTGCGTGGAATACAATACTTCCCCTACTTACTATAAGTAGTAGAGAAAGTAAAGAATATGATGTGTTACACTCCAATGACTTTCTCTACTCTTGTACAAACTATTTTTACAAACTCTTATTGTCCATCTGTTTCATATTAATCGAGATAAACATTTGCAGAAACGATCTTTTGACATGCAAAGAGAATTACATTTTACACATATTTCGACCAGTTCTAAAAATATTTGACTATCCCTTAAGGTGTACTATGTTCCCCTTGTTTTGTATTTGCAAGGGCAATATAGAAATACAGTAGCTTTAAGCATCGACATATCCCTTATTAGCTGGTTGCTAGGTGCAGCACCACTCTCTTGGCCAAAGATTATTACTGTTTGCATATTTAAGGCAAAATATCTGATGTGTTACACTCACATGACTTTCTCTACTCTTGTACAAATATTTTTACAAACGCTTATTCTCCATCTAGTTCATGTTAATCGAGATAAACATTTGCAAGCTCTATCTTATTGCTAATTTTCTTGTAGATGTAGGGGAAAACATATTTACAAGGGAAATATAGAAAAACAGTAGCCTTTAAGCACATACATATGTTTTAATAGCTGGTTGCTAGGTGCAGCACCATTCCCTTTGCCACAGATTATAACTCTTTGCATATCCAAGACAAAAAAATGAATAACGAATTCCCATTTGAGAAAATAAGTATTGAAAAATTTAAGGGAATAACAAGCAATATCTAGAAAATGGTTCACTCAACAACAAAAATGTATATGACATAAATTGTGTATTTTAACGGGATCTACATTTTTTGTAGTAAAATTTTGTCTATCTCTTATGGTTTACCAGTTATGCAAAACTCGTTCACAATGAAGAATACTTTGGAGACATTCTCAGAAAATTCAAGATATACATTTTACTTGTCATGAAAATATCTTAAACATATGATATTTGAACTAAAATCGTTAGAGCCATTTTTGAGAAAATTAAAATTTTCAAAACATTTTCGATGTAAAGGATAATCTGGGGTGGAGGGATTTTCTTGAAAACCTTCATGTCACATCTCTGGAATATACTGACCCTAAATACCAAGTTTGATGTTTATCCAACTGTTCGTTTCTGAGTTATGCTGTTCATAGACAGACACACACACATAAGTCAGACACACAGACACACACAAGGAGATGTTTCCAAAAATGCTTTTTTTGGATTCAAGGGGCCTCAAAACATATATTTCCGGTGAAATCTCGGTATCGAATTTTTGGTTGGAATACAATTAAAATTTTCGAAAAATGTTCAATGTAAATGGTAATCTGGGGTGTTGGGATTTTCTTGAAAACCTTCGTGTCGCATGTCTGGAAGATACTGAACCTAAATACCAAGTTTTGTATTTATCCGACTGTTCGTTTCTGAGTTACGCTGTTCACAGTCACACATACACACATACACACACAGACACACATACACATAGAGACACACACACGGACATGTTTCCAAAAATGCTTTTTTTGAAGTCAGCGTTCTCAAAACATGTATTTCCGGTGAAACCACGGTATTGAATTTTTGGGTGGAATACAGTACTTCCCCTACTTACATTACGTAGTAGAGAAGGTAACAACAATTCTGAATTGCTGTGTACGAAGAGCGCAATGAATGGTTGAACTATCCATGGATGGTCATTTGAGGGTCAAGTTATTCTTCGTAATTGGGAACCAACAATTTTTATTTAGTTGCTTTGTTCCTCATCAATAAATAAATAGCTTTTTATAAACCATTTTCTAACAGAAACGAACATACAAAATGTAGGTTCCCATTTAAAAAATTAAATTGACCCTAAAATTACCATCATAACGTGCTCAAAACAAAACACGACTAATGGTATTTACTTTCACCCATAATATCAATCAACCTTTATTAAAACATTTCTTTCTGCAACGCTTAGTTCTGAAGATATTGGTCCACTGTGTATAATGCCGCACTTACGGGAATCTAATGCGGCCATGAATCTAATGCACATGCCAAATTTGAAACTTAAAATAATACAATAGAGTAGGTTGGCGAATGGTAACTTAAGCTTAATTAAAATTATTTTGTATAACAGTGGGTTTGTGCATAACACTTCTTACCTAGTATTTATAAGTAGTCTATTATTATCACAGACATCGTTAAAAAATGACCATTACTTATTAATGTGAACATGATATGACTATGCTACATAAATCTTTGAAATGAACAGTTACTGCTGCCAATATTACAAATATTTCTGCGAGCTTTAGTTGCAAGCTGATGTTGTTCTCCGATATTCTCTCGAGCTCTCCCTTCCTGCTTTTCGTTGCCATTTTTTCGTATAAAGAATCACTTTAAGCTTGCAAGTAGCATCATAAGATGTCCTTGTGTTTGCCCTCCATTTTCTGACTACCTACTATTTCTAACGCCCCCTGCAATAAGAGATCAACGCTAAAGGTAACGAAGTAGAGAATAACAACAATGCATTGTGACGCAAGATAGCTATGATAAATGTTAATGCAGTTACCGGCGAACTACAGAACGCTTCTGCGCTCGAATCTGAAACGCGAATTTGAAACTAATGCGCACCACAACTTTGAATACCCATTGATTTTTAAGTATATATGAAGTTCCCCTGCAAAGTTAATTCGCATCCATAAGTGTATAAAATAAATCATCTCCGCACTTTTATTCATTACATATTTATTATGTCAAATTCCAACTAGCTCAACTCTGATTTTACGAGCAAACTTATTAAAAAAAATCTGATCTGTTACACTCACATGACTTTCTCTACTCTTGTAAAAACTACTTTACAAACTCTTATTCTCCATCTGTTTATATTAATCGAGATAAGCATTTGCAGAAACGATCTTTTGGCATGCAAAGAGAATTACATTTTACACATAGTGACCAGTTCTAAAAATATTTTACTATCGCTTAAGGCGTACTTTGTTCCCCTTGTTTTCTATTTGCAAGGACAATATAGTACTACAGTAGCCTTTAAGCATAGACATATCTCTTAATAGCTGGTTACTATGTGCAGCACCATTCTCTTTGCCACATATTAATGCTCTTTGCATATCCAAGACAAAAAAAAATGAATAACGAATTCCCATTTGAGAAAATAAATATTGAAAATATAAGGGAATAACAAGCAATATCCCGAAAGTGGTTCACTGAATAAAAAAATGTATATGACATAAATTGTGTATTTTAACGCGATCTACATCTTTGAGTAGTAAAATTTTACCTATCTCTTATGGTTTACCAGTTATGCAAAAATCGTACACAATGAAGAATACTTTTGGAGACATTCCCAGAAAATTCAAGATATACATTTTATTTATCATGAAAATACCATAAACATATGATATTTTAATCAAAATCGTTAGAGCTATTTTTGAGAAAATTAAAATTTGCGAAAAATGTTCCATGTAAAGGGTAATCTGGGGTGGAGGGATTTTGTTGAAAACCTTTGCGTCGTATCTCTGGAAGATACTGAACCTAAATACCAAATTTGGTGTTTATCTGACTGTTCATTTCTGAGTTATGTTGTTCACAGACAGACACACACACACACACACACACACACACACACACGCACATGTTTCCAAAAAATTATTTTGTTTTTATTCATGGGGCCTCAAAACCTGTATTTCCGGTGAAATCTCGGTATCGAATTTTTGGGTGGAATACAATACTTTAACTACTTACTATACGTAGTAGATAAAGTAACACGATATAACAATTTTGAGCTTGTGGTACCGTGTTGTTTTAGCAGACAAACATTTGGTGATATGATTACCAACGCTGTGGCCAAGGTATCAGTGATAAATAAACCTTTTTTCTGTTCTACTGCAACAAATATAGTAGGCCAGGAACTTAAACCAGCAAATTTCTGTGAAATCGAGGCATATTTTGCGAACATTTTGTTAATTAAAGAAGTCATTCTATAATTTTATATTTCTGTTACACTGTACAGAAAGTTCAGTTTTGAGTGGTATGTTATTCTTTGGGCTCAGTGCTAAACGCTTACTTATTTCTAAAGCACATGTGGCAACGTGGTAAGCGATTTCACAGTCGCTCGGATGCGCGAAGGAATGTGTAAACGAACATGCAGGTCACCGTTTTCATTTTCGTTGTTGTTTTGTTCACACAGTTGTTGAGCATGTGGTAGAAGTTTGCGAGTTTTAAATGACAAATTTATTAATCGGTTACTTAAGTTTATATCAAGTAGATTGTAAATTTATTTACGGGTTTGTAGTAATAGTTATAGAGTTACACTAGTTGGGTCGAAAACATGCCAAAAGAAAACATTTCAGCGAGCAGGAAAGAAACCAATTAAAATATTTGGTACTGAGATACAAACACATCAAAGAATGCAGTCTCAGATGCTGCGTGATGTGCTAGCCTTAAGTGGTATTTACTCATGGACTGTTTTAAAACTGAAAACTTCACATTCTAGCGTAAAATCTTAATAGCTAGATGTATTTACAATGTTCGCACTGTGTATGTACAGGAATGGAAGCAAATCACAAATGCATTTACTACAGCATCTTGCAGTAGTCAGAAAAGCAAAAGTAACCAATAACTTACAATTATCTTACTTTAACGGCGGTTTTACTTGCGAAATTTGCACACCTCTGTTCAAGTTTTTGGTAACCCAACGTATATTTGCGAATTAATAGTAAAGACTTGTGTCTTGCTAAGTGATTCATTGCAGTCGTAGTGATTATGCAAAATAAGCAAGTTGATCTAGAAAAGCACTGCAGAGATGTACTTTATGTATTGCAGAAGTATTTCTGATTTTATTAAAGTATTCTGAATAAGTGCAGCGGAATCTCGTTTTCCTAAGGAATCTGACAACATAAATGGGAAAACTTCTGAACACAAAACTATGGATAATGTTATAGCACTGAGATTCTAAACATTATGTTTTCAAGTAAGCCTGTCTCACGTTGCGACTTCATAACCTCTGTTTGTTAAGGTTACGTTGTTTAGCAGAGGCACTAGGTTATTAAAACAACGGGTTTGGTAAACCGATATTGCTTCTTAAATTCAGCATCCCTATGCGTTATATACTCCACGAAATCGCTATTACCGTTAACCTCCAATGTAGGCAGTTGGTGCAAGATGGTGTCGGCTCTCCTTATTGCATGTAAGCAGAGGTCGGAACTTCCTTATGTGAATAAGAATTTCCTTATTTTCCTGAAAGAATTGCGTCTGTGTATTTAAAACCGCTGCTTAAGGACTTCATTGAAATAAGCGATGACTATGAATTCGACCCATAGTCATGGATTGGGGAGATTATGAAAATCGCCTTGCTGTGATAACCTTCCATAGGTCGGGAAACTGCCACCTGAGATTTCTGAGACATTTAATGAGCTGAAAATCAGCAGGATGTTTGTGTACTGCAGCATTGAGTGCTTTAATGAAATTGGTGTAATTGCTGAACCAAGATCGGGACGTCGACGCCCTCTGAGGACCGGGACATTGGTGAAAGCAGCGTTGACTTGTATTAGGAGAAATCCAATGCGAAAGCAAAATTAATAGCTCGTGAGATGAACATCTCCAGGAGATCAATGTCAGATTGCTCAGACAAAATCTTGGGCTGAAGGCTATCGCCGGTACTGCACATTTCTTAACTCCAAAACTTAAGCAGCATAGAGGGAGTCGAAATGCAAATATTTACTTGAGAGTTACGCTATCAGAAACGCAAAAAGAATCCTTTTTACCCATGAAAAAATGTTCACAATTGAACAGAGCTACTACAGGTAGAATGACCTAGAGTATGCCAGGACTTATGAAGAAGCTCGTGAGTCAGTCTCAAAGATCCAGAGGGGCCACCATTCCGCCTCGGTGATGGTTTGGTGGAGAGGAAACTAAATGGTGTCACAACGGTACACTTTCGCCAAAAGGGATTAAATAAAACGCCCAGAGTATATGATACAATCCTTGTACTCAAGAATGCGCACTGGAACATTCTGTACCAGCCCATAAGGCAAGATCCACTCAAGCTTGAGGAAAGTGTTCCAGTTTTTATTTCTACCCAAGACTGGACCTCTAGCAGCCTGACTTCAACTCCTTAGATTACAGGCTGTGGTCAGTGCTTGAGAGTATTGCTTGTAAGGAAAGGCATCCCGATAGCGAGCCTTTTAAGCTACCCCTAAAGTCAGCAGTGACGGATTTCCCCATGGAGTCAGTGCATACTGGGGTTGATGGGGGACCCGATAGACTTAGGTCCTGTATTTAGAGAAAAGGGTATCATTTTGAATAATAATATGAGCATTCATCACAGAATACATAGGTATTCAATGTTCATACTCAAACTAAAAAAAAGTGCAATACATTTCTGCCAGTATAATACAACTTTGTAACAGAACTTATGGCTAGACTAGGTACAGTGCATGTTACTAGGAACACGGAGCCATGACAACTCCTAGAGAGATAGTGCTATATGATCTTAATGACATACGTTTATATATAGAGCGTGCACATATATTATGAATCAGCTGATATATAAATGACAGATAGTATTCCTTGGATAATGGGATTTACTTTTGCTTAGCTTGCCTCAGGAAACGTAGAAAATTTGACCCTTTTTAAGTTAGAGAAGTAAAAATGCAATAGTAGCAGACAGCTGATGTAAATTACGAGGTCCTCCACTAAGTAAGCTTCCCTGTTTTATAAAAAAATAACATTACACGCAGTTTATCACGTTTAATTAATTTCATTTATATTGTACAACCCTTCTGTTACTTTTCTACATAGTCAACATTTCTTTACAAGCATTTTTGGGGACGTCACACAAGTTTTTCCTAGCCAGTGCTGTACCAGGTCGGATCTTGTGCCCACAACCAGCTATTCACTGATTTGACTTCATCATCGGTGTTAAAATTGTTTACCTTTGAGTTGGAGGAACATGTGAAGATCACTTTGTGCAAGCTCCGATCAATATGGAGGATACGAGAAAACTTCAAGTTGAATCATGAACCAGGCGGAGCTCAGAGGTTTCAACTAGGAAGTTTTCTCGTATCCTCCATATTCATTCGATCTCTTCCCAAGTGATTTTCACATGTACCCCTGGCTCAAAGTTCATCTTGGAGGAACCACTTTAACACCTTGACCAAGATCAATGAGAAGCGATCCAGAAGTCGGCTTCTGTGCTCGTAAACAGCTGTCCACTTCTGATTCATCTGACCTTTGAGTCAGGGATCACGTGAAAATTACTTGGGAAACGACCCTGACTTATTAGATCATGTTTTTATAGCATATCAGCAACGTACAATTTCTATATTAGCTACGTAACTGAGAGGATGATACCTAAGGTTTAAATTTCTCGCTTTACCAATATCTATGGGAGCCACTAACTGTGACGTGAAGGTCGAAGCACAGAAGACTGTAAATGCAGCACCATCTGCAATAACGACTGGGCAACAAATGGCGTGAAGGTCGAAGAAATTGAATTAAATTAAGTTTTATATATGGACGCCCTTTAACTGCTTTGGTCTTTGGCATCCCATTCTAAATTAGGCGTGAAAACTGGAAATTTTGCTTAGAGGCCTCTTTATCAGGTTTGAGTTTTTCTTAAGTGCCGTAAATTTAGGACACAGGACCACCGGCTTTATTTCCCTTCCGAAGAAAGCCATTCTAAGGATTTTTACGCCCGAAGAAATCCATCGTCGTCCGCGGGTTTAAATTCGCGAGCTCGGGAGCTACAGGCTAGCGTGGTGGCCATTGCACCACGGAGGACGACATGAAGGTCAAAGCATACCAGATCGCAATATAGATTACTGTCTGCAACAACGACTGAATAGAAGTAATGTGAAGGTCGAAATACACCTAATTGTAAACAGAGGACCGTTTCCAACGATTAGCAGGCACCGTAAAAGTAGAAACACACCAAATTGTAATTACAGGACTATTTCCTGCAACTAAAAAGAGTCGTGAAGGTAGAAGCACACCAAATTGTAATTCGAAGACTGTTACCTGCAAATCAATAAGTGATATTAAGGTAAAAGCACACTATAATATAGTCAGAGGACTATTTCCTGCGATTGACTAACAAGCTACGTGGAGGTAGAAGAAAACAGATTTATATCAGAGAACTGTTTCCTGCGATTAAATAGCAAATACGTGAAGGTAGAAGAAAACAGATTGTAATCAGAGAACTGTTTCCTGAGATTAAATAGCAAATACGTGAAGGTAGAAGAAAACAGATTGTAATCAGGGAACTGTTTCCTGCGATTAAATAGCAAATACGTGAAGGTAGAAGAAAACAGATTGTAATCAGGGAACTGTTTCCTGCGATTAAATAGCAAATACGTGAAGGTAGAAGAAAACAGATTGTAATCAGGGAACTGTTTCCTGCGATTAAATAGCAAATACGTGAAGGTAGAAGAAAACAGATTGTAATCAGGGAACTGTTTCCTGCGATTAAATAGCAAATACGTGAAGGTAGAAGAAAACAGATTGTAATCAGGGAACTGTTTCCTGCGATTAAATAGCAAATACGTGAAGGTAGAAGAAAACAGATTGTAATCAGGGAACTGTTTCCTGCGATTAAATAGCAAATACGTGAAGATAGAAGAAAACAGATTGTAATCAGAGAACTGTTTCCTGCGATTAAATAGCAAATACGTGAAGGTAGAAGAAAACTGATTGTAATCAGAGAACTGTTTCCTGCGATTAAGTAGCAAATACGTGAAGGTAGAAGAAAACTGATTGTAATCAGAGAACTGTTTCCTGCGATTAAATAGCAAATACGTGAAGGTAGAAGAAAACTGATTGTAATCAGAGAACTGTTTCCTGCGATTAAGTAGCAAATACGTGAAGGTAGAAGAAAACAGATTGTAATCAGGGTACTGTTTCCTGCGATTAAATAGCAAATACGTGAAGGTAGAAGAAAACTGATTGTAATCAGGGTACTGTTTCCTGCGATTAAATAGCAAATACGTGAAGGTAGAAGAAAACAGATTGTAATCAGAGAACTGTTTCCTGCGATTAAATAGCAAATACGTGAAGGTAGAAGAAAACTGATTGTAATCAGAGAACTGTTTCCTGCGATTAAATAGCAAATACGTGAAGTTAGAAGAAAACTGATTGTAATCAGAGAACTGTTTCCTGCGATTAAATAGCAAATACGTGAAGGTAGAAGAAAACTGATTGTAATCAGAGAACTGTTTCCTGCGATTAAATAGCAAATACGTGAAGTTAGAAGAAAACTGATTGTAATCAGAGAACTGTTTCCTGCGATTAAAGAGCAAATACGTGAAGGTAGAAGGGAACAGATTGTAATCAGAGAACTGTTTCCTGCGATTAAATAGCAAATACGTGAAGTTAGAAGAAAACAGATTGTAATCAGAGAACTGTTTCCTGCGATTAAATAGCAAATACGTGAAGGTAGAAGAAAACCGATTGTAATCAGAGAACTGTTTCCTGCGATTAAAGAGCAAATACGTGAAGGTAGAAGGGAACAGATTGTAATCAGAGAACTGTTTCCTGCGATTAAATAGCAAATACGTGAAGATAGAAGAAAACTGATTGTAATCAGAGAACTGTTTCCTGCGATTAAAGAGCAAATACGTGAAGTTAGAAGAAAACTGATTGTAATCAGTGTACTGTTTCCTGCGATTAAATAGCAAATACGTGAAGTTAGAAGAAAACTGATTGTAATCAGAGAACTGTTTCCTGCGATTAAATAGCAAATACGTGAAGTTAGAAGAAAACTGATTGTAATCAGTGTACTGTTTCCTGCGATTAAATAGCAAATACGTGAAGTTAGAAGAAAACTGATTGTAATCAGTGTACTGTTTCCTGCGATTAAATAGCAAATACGTGAAGTTAGAAGAAAACTGATTGTAATCAGTGTACTGTTTCCTGCGATTAAAGAGCAAATACGTGAAGTTAGAAGAAAACTGATTGTAATCAGTGTACTGTTTCCTGCGATTAAATAGCAAATACGTGAAGTTAGAAGAAAACTGATTGTAATCAGGGAACTGTTTCCTGCGATTAAATAGCAAATACGTGAAGTTAGAAGAAAACAGATTGTAATCAGAGAACTGTTTCCTGCGATTAAAGAGCAAATACGTGAAGTTAGAAGAAAACTGATTGTAATCAGGGAACTGTTTCCTGCGATTAAAGAGCAAATACGTGAAGTTAGAAGAAAACTGATTGTAATCAGGGAACTGTTTCCTGCGATTAAATAGCAAATACGTGAAGTTAGAAGAAAACTGATTGTAATCAGGGAACTGTTTCCTGCGATTAAAGAGCAAATACGTGAAGGTAGAAGAAAACAGATTGTAATCAGAGAACTGTTTCCTGCGATTAAAGAGCAAATACGTGAAGGTAGAAGAAAACTGATTGTAATCAGAGAACTGTTTCCTGCGATTAAATAGCAAATACGTGAAGTTAGAAGAAAACTGATTGTAATCAGTGTACTGTTTCCTGCGATTAAATAGCAAATACGTGAAGTTAGAAGAAAACTGATTGTAATCAGTGTACTGTTTCCTGCGATTAAATAGCAAATACGTGAAGTTAGAAGAAAACTGATTGTAATCAGGGTACTGTTTCCTGCGATTAAAGAGCAAATACGTGAAGGTAGAAGAAAACAGATTGTAATCAGGGAACTGTTTCCTGCGATTAAAGAGCAAATACGTGAAGGTAGAAGAAAACAGATTGTAATCAGTGTACTGTTTCCTCCGATTGAATAAAAGTGATACGAAGGTAGAGGTACATCAGATTTTAATCAGAGGACTTCTTCCTGGGGTTGAATAACATTTGATGTAAACAGAGAACTGTTTCTTACTGCTGAATAGCATTTGACATGAAGGTAAGAGCACACCAGATTTTAAACATCGCACGTTTGAAGTAGCATACATGATACCAGTTGACTGAAAACCCCTTCTACGTCAATGCGAGTTGTTTAACGTGAAGGGGAGATTTGTAATTATGTGATCTTGTCAATCATGTATAACTCAAATGATTCGTTTCCTTAATTGTTTCCTTATCTAACCTTGATCCAATCAGTCCCCTCTGCAATCTTTAAGAGATGTGTATTAGGTATTGTGTTGTTGATCTGTTAATAGTGTTGTGGTCCACTAGTGAATACAGAAATATTGAATATCCCTGGCTGTTGCAGTTCTACCAGCACTTAAGGAGCCTTTCCCTGGCTGGGTGGACAACTCAAACGGACCTATAGGTATCATGGTTGCTGGAGGCCTGTCGCTATTAAGTATAGCATATGCTGACCCCAATACAAGGTACAACTGTGTTTCAGTGGAGTACGTGACGAATGCTCTATTAGTTGCCGCATGGGAAAAAGCTGTACTCAGGTGAGTACTGGAGTTTTTGCTCATGACAGTTGACAGGATGAACACAGCACCTCAGCAGCATGACAAATCTTGCAGCGCCCCCAGATCGGAGTTGCCGTTTTCGGGTTTCGTTTGTCATCTAAAGACTGGCCCCTTAATTAAAATGTCTAATAATGCCCTGGTATATTTCTTCTAGTATTTCATCCTGATGATACTTTAGTTCTCTATTAGGTTTATGTTTAGAAATTCAAATTATAACAGGATTTGGGTCCTGCTTATATTTATAAAAACAATGCAGATGTTACCCCAGAAATGAGACTTACAAGCAATGCTGGATCTTTAGTGCTACAGTTTTATCTAAACCATGTTTAAACATTGTAATTGCTTGTATGCCACTACGAGGGGCACTATCCATACTTTGAGCCTTGGCAATCCTGAATGTTGTAGGTGCCATCTGACGTTTCCAATGGAAAGTTTGACATTTTTTACTATAATCTACTTCAAACATTTTGTCAATAGAGCGACATTTGTCTTGTGTACACTAACTTGAAGATTGTGTGTCAACAAAAACATGGAATTAACTCGTGAAAATGTTCGTGCAAGATTTATTACGACCTTTGACGTGGATTATCAAGACAAGAGTGCATCGATCAACTAACTTCCACATATGGCGACAAAGCTCCATCCTTTGTCACTGTGAAACGCTTGTATAACGAATTTAATCGTGGCCGCCGTTCGCTCAATGATGAAGTTCGTGAAGGTCGTCCAAAATCAGTTGTGCCAGAAAACATTGACGATGTGCAAAAACTAATAATAAAAGATCAACATGCGACATATTGTCAGATTTAGGCAACCCTAGGCATTAGTTCAACCAGCATATATAAAATATTGCATGATTATTTAGCCGTGAAAAAGGTTTGCTCTCGTTGGATTACACATAATTTGACGCAATCTCAAAAAGATGCTCGTGTCATTGGTGAACAAAAATGTTCAAGAAATACAATGGCGGTGCCTCAAAAGACGTATATAAGATTGAAACAGATGACGAATCATGGATCTATGCGTATGAGCCGGAACATAAACAGCAGTCGACTGTATGGGTGTTTCAAGATGAAGCAAATCCAACAAAAGTAATTCGCATTCGAAGCACTTCGAAGCAAATGGTCGTCTGCTTTTTCAGCAAAACTGACCATCTGGCAACAGTGCCTTTAGAGGAACGTAAAACTGTCAATGCCGAATGGTACACAATCATTTATTTGCCGGAAGTCTTCGGTGAAGTAAGGAAAACCAACAAGAACCGTAGGATCGTTCTTCTTCAAGAGAATGCGAGTGCACACACATCTCGTCTAACAACAGAGTATTTGAAGGCTCAAAAGATCGAATGATGGGTCATCCGGCATACAGTCCTGATGTGGTACCCAATTACTTCTGTTTGTTCCCGAACATCAAGAATACACAACGATTTTTGTTGGCAGAAGAAGCCGTTGATGCCTTGTTTTGGAGGTGTCTCAAGAAGACTGGAATAAATGCTTTTACAAATGGTTCAAACGGATGCAAAAGTGTATTGATCATAAAGGAGAATATGTTGAAAAAAAATAAAGCAGCATTCAATCAGAAATTACTTTGTTTTAATTATTAGGCTCAAAGTATAAATAGTGCCCCTCATATTGTCCTGTTTCAGAACTTAATACCTTAGTTATTGTGGTTTGCTCTGGCTATTCCATCCTTTTATTTTGTTACATCGGTAGAAAATATATTTTAAAATCATTAGTGTTAAAGGAGACGCATTTTAGTTTACTGTTGCTAATGCAGTGTGATCCATATAAATCCGAACTACTTTAATGGGCCATAATTTCCCTCTGAAAGCTCGTAGAAATGTGAAATTTATTCTCATGATCTAAGTGGCTCGGGGAGAATCAGTAACACTGTCAGTTGTTGACTGCTTTGTTGATTTCGATGGCGATTGCAAGAATTTTTGACATTGTTGGTAGTATTTAGTTTGTAGTAACAGAAACATGCAGTACTCACTTCGAGAGAGTGTTTTTATTGTGAAAACGTATTGGAAGACGAATTCATTGATAACAACGCAACGGAAATTTGAAAGAGAATTCAATGTGCGTAATGAAGAAAGCTGGAGACAACTGATAAACTCATCAGTGAGAGTTGAAAACATAGACGATCACTGAGTGCAAAATCGGTTGATTATGTTCGAAGACACTTGGTGAATTCTCCAAAGAAATCGATGCGTATTGAGCAGCCAGAAGACAGCTCCATTCAATTGGCATATGTCAAAGAGTTAGGAAGAAATCGTGATTACGACCATACGGAGTGCATATGTTGCAGCAATCAAAGCAGCAGATCATGAAAAACAAATGTGTTATTGTTGATGTATTCAAGATTTTCTTATTCCGTGTCCAGACAATCTCTCCATAACGTGGTTTACAGATGAGGCATAGTTTGATCTGTCAAGCTACATCAGCACAAAAATCAACTGATTATCATCCCCATTATCATCCAGAAACACCATCGCATGATGAAAAGTCTGGAGTATGGTGGGCGGTGTCAGCTTCCAGGATTGTTGGCCCCATTTTCCTTTATACGACTGTAGACACTACAGTTTACAGGGCATCTTCAATGCCCTAAATGATATTAAACTGCCAGAAGGTTACTTCCAGCAAGATGGAACAACGTGCCATCCATCTAACTCCTTCTTGCAGCTTGTAACCAGCTTTTTGATAATCGAATAATCTCAAAAAGTCTGTGGAACTCAAGATCACTTAGCATAACCTAACCTCGCTGGACTTTTTCTTTTGGAGGCATAGTGTGTATAAGAATGGGCCTCGACAACTGCTGAACCCCTTGAATCCATTAGTAACAAAATAAAGCAACATTAGAGAGGATACTCTTCGTAGAACGTCACAGAATATGGTGAAACAAGTGCAGATACGCATGAATGCTGACGGAGAACATTTTAAAAATTTGTTCTGAGGAATAATAAGCAATGTAATCTCCCCATTACGAATAATATTCTCCCAAAGTTGCATATGTGTCCTGTTATTGGTTCAAGAGTTATAATCCATTAAAGGGTTCAGGTTTATATGATTCACACTGTATAACAACTTAAATTTTATAATTCACAAAATTTGAGAAACAGGCATTCCAATTATTGTTATTATTTTTACTTTCTGCATAACCTTCCTAAGAGAAAGTGTTCTATTTTATGCAAATATTTGATAACGATATTTCAGCGGAGCCACCTGAAGCGGCCGGCCAATGGGCGGAACCGCGCGGTAGGTTGCGCGATAAAGAGACACCGAATCGTTGAGCGTAAAATATTTACGTCCGACGATTAGATGTTTTTTTCTCGTGTAACCTACCGCGCTCTGTCGGCTATAAGGTTGATAGCCGCCGGCCACTAGTTGTATTAACAACCCTGTAGCAACCTATAGTAAGCGAAGGAGTGTTCCAATAAAAAATTCAATACGGATATTTAATTGAAAATACGCGTTTTAGGGTCCCCTATATAAAAATTCCGATGTGTTACAAGTTTATGTCCTTCGTTACCATCTCATTTATTAGTGGGTGCACAAACTGTTATTACTAAAGCTTATTTTTCTGTCTTCTGAATTTTAAAAATGGCTACATTAAACATATTTATAGATACAAAGGGAACAGCGATAGTTCAGAGCTTAAGAACTGGACGCCATACGGCTCCATCCTCTAAACAACTAAATGTTGACAGGACTTCAAAGGAGTGACCAAGTAATGAACAATTCGAAGCATTAATCTCAGAAATGGCTTATACCAAAGGAAGTTATTTGAATGAAATTGTGTGTTTCAAAGAGATCTACACCTTTTTGTGTTGTACGTTTTCCTATCACCTAACGTTTACCAGATATATAAGATTGTATAAATTTACCTCCGAATGAAGAAGACTCTACAAGCTATTCCCGAAATGTTTAAGATATACATTTGGTTTATCATGTAAATATAATTAATATATGGTATTTTAATCAGAACCATTAGAGCCATTTTTTAGAAAATCAAAAGTTTCGAAAAATCTTCCATGCAAAGTGTAGCTGGGGTGTTGGGATTTGGTTGCAAATTTTCAGGACCCATCTGTGGAAGATAATGTACTTAAATACCTATACGGCTTTCCATTTTTATTTAAGCCGTTCACACGCACACAAACACATACACACGCGGAATTATTTCTAAAATTTCTTTTTTTGAACTCAGGAGGCCTCAAAATATATATTTCTGGTAAAATATCCAATTTTAGTTGGAATACAATACTTCTCCTAATTACTTTACATAGTAGGGGACAAGGTACTCTGAAATGGTAAAAAATCAAAATTGTTCTTGTTTTAGGCACCAATAAAATCCCTATTACTTACAGTTTCAGAAAATATATACTCTTTGGTGGTTAAGAGGTTTTTAAGACATTTAAATACAATTTAAGTGCTGGTCTGCATTGCTTTAAAGCTGTCATTCAACGTCGCTTTTTAGAGTATTTTTGTATATTTCAACCAGCGAGCAGTTCAGCAATTAATAAAAGAAGCCAGGGCCAAGAGAAGGCAATTAGAAAAGCTGAAGCAACCCTGGCATGAACGTGCAGATGATTATGACCCTAGAATGCACTGAAGTGTGGCAGAATTTTAACGTTCAAACTTTAAATTCAGTTTTCTCAAAACAACATTTTTGGAATCTTATGTACCCTTTTCTCAAAAAGTATGAAAGGTAGAGAGCTGAATTCTTCAGTACATGTATACAACACATAGTTAAACTTTCTGAACCACAATCATAGCTTTATAATTTTATTAGTGATATTAAGAAACCAACAAAGTTGCAAATTTTCCACATTTTTACTTTGCAATTAATTTATTTTCAACTTCTACTGTACCGATATACATAACTAAACAATTGAGGTTCATAAGATAGCTGATTATACTAAGAACAAGCATAAAAAGTGTGATTCTGTTTAGAAAGTAGTATCAGAGAAAAAAATTAATGAATTCACATGTTTTAAGAGTAAATGTTGTTATCTTTCTGCTGAATGAACTACTTTTTACGGACTCAACTACACAAGCTATCAATGCAAACAACCACTTGAAATAATTATCATGATTTATAGAGTAATTCACAAAAACTTCAGGAAAAACTATTTGATAACTTTAAGAGCAGTGGTAATTTCACACATTAAGGTGTGATTTCCATGTGTTCAGACAACTTGTCCCCTTAAATTCAACATCCTCCAAGGATATCTCATGAAGTTTTTCAAGAACATTTTCCAAACTTAAACTACCGTTTATATGGTACAGTTTTCGAAATGTTTTATTTTCTTACAAATGGCTCTACATGTTTTGATTAAAATACCATATATTTCAGATACTTATATGCCAAATAAAGTAAATATCTGAATTCTCTGAAGTCCTCTTCATTCTGAGTGAGTTGTGTATACTTAGTAAGAGATGGACAAAATCTTACCGCACAAACAATTTAGATCTTTTTAATGCACAATTTGTGGCAAATATATATATTGGTCTTAACCATTTCCGAGTGTAACAGTTTTGGTGGTGTTATTCTACTGTCGCGGTGTTACCTTCTCTGTTACAAGTTATTAATCTGTTATGTTACGAGTTCTAAGATGATATATCGTAACTTCTAATATGGAGTATAGTGAAATAATCTTCTAGTTACTTTTAAATTGCAAAAAGAACTCAATGTTGCCTGCAATGTCAACTATGATTGCGTGCTAGGCCTATTTGACTTTACGTGAAGCAATACGCACACTTCTAAAAATAATAAAATAATAGTGACTGACTCATATCAAAAGTGAGGAATAATGTAAATGAAGGTTTAGAAACACCACCTTAAACAAATGAAACGTTACATTCTTGCAGCTGTATAACATAAATATATTCTGTTAAACTTTGACAATGTTAAAGAAACTTCACAATTTAAATTACACTCGGGTATATATTTTAAAGCCTTTATTCCTCTTGCTCAAGCAATTCACCAAGTTTAATTTTACATGTTTGCTTTTATTTCTGCAAACTCACTCTAATCCATGAAGTGTACACTACGCCACACGTACTGAGTTAATTAAATTTAGAAATCTACTTGCAAAAGAAACTAGTTAAAGAATTTTGAATTGTCCGAAAGACGTGTGGGCGTGACCGCTTACCTGGCGCTAGCATGCGGCATCTAGCCATCTGTTGCTTGCGGCTAGATTCCATCAGTTGCGCGTACTTAGGAAACCTTCCTAACTGGTAAGGCCAGTAAGATATCCTAGATTGCATTCTCCCTTGATCAGGCAAAAGAAGTAGGCTTTGGCCGATAATGCAGGTGACATACGAGTATTATAAACTCGTCCACCGCTCAACCTGGGGAAACCAATGTCACGGCAAAGGGGAGCCATCTATGGCCACGGGATTACTTTGTTTATGATATGAATGTTAATACCTTTACTTATTTTAGGTAGTAAGTTGCTATTCCTTTTTTCTCGTGTTCATTCAGGAGCATAGAGCTTCAAAGTCACTCATAGCGATCCACTTTTTATATCTGACTATCGATTTATCCTATTGTGTCCTTCTTATACGGTGCAGATTTTAAGTCCAGGGTACAGGACCGGTGCCCACTCAGCATTGTTAGGAAAGGGAGGTGCAGCGATCCTGACCTCGAGAGACAACATTTCGTCTGGGGAATGCGTGGTGCATTCTCCCTATATCGGTTGGGTAATCGCTCACCTCTGCGTGCGTTTGTAGACGTGTTGGTAGCCCAAAACCCTGCATGGGTCGTAGTGCTATGAGGTTCAGTATTTCTTTTTATCCTTCTTACATCTACAACAAAAGTGTTAGTGTGTAATGTAAGTTTATCGCTATTAGCAGCAAGTAAATAGAAAAATAAGCTTTTGCAAGAAATAACGGTTTGTGGAAGTGTGAGAAGAGAATATGACGTGAATGCAAAGGATTGGATTTTTCACAAGTGCATTACCCTAATCAGTGAACCGTATTTCACTAATTGTTGTGATTGCTTTCAGCAAGGATTGTACTCTTACTATCATCAACGTGGCCAGGAGTTTCAACAATGCAGTAAGATTGTCACAAGTGATGGCTGGAAGTCTTGAGTTGATGTCAGACATTCCATGTGGTTATAGTTTGTGGACGTTCAATCAGCGGACCACGTGCAACATTTACAAGTACTACTTCATTGTGCTCTTTTTTCATTTTATTCTGGGTTCGTGTTTAGACTGGGTACTCAAGTGGATTCCCTCGAGAAAAATAAGGTATGTATTGCGAGTTTAACCCTGCATACTGTGACTTATTCTTCTATTTTGGTTCTCCTGTAAGTAGCATTTCAGTTCCCAGTTCAGGTACTTCTCTCATCACTTAGACTGCTAATATTTATCCTCAAGGCTGCAACAAATTTGTAAGGAAGTAGGAGAACCGAATATAATCCAGCCCATAGATAACGATCAATCCTCTTTTATGCGCCACAGACTTCTTCTGGAAGATTCTAGGACGACGGGAGAGTAGGGTGGAATTCTGGAGATTTATGCTATTTGCTCATTTCCGAACAAACTGCCAACAAACTCTACATCCTCGTTCAAATTCTCTCTTCAGAACATTCACCGCGATTGAGCAATCTGTTTATAGATGTCCTAACATGAAGCTGGATGATATCTTTCTTATTTAGAAACCACGGCTATTCATATGAACAACCCTTGATCCCACATGTTCCTTAAAATGTAACAATAATTATCATTGTCTAAGAACTTCACGCTTTTCCACTTTGCACAGTTAATGTTATATTTTACATTTGCTGCGCCCAAAATGCGTCGATTTGTAGCTACATGCCGTGAGTTCTAAACACAAAGTATTTAAGCAGCCAGCCCGAACATAACATGCGAGGAAGTGAGTTATTTTCTATGTTTCCACATTACGTCAGATGCTACGTGTTAATCACTCTACAGACTAGAAATAAAATGGTTATTAGCTCGGATGGCTCCACTTTCTAAAATTCAGTTGCCCTAGCATTCCTCTGTCTCTCTTTTGACATTACGTACTCCAAACTATGCTCCTAGGAAGAAATTCATTCCAATCAAAAGTTCGACATCGAAATTTCACCATAATTGCAGGTTTTGAAGCCCCTGGGTAGTGAGTTCATTTCAAACTCGTACATACGTCATTGTTTTGAGTCAATTTTTAAGTTAGTATCACTTCTAAGAGGAAGGACGTAACGTAGTAAAAGTGAGGCGGAGTAGTTGCCTAGTAAGCACGGAGTTCTATCCGAGCAGTACCAAAACGGTAACTGCATTATTTACAAAACTTAGACCAAAGAATAGCTCTTGCAATGTCACACGCAAAAGCGTAAACAAAATAAACAATCTATCATGTAAACATTTCTTGCATAACGCCTCTCAACGTCCATTCATTCAACGCATATAATGTTTCGGTTTATCTTCGCAGAATGGCACTGCAATATACTCTGCTTAAAAATTCAAGTAGAAGAGGTATTGTATTCCAACCAAAATGTCCACATTGAGATTTCACCTGAATTATACGTTTTGAGGCCCCTTTAAACCAAAAAATGTTGCCCCAGATTTCGCCACACCGCTATAGGCTGTTCTGTTTGAGCTAGCCTCCTATCCTGCTGGACTCCCTGGGTGTTCGTTGGTGGTTTTCTTGAGGCGATCGTTTTTCTGGTGGGTTATCCCCATAGCACTACTGCAAAAGTGGCTAGAATCATTGAAACCCAGACATCTATGGCATTAAGGATGCTATCGTCAGGGGATCGTCCGAACTTTTGAAGGAAACAGTCTTGACTCGAAGATAACAGATGGAAGAAACCCAACCTACCTTAGTCTCCGGGTCGTTCGCTCCCCTCACGACTATGATGAAAGGGGGAGAGGGGTCTTGGGGGCTTGCCTATTGGGAACGGACCAGGTAAGCTGTTCCACCAGATGGAGGTGATACTCTGGCGGGTGAGCCCCTGCCTCCATGTCGTCCATGGAGTATCTACTGGAAGACCGCGGGTGACCCAGTGAATGTCACGAGCCTTGTTTAGGCTGAAGGAGAATTGGGAAAAACCCTTCCTCTTAAGGTGGGCCGTTGGGAAATGATAGTGCTCGACAATCTAGGCTGGAAGGTGAAGCGGCTTTTTTCTGCGTCACCCTACACGCCGACGGCAAGGTTGCACGGCTTCCTTAAGGAAGCCTACAGAAGCCCGCAAAGTCGTCCACAATGATTGACGAACGTGCCTCCTACGATCCTGTTCTGGACAGAACCCAAATATCGGGAGCAGCTGCGCCTGATTGGCAGGGAGCTTACCCTCTGGAGCCAATCGGGTTGTAGTTCTCTTCCTTCTCCGCGATATCACTTTTAGGAAGCCATCTTTGCCGAGCGTGCAAAGCTTGGAGGAGCTGGTTGCCTTATCATTTACCAACGTGGTAAGGTAAGACCGAAGCTCTATCGCTGCGTGCCGAGATTTCAATGCAAACGCTGGCACTTCATCAGAGTTTGATACCGAAATTTTGTCTACACGAGAAACTTTCTCGCGTGAAGGCCTTGTTACTACGTTGCATGGTCTGGTCCTCCAAACAAAAATCTTGCACTTTCCGCTTCCGCGTTTTTGGCGAAATCTTTTTTTCTTGCCCACAATAGTGACGAGCTGCCAGAGGGCATGGTTGCTACACTAGTGCTGATGCTAGGAATGGCTGTTGCATCTTGGCTGGCAGGCCCGTTTTGGGCTTTGCCGGAGGGAGAATGATTTGGTATTTTAAGTGCTCAAGAGTAGCCCACTATCAATGCACCCGAGAGTGTAGTGCACCAAACGCACTGCGAGTGCCCTCACCTCCAGGCAGCAGTAGCCCAAGAAGCGAGGCAAAAACAGGGGGCCGGACATCAAAAGTGTGCCTTAGCAAATCGGAGGTATAGTATCTGTGGCTTTGTTTCCTTGCTCGTTGCCTGACTACGGCCTTTCGCTGGTCTGAAAGGCCGCTAACTGCTCGCTGGTTAAGTGATCGGGTCACCGAAAGGATGCACAATGGGCCGCTTCCAAGATATGATGCCGGGCCAATCATGTGCTTGAAGGTTTAGCTATAGTTGAATGTACCGAATCTGGCAGGCGAAGCAATATAAAATGGCAACAAGGAATACTTGAGATTGCTGCGATTTGGAGTCCCGGTTGCTACCAGAATTCACCGTCTTCTTTGATACTGAGAAGCACCACAGGACCTATGTTGCTCTTTCAGCTGCTTCTCTAGAAGTGCCGCCCAACGACTGAGTCCATCCGCACCCAATACTTGAGTATAAAAAACCGACACAAACCCACAAAATCATACAAACCAATCGGCACCAACACTGTAAAGGCCAAGCCCCGCCACCACACTCATTGTATCTCCCTGTTCAACCAAATAAATGTCGTACGTGTAGCTCGCGTATAAATACCACAGTAGCTCCAGTCAACGGGTCAGTTGCGACTGAACCTTCGCCTAGAAGATTAAGATCACGCCACTGAATATGTTGACCGCAGATGTGGATGAAACTTCTGGACGTCAAAACTCCATGAGATCCCGACATGAAAACTTACGACTACTTATAAAATTCAAATTGTCTTACGAAAGCATGATGCGTATTATTCGGGACACTTAGCAGCTTTGGTGATGCTTTTGTCCTGTTTACATTCAGGTGTACTCACATACACAACAGGGATAGTTGTAGCGTTGGCCGCAAGTAAACAATTCTAGAGTTATAGATATGTCCTGAGTAGTGCCCTGGTTACAGCTTTCATTATTATTTATTATGGGATTGAGGTTTTGGTAGGACAGATCGCCATATGTTGCTACGACGCGGAAGTTTCTCAGCTTTAGGCCGAACGCCGTGCTTGCCAGGTAACATCTCCGATAAACGAGTTATACGCCTCTGCGGAAGTACTAGGGGAATTGAATTCTAAGCTCAGCAGCTAGACAAGTGACGTTATACAGTATGTGGTAGCACATTTTCAAATGAGCGTCCAGTGCGAATCAAAGCAGTTTTACAAAAGGCTTCTCTCTCTATCTTTCTCTCTGTACCGAAAATTTTGAAGTAAATTCTGCCACAGAAACTACACTTTACATGCAAAATTTTTCGTTAGTTTTTACTTCTCTCAAATATGGCTCTTGACGAATTTAATAATAATATTTGCGTGACACTGGGAAGGAGGGGAAAACAGAAAACAAAATAAATTGATCTATTCTGTGCCTGTTGTAGCCATAGCAGCCAACTGTCTTCCGCAGTGCTCCAGATCTCGCAGGTAAGGGGAATGATTAGAGCTATAAAAGAGTATAGATTTAAAGGGATGGGCATTCCGTCATCCGATCTTAGCATGGGATACAGAGGACCGTGGCTTTCTTTGCCCGAGTAGGTAGATCTCGGGTGCGTTCTTGAAAAGTTAGACTGTAGTAGGGTATATAGAGGAATTCGAGCGCAGTTTTTGGGCATATATGGGAAAGGATAGGGAAAACGAGGATAGATGGGGCGGTTCAATGAGGAAAATGGGTTTATATGGGAGAGATAGGGAATACGACGACCGTTGTGTAACAACCTGATCACGCTATGTAACAACCTGATCACGCTATGTAACAACGTGATGGGGCTGTTACAATGGGTGATGAGGCTGTTACATAGTGTGATCAGGTTGTTACATAGCGTGATCAGGTTGTTACATAGCGTGATCAGGTTGTTACACAACGGTCGTCGTATTCCCTATCTCTCCCATATAAACCCATTTTCCTCATTGAACCGCCCCATCTATCCTCGTTTTCCCTATCCTTTCCCATATATGCCCAAAAACTGCGCTCGAATTCCTCTATATACCCTACTTGTCTAGCCTAACACCACTCCCCGTATCCTCTACCTCTCATAAAGCGCATTCCTCTCCTGTCCCCTATCTAGCTGAGTATCTCTTTGGTTTCCTATCTAGCCTATATAAAACACATTCTAGCTTTAAACAGCTGTGTATCCTAACATAGGATCTCTCTCCGTTTTCTCGTCTCTCCTTATAAACGCATACTTAAACCCTCCTAGCCTAACACCTCTCCTCGTTTTCCTATATCTCTCATATAAACCATACTCTACTCCTCAACCTCTGTCTAGCCTAACAACCCTCCTCCTGTTCCTAACCTCTCTCATATAAAAGACATACTCTACCCTTCAACTCTGTCTAGCCTAACACCCCTCCTCGTTTTCCTATACCTTTCATATAAACCATACTCTACTCCTCGACCTCTGTCTAGCCTAACACCTCTGTACTATTTCTTCCATATGAACGTATTTCCCTCCTTCAACCCTCTCTAGCATAGTATCGGTCGTCGTATTCCCTATCTCTCCCATATAAACCCATTTTCCTCCTTGAACCGTCCCATCTAGCCTCGTTTTCCCTATCCTTTCCCATATATGCCCAAAAAACTGTGCTCGATCTCTCTATATATACCTACTGACTGTTATTCAGTTTCACCTTCAGGTAGTGATGGAATTCCTCCATTCTATCTTTCGACCTAGGTGCCTGAACGAAGGGCAGTCTGCGGTTTAGTTTGTGGAGTAGCTGGCTCTTGTACGCGTTAACAATATGCTCCAATGCCTGCATTGGGAGGAATTCTTGTACAGGGTTGAACGGGAAGAGCACAGCAGCTGCTGCAGGGTTTTAGAAAACAGCCTGGCAATAAAAATAGCGTTATCGGATCGTCAGGTGGAATTGCTTCTACGTCTACTTGTATAATTGATATACTGGAACATTTGTCTTGTGTGAACATGAATCAGGATTTACTACAAGGATCACCACCATCAAGGGTTCGTTTAATCACAGTAGTTTTTATTTCAACTCTAATTTAGTCAATAATGTTTCAAGCTCTTAATATGTTAGACACTATTGAATTGCTTAATCTTTGTGTTATAATGTTTTCATAGAATTTAACAAATTAAAAGTACTTTACTTCTTGTATTACGACAGTCAATCCTTTACGCTGGTGCGGTCACAAAAGTTCCTAAATGTCCAGAAGGATATTAGTATTTTTTGACTTATTGTAGCACCCATATCTGGGATGGCGTACAAAGGGGGGCTGTAGGCTCAGATGGGATGGGCGGATCGGTACCCCAGAGTGCAGGTAGGGCGTAGGCGGGTTCGTATTATGGCAAGGTGTCAAAAGGTCCGTGGGTGACCTATAAAAATCTATGCGTTGTATTCATGCTTATAGTATATAGTTGCAGTTAGGAGGATGGTGCAGAGCGTCGGTTAACCTGACGGCCAGTGGAGGGAGTAACTTTAGTGCAACTTACCTGTACGTAGCTAATACTGGACATATACACTGGTTAACAATTAATTTAATTATATTGTGGGTGTGGAACACCCCTTGTAGCGCAGATCTTCGCTGTTGACATCAACAAGAGTGAAAGTGAAGTCCCAGATGATCTCATTAAGTATTCTTTCGATTGCTGACAAAGCAGTCCGTATCCTACAAAGACGTTTCCTCAGGGTTTCAGCATTTTATCACCTATTGGCAATACTAACGTAATTCTTGATACTCTGTTTGAACCTCGCTACAGTATTTTCTATCCAAGCAATGAATTTTCTGTGACAAGCTACTACATAAAATTGTTTTATATTTTGTTACTTAGCTTTTTGTCCGCAATAACATGCTTTAAATATGATTCCAGCCTAGTGAAGATGTACAGAAAGATCCACCACGCCAACATATCAATGATCTATTTCACAGTGAATGAATGGGACTTCAAAAACGAAAACATGCACAGGCTAAGGATCACCATTCTCCCAGAGGACAGGAAAACATTTGACTTCGAGAAATTTGAAGAACCATTAACTTTATCCCACATGAGAGTATTTTGTCTGGGTATAAGAAGATTTCTTCTAAAGGAACACGATTACACTATTCGAGATCACGTGGTTCACGGGAAAAGGTACAGTATATTGAGATCTTGCAGTTCACCAGTCGCTTATAATTCCTAACGAGGGAGTAATGTATTGGAAGTTCCAGTGTTTTCACTTTCCCTACCGCGAACTAGTAGGTAGAGAAGTTATTGCATTCCATCCAGAAACTATATACAGAAATTTCACCTCATATACATTTTAGAAAAGCATTTTAGAAAATGGTGGTATCTCTGTGTGCCTGTGAACAGCATAACTTAAAAACAAAAGTTCGGATAAATATCAAACTAGGCATTTAGGTTCAGTAGCTTCTAAATATGGGACACCAAGATTTCTAAGAAAATTCCCTAACCAATACTACCCTTTATATGGAAGATTATTTCAAAGTTTTGATTTTCTAAAAAGAAAACCCTAACGAATTCGATTAAAACACTATACATTATAGAGTTATATTAAAACGAAATGTATTTCTTGAATTTTCTGGCAGCAGCGTGTAAGCTTCACTTCATTAGGAATAAGCTATGTATAATCTTGTACAACTGATAAACGCTAAATGAAATCTTTCTTCACAAAAAACATGGACCTCTTTAAAACTAGCAATTTATCCCAAAATGACTTTATTTGTGGCATCAACTAATTCTGAGACATGCTTTGGTATAGGTTTGAATTTTTCAATACTTTATGCTGTCGTAATTCATTTATTACTTTCTCTTCTACTTAGGAGAATTATTATTGTATTCCACTTTGTGATGTCGAGATTTCACCGAAAATATGTGTTTTGAGGCACCCCGCATCCAAAACAGCGTTTTAGAAAATGGTCCGTGTGTGTGAAAAAAAATAAAAAGAAAGCTTGGATAAGTACCAAAATTAGAATTTGATTTCAGTATCTTCCAAGGATGCAACATGTACAATTTCAAGAAAATCCCCCCACACTCAACTACCCTTTACATAGAATATATTTCAAAATTTCTATTTTCTAAAAACTGGCTGTAAGCACTTTGAAGTGAAATAACATACATGAAAGATGTTTACATGACAAATAAAGTGTATATCTTGAATTTTCTAACAATAGCCTTTGAAGTCCTCTTTATTTGGAAGACATTTTGTATAATCTTGTATAACGGTAAATATTAAACGATAGACGAAAATGTACTACACAAAGAATGTAGATCTCTTTAAAACACACAAATTATTTCAAATAATTTTTTTCTGACATAAGACATTTTGGAGATATCCGTTTCTAATGGTTCAAATTGCTCATTTCTTGGTCATTCTTTAAAGTCTATGTTCTTAAACATTTGACTTTCGCTGTTCCCTTTGTGCCTATAACAAAATGTGTAATGTAGCTATTTCTGCAAAGGTTTATTTGGATTAAAACGTAGAACATATAAAAATAATCTTTAGTAGGAATATATTGTATATTCACTAATAAATGGTGGAGGATAGAGAAACTCATATAAGTGTATATCAGAATTTTTTGAAATTGATTTTGCAATGTCAAGGTCAGTATAATGCCACTCGCCTTTGATGATCTGACTTCGATATTTTTCCCTCCCTCGCCCTTGTACCTACAATTCTGAAACATTTAAGCAAAATAAGCAAAACAATTTAAGTCAAATATAAGCTTTCATAAGGACAGTAGTTTGTAGAAGCTATAGAAAAATAATAGGTAGTGGGTGGAGAAAGTAATACGATTGTAACACATAAGATTTCTTTTATTTCAGAATGATTTGGGTAGCTCGCATCTTTTACTTCCTTCTGTGTCTGTTTCTCTGCTGGGTTGGATATAGATGTTACCTGATCTACAATAGTGCTGATGAAGTCAGGATACTGATGGAAATATGAACTTTGTGTATACGTAAAACTCAAATTACATTGTGAGTTAATATAAACACAGTTATATTAAACGCAAGTTTTAAAGTATAGATTATTCATTTAGCATAAAGAAAGAAAATAACCCTTCCTGCAGCCCCAAGAAGGGCACAAAATATCTGAACGTTTGCTAGTTGTTTAAGAAGTAGAAATCCTTTTCCTTGTCCTAACGCCACTCGCACAACTATATAGTGGCAGGAATTTTTGAGGTGAACTTTGCTACCCTCTGTCCATACTTATTCGCAAAATTCGAAAACTAAAACCACTGTTTATACAAGGACCATCGTAGTCTACGTTTCTTAAACACACAACTATGAAACTAGTGTTAGTTGTGGTTTAGAGAAGTGTAGGTAGAGAAGATCGTGTAAATGTAAAACATCCTATATTTTACCTTCTCTACCGCGTATCTAATAGACAATGTATTGCATTCCACCCAAAACTCCAATGTCGATATTTCACTGGAAATATATGCTTTGAGAACCTCTAATCAAAAAATGCCATGTCTGTGTATTGTAGCGCAAATACATGTATGTAAATGTCAGTTTTAATATAAATAGTATTGAACAAGTGTAAATATGTTTAATGATTAATGTAAGGGAAGCCGCGCAACCTTTCAATTTATGTGCTTGAAACCACATGGTACCAGTCGGAGATATTCCTAGGCTTGCAAAAAGCACAGGGAATCCTGCTGAATATGATCAGGGGTAGGCTTGTGTGTGTGTGTGTGTGTGTGAGAGAGAGAGAGAGAGAGAGAGAGAGAGAGAGAGGAGTAGAGGTTGAAAAGAGATAGCGAGAGGTTGAGACAGAAATAGAAAGTCCGAATTAGACATGAAACAACACGGTGTAAAATACGAAAGCACATACTCTCATACGACGCTAAGGTGATCAATCAATCACAATATTGCTTTAAGATACGCGGGGAAAATAGCGTCTCTGGTAGGGGGCATCCACACGACTGTTTACAGTGTCCTCAGGGGGTGAACTTCATACCACTCATAGCTGAGAGTGTAAAGAACCTGTTAGCTATTTAGAAAAACAATAGAGTGGAGCTACAGCTGGATAGATAGGCCCCCCATAGGTCGTCAAATAATTGTAGTGTAGAATTCACGCTAGTTGCGAATAATTATACAAATAAATCACAATGAAAGTGAATTTAAACCTTTCATTTCGGCTCCTGCGACCACTCCCAAGATAAGAGTTGAGGAATAGACCATCAAAAAATGTTTTAGGACGTGGATTTCGATCCAAGACCGGGAAGTGCTATCTAGTTGCTTCAAGATTCAAAACCTGTTGTAATGTGGAAGGCTAACAATGAGGAAGACAGTTTGCTGATTTGTTCCTCTGAAATATATTTTTTGGCAACGTAAGTGGGTCAGCAGTCTCAAATCTTCTTGCGACCAGCTGCTACGCAAAGATTACGGCAGTTTCGGTTTTCGTACTCCAACCTAATAAGCAAATCTTTAACCAGGGCTTCAAGTACAACCAGAACTTTTCAGGTGAGTAATAGACATATACGTTTCAATTTCTGTACAGCAAACCCTCTCCGAAGTGTCTACTATTTTCACGCTACTTGATAAATCCTATAGTAGATAGCTTTTATAAAACCCGCTTCCCTTACATCCCCAAATGCCTGCTTCTTAACTCGGTACCAGCCTCGATCCTATGATCCCCCTCTTGTTGGCAACCTCCGGGGCTATCGTCCCAAGGGTCGCTACAATACTAATTTGTGTTTAAGTTCAGCAACTTCCAAGAACGTTGTCAAGAAAATACCCCATCAAAAACTACCCTTTACATGGAAAATCTCTCGTAATTTTTATTCTGGGAAGACCTTTTCATTCTGATTGAATTTTATACATTCTTGTATACAGGATAAACCATTGGAAATCTACAAATGATTGCTGTACAAAAATGTAGATATTTTAAAACACACATTTCATATAAAATGTTTATTTTGTGGTGTTTACCATTTCTAAAATGTTCGTAGTTATCTGTTGGTTTCAAATACGTTATGTCTTTTTGAAGTGCTAAGTCGCCTTTCTGTTGTCTCTTAAGATTTTATGCAAGGAGTATGGAATTTCAAAGCCACAAAGATTTGACTATCTCTCCAGCCTCGTGTGCTGCAATGAAACGTGTAATGGAACCATTTCTGTAAATGTTTATCTCGATTAGTAGAAAGTATTTAGTAAATTAAACTTCTATAGGAATGTTTTGCAGTAAGGTAGGCAAATGTCATGCAAATGTAATTGAGGCGACTTTTTAATGTTAGGTCGAATATTTTCGGTGTAATGAAAAACTACCAAATAAGATACGACAGAATTCTAGTGAAAATTATTAGGTTAAGCCAAGTCTATCTCGTATATTGATATTATAAACAGAGAAAATTTGTGTGTGTATTTAGGGTAATCTTAAAAACCACTCAATGGATTTTGATAATTCCTTCACCATTGAAAAGCGCAAGTCTTTCAGACGGTCATGAAACTATAAAACACCATCTAATTTTATTTAATAAATTACTAACAGATTAAAAAGGATATACAAAGCCCTTGTACCTGAATAATATGACCGCGCGCGCGGCGCGACGTAAGATCGCCCGGTAGTGCCTCTCGGCCTGATACATGGGCGGGACCTGCGACGGTCCTTCCGAACAGTAGCGAATCCGGAAATTATAGAACAATAGGCAGCGTGGAATAGAAGCCTTTTTATGTACCGTTTACTTGTTCTGGAACCTTTGTTTTGGGTGTTTCTAATAGGATCTTGTTCTCCAAAGTCGCGCTTTGTATTGATTGCTATTATAAGTAACGAAGGGAAAAGTGGGGAGTGCAAGAGGCCAGTGCAATTTAATTTTGAGTCCCGAATCAGTTGTGTTGTATTCGAGTGTGTGCCAAATTGACTCAGGTGTAAAGTTTGTGTTACGCTGAGTGCCTATTGATAATGTGTGTTTTTGCAGTAACTGGTGCTCTCATTTGTTACAATACGAACACACTGGAGTTATAAGACAAGATAGTTGCAAAGAAGGGCTTTACGTTTAGTTGAGGGTTCCATGGATTAGAAAATACTAGTTGCTCCACAGAATATGCATGCAAAATAAAATAAATGCCACGAATATATAATTCCAAGCAATATACATGTAATGGTTCACGATTTAGCAACTATCACATAGAAAAATCAAATAGAATCGAATTTCTTTATAAGGCTGCAGTACGTATGTGACACCCATGCCAAATAAATTTCATAACCCTCATAAAAAAATTTTTGCTTTATTGTATTTGCACTTATGGTGTAATGAACTTCGTTAGTAGGGAATCTGAATAATTGTACAAAGAGAGAAATTTGCTAACAATATCAACCAGTGAGTTGGTATTTTTACCTTCTGTACACGTACGCAGTAAGTAGATAAGCTATGGCATTTGAAGTTGTTATTTTTATTGCTATTAACCCCACGCTTTGGGCGCCAATTTGAAATACGTTGTTGCTTCAAGTATGGAAAGCCAATTTGAAGTAGGAGTTGTATTGTATTTCAACCGTTGGGGAGCCAAACTTGAAGTAGTTGCAACCGCACGTAGTGTAAAAAGCTTCCGGTAGCCTTCGCCCCAAATTTTTAATAAAATATTAACTTTGTAATTTGACTGTTTCTTTAAATATTATATATTTATATTTGCCTCGGCTGCGTCCGTATTATTGTTAGAGACATGGATTTCTTTGCAAAGCGTGGTTGGGCTGAAGAATGTAGGCTTACACAGATTATAATTTTTAATTCACACTTTTTTATTGATTCTTGACACGATTTAAATAACACTTCACTGATATAGAGAGCTGTAAGATTCTTTTATTAAATACTTGCTCATTTTAAACCCGTAAACTATTTTCGTCTCACCCTGAATACGTATTAAATTTCTCGAAGACGCATCTCGCGTCCGGTTATGAACACTGTCTACAACCAACTGACTTCTAAATTTGTAAATTTTGGTTCATTTTAATTTCTGATTGGCTAATCCTAGTCCAATAGTATACCTTCATTTCACTAAAGCTTTTTCCGGTTGTTGATTGACTATTTTATGAACTGTCACTAAATGACTGTCCAATAATGATTAGTAGCATTATTAAACTTTCTTACTCATTATTGCCTCAAGGTTACCTCATTGTTAGAAACTTTTAACCTATTATTCTCACAGCTCCTACATTATTAAATTACGTAATACATTCACATAACATTATTACACATGTATACAATAATATAAAAATTTACAATGACTGTAATATACACTTTTTATACTTGTTATATACAAACATTGCTTTAAGGCGGGCTGTTATTGAATATATAATTAGACGGAAATCACTTAAGTGTTAAAAATACTGCCTCACATTCCACCCAAAAACCTGATACCTAGATTTCACCGGAAAAACATGTTTTGAGGCACCCTAAATAAAAAAGACCTCTTTAGAAAAAGTCTGTCTGTGAACAGCATAACTCGAAATGAGAAGTCGGATAAGTGTCAAACTAGTATTTAGGTTCAGTAAGTTCCAAGATACGACACGAAAATTTTTACGAAAATTCCTCCATCCTAAACTATCCTCTACATAGGATTTAAAGTTTTTATTTTCTAAAAAATGGCTTTAACAATTTTGATTAAAATACCATATAATAAAGATGTCTATATGAAAAATATAATGCATATATTGAATTGTTTGGCAGTACCTGTGAATTCCTCTTCATTTAGAAGGAACTTTTTATAATATTGTATAACTGGTAAACGTTAAGGACTAGACGAAAACTACTGGACAAAATATAGATCTCTTTAAGACACACAATTTATTTCAAGTAAGTTTTCTTGAGGCATACCCCATTTCCGAGATATTCGATATTAAAAGTTCGAATTGTTCATTAATGTTTACTCTCTTAAACTACTTCCTTTCAACATTCAGTTGTTTCTTACGATTACATGCAAACAGTATGGAATTTTAAGGCCAACATGTAGCGTCCAGTTTTTAAAACATTTGACTATCGCTGCTCTCTTTGTATCTATAACATAATATGCAATGTAGCCATTTCTGCAAAGGTTTATTTGGCTTAAAATGTAGTAGATGGAAAAATAAGGTTTAGTAACAAAGTTTGTATATCCATTAATAAAGACAGGATTTAGAGAAAGACATTTTAATCTATCACACCAGGTTTTTACTTTCTCTAATACGTGTAGTAAGTAGGGGAAGTATTATATTCCACCCAGAAATTCGATACCGAAATTTTCCCGGAAATACATGTTTTGAGACCCCCTGAATCCAAAAAAGCATTTTTGGAAACATGTCCGTGTGTGTCTGTGTGTGTGTCTGCCTGTGTGTCTGTGAACAGCATAACTCATAAACGAACAGTCGGATAAACACCAACTTTGGTATTTAGGTTCAGTATCTTCCAGAGATGCGACACGAAGGTTTTCAAGAAAATCACCTCAACCCCAGATTACCCTTTACATGGAAGATTTTTCGAAAATTTTCATTTCCTAAAAATTGGCTCTAACGATTTTAATTAAAATATCAGATGTTTAAGAGATTTTCATGACAAATAAAATGTATATCTTGAATTTTCTGGGAATGTCTCCAAAAGTATTCTTCATTGTGAACGGCTTTTGCATAACTGGTAAACCATAAGAGATAGACAAAATTTTATTACACAAAAAATGTAGATCGCGTTAAAATACACAATTTATGTCATATACATTTTTTTGTTGAGTGAACCATTTTCGAGATATTGCTTGTTATTCGCTTAAATTTTTCGATACTTATTTTCTCAAATGGGAATTCGTTATTAATTTTTTTGTCTTGGATATGCAAAGAGTATTAATCTGTGACAAAGAGAATGATGCTGCACCTAGCAACCAGCTATTAAGGGATATGTGTATGCTTAAAGGCTACTGTATTTCTATATTGCCCTTGTAAATATATATTCCCCTTACATCTACAAGAAAATTAGCAATAAGATAAGAGTCTGCAAATGTTTATCTCGATTAACATGAAGTAGATGGAGAAGAAGCGTTTGTAAAAATAGTTTGTACAAGAGTAGAGAAAATCATGTGTGTGTGTAACACATCAGATTTTTTTTATATCCTGGGCATGCAAAGAGAATGGAATTCGCCACATAGCAACCAGCGCTTAAAATATTTGACTATCGCTTAAAACCTACCATAGTCCCCTTGCATCTACAAGAAAATTAGCAACAAAGTTTACATCTTGATATCTCGATTAACATGAAGCATATGGAGAATAAACGTTTGTAAAAATAGTTTGTACAAGAGTGGAGAAAGTCATGCGAGTGTAGCACATCAGACTTTTTTAAATAGCAACGGAGAAGATTACTTTTCTCAATGTTCGCAGACTATATGTTCTCCAAAGAGGATGTCATCCTCCGTGGTGTAGTGGTTACCTCTAGTTCCCGAGGTCGTGGGTTCAAACCCGGCGGAGGGCGATGGAATTTTTTCGGGCGTTAAAATCTTTAGCATGACTTCCTTTGGAATGGAAGTAATGCCGGTGGTCCCATGTTATAGATTTACGACACCTAAAAGAACCTCAAGTCTGACAAGAGTCCTCTAAGTAAAATTATCGGTCTTTTACGCCCAACATAGAATGGGACGTCAAGGACCATAGCAGTTAAAGAGCGTCCATAAATAAAACTCAATTTAATTTAATTTTTCTAAAGAGGATAACTTGGTGGCCTGAGAGTATGGAGTTTACATATTCAGCATTATGTGAAATCGCTTTTACCTTTTTGTTATAAAATAACCACGGAACCTAAGAGAAGGTTACTTCTTCTTTCTCTGTTTACCCCCCGTTAGGAAGATCTACTACACCAGAACTCACAAGCGGATGCGCGGTTCTGACGCCTGTCGTGGAGTAAACAGACTAATTGGCTTGGATACAACAGACAGGATGGGTGATCAGCCCGAATCCTGGTATGAGAGAGAGGGAAAAGAAATTATTTCCCATGATAAGAAATCACGGTGAAGTGGATGAAGGGAAAGGTGATGTTGGAGTTGTTAGTGGAATCCGGAGAAAAACCGACCAGGCGCCGTTTTATTCCAAATACCTTTCCCTGCGATCGAACCCGGGGCCGCCTGGGTGAAAGGCGAGGTGTCTAAGTACTCAGCCACGGCGCCTCCCCAAAGAAAAGGTACAAAGGTTAAAATGTGATTATCTAACAAGTCACTCGTCCAATCAGGTCCACAATCAAAGAGTACTTAAAGACTATGCAGCATATCCAGAACTGGATGGCCATCGGAAGAAGTTACTGAAGTCAGACGTTTCGCGTGAGTAAACATGAGATTCTTTATCCGTTATAAGGAACATCCGGGTCTGTAAGAAATTATAAATATAAAGGCTAAAGAGTAGGATTTACGTAAAAATCCTACAGATAATTGTATACAATAATTCCAAATTGAGCGGAGGAGATAAATAAAAGTAATTCATCATTCTCTTTATAACACTGTCGTCCTGGGTGGTGTAGTGGTTACCATGCTAGCCTCTAGTTCCCAAAGTCGCGGGTTTAACCTCAGCGAAGGTCGATGGAATTTTTCGCGTAAAAATCCTTGGCATGGCTTCCTTCGGAAGAGAAGTAAATCCGGTGGTTCCGGGTGTGTTTGTATGTCTCAACTCAAAAACAAAAAGTCTGTATTACACCGAAATTGTCATTCAAGTTCAGCGGTTTCCGAGCAAGGTGGCGCAGTAGCAAAGTCTGCGACTCGCATTCAGGAGGTTCTGGGTTCAAACCCCCGGAGCCGATCAATCTGACCAGAGGTTTTTTCGAGGTTTTCCTCGATCGCTAATCGAATACTAGATTGGATAATTTCAATCATGAAGTTTACTTTCATCCCTTTCATAACTACATTTTTCCCTCTTCAGCCCAACGCTGCCATATGGCATCATTATGTATATTTTTTGTTCGAAGTTGAATAAAAATCTTGATTTCCAAGGTTAAATTTCAAAAACTTTTAATAATCTTTGAGATATACTTCATTAGATTTGATATAAACATATCTAAAATATAAATACTAAAAAAATCTGATGTGCTACACTCACATGACTTTCTCTACTCTTGTACAAACTATTTTTTACAAACGCTTACTCTCCATATGCTTCATGTTAATCGAGATATCGAGATGTTAATCTTATTGCTAATTTTCTTGTAGATGCAAGAGGAATTTTTAGGCTTTAAGCGATAGTCAAATATTTTAAGAACTGGTTGCTATGTGCAGTATTCCATTCTCTTTGCATTAGCAGGAAAAAAAAATAATAATAAGAGCTATAGATTTTAACTGTGCAGTAAACACACGGTAGTGATAGCACTGGAAAAATGTTCTTAACACACTGCCTAAATCCCTCGGTATGATCCCTTGTAATGCAAAATTATTTGTCACTGCATTGCAGCTTACTTTTACATCATCAATTACAATACCCTGCAGCCAAACCTGATCAGCACACAAGTAAGGCGAATATGGCAAACACCATCATAATTTAAAATTGATGTTAAGTGCAAATCATTGCCTAAATGAAGAATTTTATCAATTACTTCAGAACTCCGAGCATCAATATTTATTACAGTTGAAAAACATAACTCCATCACCGAGTTGCTTGTGCAGTGTGTGTTTTTAACCGCACCAAATATGTAATTATTTTGGCTCAAGGTGCCATCAAGAAGGTTTGTTGCTGCTACGTATGGAAAGTCAGTTTGAAGATGATGTATTATATTTCGACTGTTGGGGAGACGAACTTGAAGTAGTTGCAACCGTACGTAGGGTAAAAAGTTTCTGGTAGCCTTCGCCCCAAATATACTTTCCGGTGGCTTTTGCCCCAAGTTTAAAAAATATTAACATTGTAATTTTGACTGTTTCTTTAAATGTTATATATATTTGCCTCGGCTGCTTCGGTATTTATATTTTTTAGAGATATGAATGTCTTAGCAGGGAGTGGTGCGACTGAAGAATGTAGGCTTACGCAGATTATAATTTTATTTCACTCCATTTATTAATGCTTGACACGATTTAAATAACACTTCTCTGATATAGCGATAGAGAGCTGTGAGATTTGTTTATTAATTACTTGTAATTTTTAACACGTAAACTATTTTTTGTCTCACGATGAATATGTATTAAACTTCTCAAGGACGTATCTCGCGTCTGGTTAGCAACACTGTCTTCAAGCAACTGACTTCTGAATTTGTAAATTTTGCTCCATTTTAGTTTCTGATTGGAAAATTTAAGAGAATAACAAGCAATACATTGAAAATGGTTCACTCAACAAAAAAAATGTATATGACATAAATTGTGGATTTTAACGCTATCTACATTTTTTGTGTAGTAAAATTTTGTCCATCTCTTATGGTTTACCAGTTATGGAAAAGTCGTTCACAATGGACAACACTTTTGTAAATATTCCCAGATAATTCGAGATATACATTTCATTTTTCTTGAAAATATCTCAAATATATTATATTGTAATCAAAATCGTTAGAGTCATTTTTGAGAAAATTAAAATTCTCGAAAAATGTTCCATGTAAAGGGTAATCTGGGGTGGGGGAATTTTTTTGAAAACCTTCGTGTCGCATCTCTGGAAATACTGAACCTAAATACCAAGTTTGGTGTTTATCCGACTGTTCGTTTCTGAGTTATGCTGTTCACAGACTCACACACGGACATGTTTCCAAAAGTGCTTTTTTTGGATTCAGGGGTCTCAAAACATACATTTCCGGTGAAATCTCGGTATCGAATTTTTGGGTGGAATACAATACTTCTGCTTACTATACGTAGTACAGAAAGTAATATATTTCCTTCGAAGCGTGTGTTCGGCATTAATGATGTCATACCTGTCAATCGCCGTTTATTTTACGTGAGTCCATCTCATCCCTTCCCAGATACTTCGTAAAACAACAACAAGGATGCAAAATTCTAGCTGGTGATGTTAAGTTACTGAGCTAAATATCTGAAATGAAGGTAAGCTCTAGGGGAAAGCATCCATCATGTTGCAAATGTCCGTTTTAGTCGAAAATAAATTAGGTTGGCAACGGTTATTTTCCTTCTTTTTAACCACCATACCAGGCATTGGGCTGATCACCCATCCTGGATAACCTAAAATCCAGAGTTTGCTTGCGCCTCGACAGACTACTGACCCAAGGCATTGGCTTGTATGTGCTTCGGGATGTAAGTCCTCTAATGAGTGGGCTAATCCGTTAAAAAAGAGAAGTACTTCAACGTGTTCCAATGATGGAACACAGAATTTTCAAGAAAACTATCATTTACGTGAAAAATGTTTCGTTATTATTTATTTTCTCAAAAGCATCTGTGACAATTTATATTGGAAACTATATCTTAAAGTTATTTACATGAGAAATGAAGTGTATCTTAAATATTGTGGGTAACCTGTGAAAGTCTCTTTATTCTGTATGGCTTTTGTGTAATTGGTGAACCACAATGAGATGGACAAATTTTGGATTGCACTCTGATGCGGAGAGGATTGGGCATCGATCCAGGAATAAGGATATTGTACCAACGCCCTACGAGGGGGCGTCCCGGAGAGGGATGAAGTGAAGGGAGGCACCGGACGATCGAAACCAGGAGTGACCTCACAGCACTTATAGTTTTCAAATATAGACGCCTCGACAGTCGGACAGGCAGATCAGCCCTACATAGGGTCCAACACCTACCCTAGGGACGGAGAAGGTTCACAGAGAGCATCCTTTTCCCCAACTATGCCGCACCGAAACACCAACACTTCCAACCCTGAAATAGGAGCAATGAAATGATTAATGGAACTAATAGACGGATAAAAAACTCGGGGATTCAAAGAAACCACTCCATTTGTCTGACAACCTGGGAAAAACCACTGAAGAAACCCTATCGCCAGGGATCGAACCTGGGACTACCTCTATACGGGTCATACACGTTACCGCACCACGCGATAGACACAATCTTACTGCTCAAGAAAAGTAGATCTCGCTAAATCACACAATTTGTGTTAAATAACGTATTTTTTGCGTTAAACATTTCCAAGATATCCTATGTTATTGGTTTGAATTTTCAAATACTGATAATGTTTTCAAGTGTTCAGTCACTATTCGTTTTTTCTGTGGTCAAGTAAGAACAATGAAATTTAAAAGCCATCACATACCGATCCGTTATTTAAAAACCTGACTATCGCTTCAGGCTATCTATTCTTCTTATACTTTAAGCGAAATGTGTACATTTATAATGAACGTTCTCCGTTAACAAGAATAACGTTTTTACCTTCTCTATTATGTATAGTAAGTAGGGGAAATATTGTATTTCACACAAAAATTCAATATGTATGCCCCTGAATAAGAACGGTTTTTAGTAAAAGGTCGGTGTGTGTAAGATAAATACCAAACTTGGTATTTAATTTCAGTATTTTCCAAAGATGCCACACAAATATTTACAAGAAAATCTTCATCCCAATTACTCTTTATATGGACCATTTTTCGATATTTTTGATTTTATAAAAACTGACGTTTTACTTTCTACCACGCACATAGTAGGTAGATAAGGTATTGCATTCCACCCAAAACATCGATACCAAGTTTTCACTGGAAATAAATGTTTTAGGTTTCCGGAATAAGAAAAGATCCGTAAAGATCAGTAAGGATGCCTTTGAAGTCCTCTTTATTCAGAAGGAATTTTGTATAATCCTATATAACTAACAAACGTTAAGCGATAGAAGAAAACTTACTACGCAAGAAATGTAAATTTATTTAAGAAATCCAATTTATTTCAAATAACATTTTCGTGGCATCAGCCTTTTCCAAGATGTCCGTCATTAATGGTTCGAATTGTTCATTACTTGGTTATTCTTTAAATCCCTTTCAAAATTCTGCTGTTTCTCGCGATTCCATGGAAAATGTATAAAATTTTAAGGCTAGCATATAGCATCCAGTTGCTATACATTTGAATATTGCTGTTCTCTTAGTATCAAGAGTGAAATGAGTAATGTAGCTATATCTGCAAAGGTTTATTTGGAGTATAATTAAATAGAAAAACAAGCTTTCGTAAGAATAGTTTGTACTCCATAGAAGTGATACAGAGTAGAGAAAGTCATATAAATGTAAGGCATTAAATTTTTTCTTATTTCTGTTTATTTTCTTCTGTGGGTGCAACTTTGTTTCGTGGTATTGAATATCCAATTTGGTATTTACCGGCCAACTGATATCTGCTAATGAATGGGATTTCAGCCCCTGATCTCCCAAATGCGAGCGACAGACATTAACGCCACAGCCATCTCGCTCAGTTTCTATTTTTATTTGTAGCTACAAGAAAATTGATTGAGACCGTACGGTAGATCATTTATCATGGTAAATACGGAGAAAGAATTACCTTGTTACAATCATTGATTTCGAGAATATAATATTAGAAGGTGAATTACCGTAGGGAGAGATAATTTTGTGACTGTAACACCAGATTCGTTTTACTTTCTCTACTAGGCATAGTAAGCAGGGGAAGTATTGTATTCCACTCAAAAATTCGATACCGAGATTTCACCGGAAATACATGTTTTAGGGCCCCCTGAGTCCATAAAAAGCATTTTTGGAAACATGTCCGTGTGTGTGTCTGTGAGCAGCATAACTCAGAAACGAACAGTCGAATAACACCAAACTTGGTAGTTGGGTTCAGTATCTTCCAGAGATGTGACACGAAGGTTTTCAAGAAAATCCCCCCACCCCAGATTACCCTTTACATGGAACATTTTTCGAAAATTTTAATTTTCTCAAAAATGGCCATAACGATTTTGATAAATATATGATATGTTTAAGTTATTTTCATGACAAATGAAATGTATATCTTGAATTTTCTGCGAATGCCTCCAAAAGTATTCTTCATTGTGAACGACTATTGCATAATTGGTAAACCATAAGAGAGAGACAAACTTTTACTACACAAAAAATGTATATCGCGTTAAAATACACAATTTATGTATACATTTTTTGTTGTTGAGGGCACCATTTTTGAGATATTGCTTGTTATTCCCTTAAATTTTCTAATACTTATACTTTTACTCAAATGGTAATTCGTTATTAATTTTTTTTGTCCTGGCCATGCAAAGAGAATGAAATATTCCACAGAGCAACCACCGCTTAAAATATTTGACTATCGCTTAAAGCCTACCATATTCCCCTTGCATCTACAAGAAAATTAGCAATAAGATTAACATCTCGATTAACACGAAGCATCTGGAGAATAAGCGTTTGTAAAAGTAGTTTGTACAAGAGTAAATAAAGTCATGAGAGTGTAACACATCAGATTTTTTATTAGGTTTTCTATTATGCACAGCAAATGGGGAAGTATTGCATTGTACCCAAAAATTTCACATCGAGATTTCACCGGAAATACATGTTTTGATCCCCCCTGAATGAAGAAAGGATTATTAGAAAAAGATCCTTGTATGTGTGTATCTGTGTGGATGTGTGCCTGTAAACGGCATAATTCAAAAACGAAAAGTCAGATAAATACCAAACTAGGTATTTAGGTTCAGTATCGTTCAAAAATGCGACAAGAAGATTTTCAGAAAAATCCCCCTACCCCATACTATTCCTTACAAGGAAAATGTTTGTAAAATTTTGAATTTCTCAAAAACGGCTTTAAGATTTTGATTAAAATATAATATATTGAAGCTAATTTCATGACAAAATGTATATTTTGAATTTTCTAAGGGTTTCCCCAAAAGTTGTCTTCATTCTGAATGCCTTTTGCATAACGGGTAAACCGTAAGACATAGACAAAGTTTCTCTACATAGAAAAGGCAGAGCTCGTTAAAACACACAGTTTATGTAATATACTGCTTTCTTGTGAAGTGAAACATTTTCGAAATAGTACTTGTTATTTGTTCGAAATTTTCAGCACATATACTTTTTCTCAAATGAAAATTAGTTTCTTTTTATGTCCTGGATACATGCAAAGAGAATGGAATGCGCCACATAGCAACCAGCTCTTAAGATATTTGACTGTCGCTTAAAACCTACCATATTCCCCTTGTACCTACAAGAAAATTAGCAATAGGTTTCTGCAAATGTTTATCTCGATTAACATGAAGTAGATGGAGAATAAGCGTTTGTAAAATATTTTGTACAAGACTAGAAATCATATAAGTACAACACATTTAATTATTATTATTATTATTATTATTATTATTATTATTATCATTATTTGTAAAGTACAACATTATTGCACTGTCATATATTTTGAATAATAAATGGGAATAGTTGAGTGAAGAAAATATTCCTTTGTTTAACTATAGCTTACATAACTATAGGTAAGTAGGCTGATAGATTGTTTAAAATGAAGTTGAATATTTTCTTCTGTCTGTGAATAGTAGCGGTAATTTGCTTCTGTATATAACAGCAACTCATTTTACATATGAATGCATTCTTATAAAACAGCCCGAGAGGTTTGTTAAAATGATGCTTTCTGCCAGGATCATGATCTCTACTAGATCCAAGATGATGCGCAAAGGACCGTAAAGACAAAACCACCCAACACACAAACAATAAGCTGTTACTTGTTCCTATTTTCTGCACCAGAGATTATCGCATTCGGCACTCCCTCTTGTTTGTTTATATGCTAAAAGCTACGTCAGCGCAAGCGGAAAGGAGTGTGTTATGTTTCTACTCGCAGATAAAGTGTCACTTGGGTCAACAAATTTAACATTTTTATTTTTTCTACTTATTTGCTTTAGTATATAGATCATAGGTTATATATTTGAGGGACACCTCGCACACTTCGATCTAAGTAATTCAATTGTCGCTACCACCCTCCAGAGGAAGGCTACAGGCCGCAGTCAGACAGGCCAGAGAGATGCGCGGAAGCTCCTAACAGTTTCAGGCTGGAAGACCAACCCAACTAAAAAAAAAATCTGTAATACTTCGTCGTTGTATGTGTAATCTGTGGCGTATTAATAATTTGGGGGGTTTATTGTCATTACCAGACATACTGTCGTTTTCCATTGTCATTATCAGACATGTTGTTTTCGTCTCTCAGCCAGTTTTGCTAGTCACGAGTGGTGGGGATAGCGTCTGTTTTGCTGAGTATTCCGTGAGGAGCGGATCGCGCGTGCAAGCCGGTCTTTGAACCGGTGAACATCTCCCCACACCTTTCATATTTAATAATGTAGGAACCCCAAACGGTTGGGAAATAAACATAAGGATGTGTAAGTAGATTTGTGTTATAGATTTTTTACAATGAAATACCCACGCCATTCTCTTAACCTCTACACCACGTTTTGGTCCTCCACAGCTAAGTGAGTATACATTTCCTCAATGTAAGTGCTGGCTACTAAAAATTAATTTAATTTTTCATGTGAACCTTTAGGCCTCTACTCAGCATAAAACAATACTTCATAGTTACATACACCATAACGTATATTCCAAATTTTATATTTATTTCTCATATTCTTATTAATGAATCTTATATTGTTGTGCAGATTTAACTACCAACAAAATAAAATGAAATAAATTAAAATAAAATATAAACCAAATAATAACTAAACAATTATTCAACAAAATATTAGTAAAGTACCGTTTATACCGGAAACCAATATACACAATAACTGGAATTCAGTTATTTCTTATTTACTAAATTACTAAATGCTAATTTACCAAACATTTCTAGTATTATCAGGCAGCAAAGTGTTGGTATTTAACACACAAAAATATTATAATTGTATGCTCATATTTCATTATAATTCATGTATTAAATATATAAGTTCGTACTATTATATTCAATGCCTTAACAAATCATTTATACATCCCAAATATGATTCACTTCACTGAGCTATCAAACTATTCTGTATATAATTTATACCCATTTTAAGTATTTATCACTTCATTACACCATAGAACATCGTACTATTTCTAATTCTTTGTCCTGGTCATCACACCTCTACATTTTTAACTTCCACTATAACCCACGTCACATTCACTTTCCTATTCACTTTCATTAACCTTTATTTTTGTCGTAATTCACGCACACTCACCCACCATTTTCACAACCATTCTTCTGTCATCTCTTCTTTTCACTCAACTCCTTCTATCCCTTCATATCCGCTCCTTACTGCCACTACCCGTCCCACTCTTAGACCTGCCTAGAGAGAGATGAAGCATTAATCGAACAAGCAGCCTTCTAGTGTCCACGGGTAGCACTCATACCTTTGGGCAAGCATCCCTGTCATCTATCCGAAACCTAAAAACCATATGAAACTTTAGAAGGAGACGGAATTAAAGGGAAACTATGAAAAGTAAATCGTGGTAAATGAGAAACCACCCCAACATTCGCAAACCGACCAGGGGAAACCACGAAAAACCCACGGTCAGTGTGGGCAGCCGTCTGAAAGCCAACCCAGTACCTCCCGAATTGGAGCCTCACACGAGCCATCTCGCTCACCACACAAATTAACTTCAGAAAATTTTATTTCTAATGTGCAGAAAGAACAAGTATTATTATAGGTACAGTTTAGGTCATATGGCGTTTCTTAACATTTTTAATCGTATTAGTTTTATAGCTACTTTGAAAATTGCACCGATTTTTCATCCTTTTGCTATGTAGTATTTACAAAACGTTTTATATGATTTACTGCAGTAGCTTTTTTAGCTTCCCTACTACTTACCTACAGTTAGATAGAGCAAGTATTGCTTTCTAACCAAAAATTTTACACAGAGATCACTGAAAATACATGTTTTGAGGTCTTGCCTTTTAGAAAAAACTTGGTATGTAAGTTTAACGTCCTCCAAAACTACGACACGAAGATTTTCAAGAGAATCCCCACCCCAAGCCCTTGTATATGGAAAAAATTCTGTATTTTTGATGGAAAAAGACTAACAGCGATTTACAGCTGAAAATGTGAAAGTATTTGAAAATTCAAACCAATAACAAAGATTGTCTGGAGAATCTTAACACAACAAAAGCTGTGTTTTACACAAACTGTGTGTTTTAACCATGTCTCTATTTTATGGTAAGCTTTTGTCTATATCTTAGCGTTTATCAGTTGTATAAAAGTCCTTAAGAATGAAGAGGACTTCACAGCTATTCCAAGAGAATTCAGATTTACATCTGATTTGACATGTAGATTTCTTAAACACGGGTTGCAAACTTCGAGAAAATAAACAAATAAAGAACATTTTCGTGTATAAACGGTAGCTTGCAGTATGGAGATTTTCGTAAAAAACATTTATGTCGTATCCTTGGAAGAGGATTGAACTTTAAATACCCAGTTTTTTTTAACCAAATTCGTTTTTGAGTTAAGAAGTTCACACAAACACACTCGCGCGAGCGCGAGGACCTTTTTATGAACATGTATTTTTTACTTTCTCTACCGGTACCTAATAGATAGATAAGGTATTGCATTCCACCCAAAAATTCGATACTGATATTTCATGGGAAATATACATGTTTTGTGGGACCCTTGAAAAAAAATTAGAAAAACGTCCGTATGGGCGTCTGTGTGTGTCTGTATCTGTGAACAGCATAGCTCAAACACCAAATAAACTTGGTATTTAGGTTCAGTACCTTCGAAAGATACAATACAAAGACTTATTAGAAAAGCTTCCAATCCTAAGTACCCTTTATATGGAACATTTTACGAAATTTTTGATTTTCTAAAAAATGCCTTTAACGGTTTTGATTAATTTACCATATATTAAACATACTTATATGACCAATAAAATATATTCTTGAATTATCTGGGAATAATCTATGAAGTCCTCTTCATTCAGAAGTAATTTTGTATAATTATGTATAACTGGTAAACGTTATAGGATAGATGAAAGCGTATTACACAAAAATAGATCTCTTTAAAACACAGAATTTGGATGAAATGTTTTGTGGCATAAGCCATTTCTGAGATATCCGTTATTAATGCTTCGAATTCTTCATTATTTAGTTTTTCTTTTAAAGTTCTGTTAACATTGAGTTATTTATCGCGATTGCATGGAAACAGTAGAGAATTTTAAGGCCAGCATACGGCGTCCAGGTCTTAAACATTTGACTATCGCTATTGCCTTTGTATAACGGAATATGTAATGTAGCTATTTCTGCAAACGTAGATAGAAGAAAAAGATACCCACTAATAAGCATTAGAGGGTACAGAAAGTCATGTGAATGTGTCACATCAGACTTTTTTTTTTATTTCTCCTCGTCTTACCTAAAAGTTGGTTAACGTTACTCAAAGGCAATAAAAAAGTTCTCCGGAAAGAATAAACAAAATAAAATGAATATCTTTAGAAAAAATGCTTCATGAAATTCCCAACACCCAAGGCACCCAAGACACACAATTTGTTTCAAATAACTTTTTTGTTCCATCAGTCATTTCCGAAATAACCACTATTAATGGTTCGAATTGATCAATACTTTGTCATTCTTTTCAAGTCGTGTCGATTTTCAGTTGTTTCTCGAGATGTTAGTGAAAAAATATGGAATTTAAGGCCAGGGTATAGCGTCCAGTTTTAAAACATTTGGCTATCACTAACCAAATGTGCAGCACAGCTATTTCTGTAAAGGTTCATTTGGATTAGAATGAAGTAGATAGAAAAGTAAGTTTTAGTATGAATAGTTTGTTTATCAGCTAATAAACGATATTGGATAGAGAAAGTCATATGAAAGTATCACTTTAGATTTTTTAAATTCAGGGAGACACAGAATGTGTATTTCCAGTTAAATCTCGGTACCGAATTTTGGGTGCAATACAATATTTTTACTTACTACAGGCAAGTTGTACAGAAGGTAAACGACGTTAGAGTTATCTTTGAGATAACAAAAAGAAAGGAAAATACTCCATGTAAAGGTTGCTTTGGATGTTCAGAATTTCCTGAAACCCTTTCCTACATTTTTTCCTAAGGCCCTTTTATTGTCTTTGAAATCAGGTTTACCAATTTTAGTTTTATAATTTTTAATATTAATCTAGTGCCAAAATAATTACAATCATATTGGGAGTGACTGCTTCTGGTCCTGGCCATTTTATAGTCATCTCCCCTCCTTTGGTCATAATAACATAATAATCTATTGAGCATTAAGTTATTACATATTAGATGTCTTCTCTACCATTACATGTTAATATATTTAGCAATTCTTATATTTATTTGAATTTACATTATTTTCTTCTTTTAACTATCCATATACATTAATTCCTATTCATTCCATACCATGAACTTTCTTTTCTCTTAATCTCTATTTCTTTAGATACATTAATTTTATACCCTTCCATATTTTACTCACATTATTTTCTCTAATAATCTTAGTTACTTTCTCTGCTTGTCTCTTTCCCCTCTTCCATTCTGGTTCTTTCCACCATAGATCCTTTTTGTTGGTATATGTTACATCCTCATCATCTATCCAAAGCCGTAAGTTTCGAATGAATGCTCGTTTGCCTTCTTCATCTTTTGCATTAGGCTTCTTTTGAGGCCCCTCTTGGCTGGATTCAAGTCTTTGTTTATAAATATATTACATCTGTTTAATATTTTGGCCTTCCTAAAATTTCGTAAATCATATTGGATGTTGCAAATTGCACTATTATTGGTCTTTTCCTGCCTTGCCTAAAACTTTTTTTAGTTAATACGAGGAGAAATAAAATAAATCTGATGTGTTACACTCACATGACTTTCTCTACTCTTGTACAAACTATTTTTACAAACACTTATTCTCCATCTACTTCATGTTAATCGAGATAAACATTTGCAGACTCTATCTTATTGCTAATTTTCTTGTAGATATAAGGGGAATATATATTTACAAGGCAAAAGAAAAAAGTAGCCTTTAAGCACATACTTATCTCTTAATAGCTGGTTGCTATGTGCTGCACCATTCTCTTTGCCACAGATAAATACTATTTGCATATCCAAGACAAAAAATGAATAACGAATTCCCATTTTAGAAAATAAGTATTGAAAAATTTAAGGGAATAACAAGCAATATCTCGAAAATGGTTCACTCAACAAAAAAAATGCATATGACATAAATTGTGTATTTTAACGCGATCTACATCTTTTGCGTAGTAAGATTTTGTCTATCTCTTATGGTTTACCAGTTTACCAAAAGTCGTTTACAATGAAGAATGCTTTTGGAGACAATCCCAGAAAATTCAAGATATACATTTTATTTGTCATGAAAATATCGTAAACATATGATATTTTAATCAAATCGTTAGAGCCATTTCTGAGAAAATAAAACTTTTCGAAAAATGTTCCATGTATATGGTAATCTGGGGTGAGGGGATTTTCCTGAAAACCTTCGTGTCGCATCTCTGGAAGATATTGAACCTAAATACCAAGTTTGGTGTTTATCCGACTGTTCGTTTCTGAGTTATGCTGTTCACAGACAGACACACAGACAGACACACAAACACACACACACGGACAGATTTCCAAAACTGCTTTTTTTGGATTCAGAGGGTCTCAAAACATGTATTTCCGGTGAAATCCCGGTATCGGATTTTTGGGTGGAATACAATGCTTCCCCTACTTACTATACGTGTTAGAGAAAGTAATACTGTTAATTTTTTAAATGTGTTACTCGCGCATGCTCATACGTGCTACAAGACAATTGCCACATATTTCTTCTGGAAACAAACTATTTATTAACAAAGGTAATGAACAGCTTCTCAGCACATGAAGTAGGCTATAAAGGACATTTATTTTATTCCGTTGTTTTAGTGTTTGCCATTACTACCATGGAGGATGTTTTCTTTTCCATTATTCATCTTGCATTCAGATGTCTGAGCCAGATGCTGCTCTCTCCAACTCTCTCGTCTGTCCGTCCGTCCTTTGCCTCTGTACAACTCCATGAAGTTGTGACGTCTGCCATGTAGCGGAAATCCAACCCCCCTTTCAACTCCAGCAGCCCACGACTTTGACCAATCACCCAGACTTAAAGTCTCAAGACAGCAACAGGTCTAGAAACTTAAATATTCTCTTTTCTGAGTAAAAACTGAGCGGAAAATTACCAGGAGCGTCCTTCAGCAAAATGAAATGTAGTTAGTACGTGTCAGATTAGGTACGTACGGTGGATGCGGTCAAAGTTATTATTTTCTGAACATATCAAATAGTGATCGATAAAAATGTCAGCAATAAGGTCTTTCAGAAGCGATCAGGTAGGCATGCTGGGTGCGGTCAAAATCAATATTTTCTGAAGAAATCAAATAGTGATGGATAAAAAAGTCACCAGAAAGGTATTTCAGAAGCAAAAGGGGATCAGGTAGGTATGGTGGATGCGGTCAAACCTAATATTTTCTGAAGAAGTCAAATAGTGATGAATAAAAAATCACCAGAAGAGTTTCAGAAGCAAAAGGGAATTAGGCAGGTATGGTGGATGCGGTCAAACCTAATATTTTCTGAAGAAATCAAATAGTGATACATAAATATCACCAGAAGGATCCTTTAGAAGTAAAAGGGCATCAGGTAGGTATAGTGAATGCGGTCAAACCTAATATTTACTGAAGAAATCAAATAGTGATAGATAAAAAATCACCAGAAGGGGCTTTCAGAAGCAAAAGGGAATTAGGCAGGTATGGTGGATGCGGTCAAACCTAATATTCTCTGAACAAATCAAATAGTGATACATAAAAACTGACCAGAAGGGTCTTTCAGAAGCAAAAGGGGCTGTAGGTATGGTGGATCCAGTCAAACCTAATATTCTCCGAAGAAATCAAGTAGTGATAGATAAAAAGGTCACCATAAGGGTCTTTCATAAGCAAAAGGGCATCAGGTAGGTATGGTAGATGCGGTAAAACCTAATATTTTCTGAAGAAATTAAATAGTTATAGACAAAAATCACCAGAAGGGGCTTCAGAAGCAAAAGGGGATCAGGTAGGTATGGTGGATGCGGTCAAACCTAATATTTTCTGAAGTAAACAAGTTTCGTATTGCGCACTGGGGTTTTATCCCAAAAGGATTAGGATAAAACTTAAAAAGGCGCACTTTGTGCAGAAATTAAACGACATTTTCCATTTTTAATAGCGTATGAAATGGTGTTGAGAGATTATCTGGAATGGCAAATGGGATAAATTACCACAAGATACAGTAACAGTCATGTTTGCAGACACGAGGGTAGGGAATAGATAGGGATTTTCTAGGAAAAGTGAGGGGCAAGAGAGCACACATAGTTATGATATTAAGATATATTGTAGAGGTTCATGCGACCTGGGGATTATTATTGGTATAGCATATGTAACGTAGGGGACACCTCGCGCACCGCACCCACGAAGATCTATTGTGGCTACCACCCCAAGACGGGTCATTGTGTCTAGAGAGGGCGATGAACGACCCGTCTACCAAGCAGTCCCCTAGTCTCCACACGAGGAATACTCTTTCCTTGCGCAAGCATCCGCGGCATTTTCCGCCATACTGCACGAAACCTAGAAGCACACCTTAAACATGAGAAGGAAACTGAATGAAGGGAAATGAGTTAAGCAAATTGAGATAGAAGGGAAGCTATGTAGAGGAATATTTGACTATATGCATAAAGCTTTAATTGTTGCCTAACGAAGCTAAATGAAGTTTTGGGGTATAATCACATATATTAAATATTTTAAAAGTCAATTTTTAACTTTTTATATCGTTATCATGAAGAAGATATGCCCCACGCTTGGGAGCCAATTTGAGAAGGTGTTTTGTTTACGTAATTTATTGTTACGTAAGTTATTAGCCTCACGCTTGGGAAGCCAACTTGAAGTTGTTTTTAGTTTAACGGCCCCACGTATGGGAGTCAACTTGAAGTTGTAATTGTCTTACGTTGTTTAAGTAGTTTGTAACAGTATTAGCACCACACTTTGGGTGTTAATTTGAAGAAGATTGTTACGTAATATGCTGCTACGTATGCAATACCGATTTGAAGATGTATATTTTGTTGTTGTTACACTCCAAGTTTAAAAAATATATATTAAACTTTGTTATTAAACTGGTGCTATAGATATTATTTATGCTTGTTTTAGCCTCGGCTGCTTCAGTATTATTTTAAGAGTCGCGTATCTCTTAATCAGGGCGTGGTACGACAAGAATGTAGGCTTACACAGATTTTAAGTTTAAGTTCACTTCTTTTTATTAATCCTTGACACAAATTAAATAGCATTACAATATCAAGAGCTGGGAGGTTCTTTTACTTGATACTTGAACTTTGTTAACGCGTATATGTAATTTTTGTTACACACGAATACGTAATATTCCTTTAGAGAACACATCTTCCATCCGTTCACTACCAAGGTCTGCAGGCAACTGAAAGATTTCAACCGTCAAAAACCCGTAAGCTTCTGTATTTCAAGTCTCTGATTGGCTAATCCAAGTCGAATAGAATACCTGCATTTAATTAGAGTTTTTTCTGGCTGTTGAATGGCTATTTTTAAACTGTCAAAATTTACATTATTGCTGCCCTAATCATGATAGTGGTATTCAAACTCTCAAACTCATAATTGTCTCAAGGTTACCTCATTGTTACCTCATTGTTAGCAACGTTAAACTTATTATTCTTACAGCTCTTACATTATTAAATTACATAATGCATTCACATAATATTATTAAACATGTTTACAATAATATAAGCATATGGAATGACTGTTACATACATTTTTATAAATTATTACATACATATTGTTTCAAGGCGGGCTGTGCTTCATAGGCACATTAGGCTGATTCCAAACTTCAACACTATAATTTCAACAGCAAAGAACAAGTACTAACTCGACTACGTATTGGACATACTTCTATAACGCACAAACATCTCCTCAACCGTGACCTTCCTCGTGTATGCGACCTCTGCAGATCCAATCTCACAGTTCATCATCCCTGTCATCGCTATGTACAACGCAGAGAAACATGTGACATCCCCAAAAGCCTACCAAACGCCCTAAATTCAGCACAACAAAGAACTTTAAACTTTATGAAAGCGACAAAATTGTATAACAAAATGTAACACACCTATCTAGAGAACATAATGTTGTATGTACTATTACGGTTTAAAATATTGTATTTCATTGTAATCATGTTCTGTTTTCTAAAGTAGTCGCGATATGACTTTAAAGTTGAAGCGACAATAAAGAATATATATGTAAAAAATAAATAAACAAAATCAACTTTATCTGACACTTTTACTCAGGTTTGGGTCTGGCAGCTTTACTCGCAGTTTAAAACTTGGTTTGCAGGACAAGATTTTCGTCAGTGCTTTATGTCCAGAAATTTTCAGCAACACGCATTTCGCGGTTCCGTTTGCTGTACATGGAATACATATTGATCAGTAAAACAGTAAACCAAATGAAGTCGGAGAACGAACTACTCATCCGCGCAATACTAGTAATAATTAAGAAAGCAACTAGCAATCCATCGTGCATCTCAAGGTTGTAATGACACTTTCCTAGGTAAAGGGTCAAGGGAACAAACTGACCATCGGCGGAACACGATATTACCCATTTTAACACAAAACACAACTTTTTCTTTCTCTATTTTTATAGGGTTGTATTATAAATTCGTGCGCTTTTCGTTACGTTTAAATCACTAAAAACGCCTGGGAACACACCTCACCCGCAGCATGGCTACGACAGCGTAGTTGCCGAACTTTCCGTTTACAAACTTTAAACACAAGGTCGTTCAAAAGATAAATAACTACGCCAGTTAGGTTTTGCAAACTAACTATTTATCTCCTGCAGTATACACCATTATTGTCCACAATATATTGCCAAGTTCCTGGCTACAGTAGCACGAGCTAAATTGAGCCCCAATGCCAACATCCGAGTTATAATTCGTGGATTGTTGACTATCGTTTCATGAATTCTTTCCACGTCCATAAACCTTGGCCGTCCAGCTCTAGGTTTGTCTTTTAGGGAGAAATTCCCAGTTCGAAATTGATATGCTCGCCTCGTTACTGCATCTTCCTCGTAGACAGCTCAAATTTTCTGCCGGCATTGTGAGGCGGTTTTACCTTTACGGTAGTAAAACAGCATAAGATGTCGGAAATGTTTCTTTTTGCTTTCAATAGTTTGTAAACACAAGTTCACGCTGTTCTATCCTACGTCAGTCACAAATACACACTGACATATCCAACAGTGAGTCTGGTTGTTGTTCTTTAAGTCGTAGGGGTGTATAGGCAACTAGTATAACTTGAGTGTACAGGGGGTTCAGGGTTTTCAGGCGTTATAGATGGAACTTGCGAGCAAAACGAATGAACTTATGAGACAACCCATTACTTTCTGTACTACGTATAATAAATAGGCAAAGTATTATATTCCACTTAAAGATTAGATGCCGGGATTTCACCGGAAATACATGTTTTGAGGCCCACTGAATAAATAAAAAAATTAATTTTTAGAAAAAGATCCGTGTGTGTCTGTGAACAGCATAACTCAAAAACGAAAAGTCGGATAAGTGTCAAATTTGCTATTTAGGTTCAGTGTCATTCAAAGATTCAACACAAAGATTTTCAAGTAAATACCCCACACCAGGCTACCCTTAAATGGAACACTTTTCGAAAATTTTATTTTCTCAAAAATGCCTCTGCAATTGATTTATAAATTTGAATAGTGTTTGTAATTTTTGGTGTAAGCGTTGTCTGTTTGTGTGGGATTAATTTAATGTTCGATTTAATGTGCTAAGTACGCCGAAATTAAAAACTAAAACGTAACAATAAGTTGTTCTTCATATTATCACAGTACAGTAATTTTCATAATTTAATAACATAAACATATTATACGAATTAGGTTCACAGCACGGTTCGGTGCTTAATTTAATGCTTTCAGGTGCATCCAAGTTATAGGTAATCAGCAATTATGGTGGAGAAGGAAGATGATAACCAAACCTTTGCACCGAAGAAACGAATAGTATACCATTAAGTTGAGACTGTGCAATATCTCCAAAAGTAAGCTTTGTAGAAAGAAATGTCTTAAATAGTTAAATTGTCCCTAAAATGACTCATAACGTCCTTAACACAAAACACGACTAATGGCATTTACTGTCCCCCCATAATATCAAGCAACTTTTATTAAAGACATTTCTTTCTACAACACTTAGTTTTGGAGATATCGTACAGTCTCAACTTAAATGCTCCATCCTGATATATGGCAGTGACTCATAACACTATTAGAAGACCGAAATAGTGCGTAAACAAGATGTCCTGTAATTTCTCTTGTTTTTTTCTGGTTATTTATCTAGTGACTCAAGTTAGATTGTTGACCACCCTGACATACGGCATCAGACAACTTTGTCTTTCAGTAACCTCAATTATGCTCTGTCCCCCATAAAAGGAAGAAAGAGAGAGTGTAATGTTCACATAGACAGAGCCGACAGCACTAGGTTAAACAAGATAGCTCGAGATTCATTCCCAAGAGGCAAAAGAAATTTGGATTGACCAAAAAATCGGTGGAAAGGATTGATATCGTCTAATAAGTCATCTCCTATGTGTTGACAAACGGGCCAGGGGCCTATATAAAAGAAGAAGGAATTATACGAAATAACTTCACATAAATGCTCACTGAGACTGAGGTTTTAGGTGAACACGATATAATCAATTGTTTAATTATATTTTACAGACATCTGTAGACACCTATGAGTAATTTTGGTCAAAGAGTTTTCATGTTCCAACACTTTTAAAAGCCCAGCAACATGTCTAAGTAAGAGACGCCCTCCGTGCTATTGTGGTTAACATGCTAGGTGTAGTTCTTGAGGTCGCGGGTTCAAACCCGGCGGAGGACGAAGGATTTTTCCTGGCATGTAAATCGTTAGCATGGCTTCCTTCGTAAAGGAAGTAAAGCCGGTGCTCCCGTGTGGTAGTCTTACGGCACATAAAAGAACCTCAATCCTGATAAAGGTGCCTCTGAGCAAAATTATCGGTCTTTCACGCCCAATATAGAAAGGGATACTAAATACCACAGCAGTTAAAGAGCGTCCATAAATAAAACTCAATTTTGACATATTTTCGCCTTTTAAACTCCATTGGACCTTGCCCACTATCTCTATCAGTATGTATTTTTTCGCAGTTTTAAATTTTTGCACATGAAACTTGTTCCTTATATTTAAATTTTGCTCTGATCTGTATGTAAATTTGCATACATAATCTCAATTGTGCTATCTAAAGGCTCAAGAATGGATTTTTTGATTGATTTATTCAGAGGGCAACAAAAATTAATTTATACTGAAATACAAGGAAACTTCTAATACCAACAACTTCATAAAAACAAATATTTATTTATCAGCAAGTAATAATATCAACTGCAATCAAATATATATTTATTTTCACTATATTAAAGTATTAGAAAACGTCAATAGCGCACTTCTCTGATAAATGTAAATGCGCAAGGTAGTTTTACAAAATTTACATTTTTTTGCTAGTTAATATTTAATTTATTAACCGAAAAACTATTTGAGCTAGAGCTTTGAGCTTTCTCCCAATTATTTCTTGTTTACTTATGTTTTCTAGTAAATTGATTTAAAATTAAAAAAATAGAAACTTCAGTCCAGTGTTCCTCAAGTAGACAAAACATAGATAGGTAAATATTCGCAGATACGATATTACAAAATTTGCTTCAGTAATTAGTTGAGTAAATAACTATTACTTCCACAGAAATTAGAGCAGATTCATCACACATGAGGTAGTGTTTGTGATCCAGGAATATACACGAGTTTACAGAAGATGCTTCCACAGAACGCCCCCCGTGATTTTCCTCATGTACATACATCTAGGTACGTTTGAATCCCATCAACGACGCTGATTAGAGTGTGTTTGACCAAGAGTGGGCTCATGTTTCTTGCAGAGCCATCTGTCGCTGTTGGCTGCAGTCGATAACCAACTCCGTTGCAGATGTGTGACCGACATAAACTTGGCAACACTTTCGCTTCAGGCAGACTGGTAAACTTCACAACTCTCTCATTCCCAACACGCTTTTAGTGGTTCCTGTCCTTTAGTATTCCACTTCCATCACAGATACTGGACCAGTAAAACGCTTTTATCTCAACTTTCATGCACAACTCCAAAGAATATGCTTTCTGCTATAAGAAAGAAAGAAAAACAAAACAGCATACGTAGGATTACATGGAAAAAATGTCTTTCCTCGAAGTATCCCTCACTTCTGCAAACATGTTTATGAGTTTTACTTCCTTTCAATCCAAAATTCAATTTATGTTAAAGAGAGACTTAGAAACCTTATTCCGCTAATCTTAAATTACCTAAATTCATATTTTTCTTTCTGTATACTACGTATACTACTGTGCATAAAATGTAGACCATAATTGAACGGAGCTGTTTATGTAAAAAACACTGTTTTTTGAGCATAATTCTAGCTCAGAAGGGTACTTTACCTCCCCCAAATTATGACTGAGCTGTTGAAGGGTAACATTATAACTTAAACCTTATATTTTCATCCTATATTATCATTTTCTTAATGCATGTTTTCTTATTGCCGTTTAGTATGAAGTAGGTTGTTGCTTCACGTATGGAAAGCCAAACTTAAAGTAGTTGCAATCGTACGTATGGTAAAAAGTTTCTGGTAGCCTTCGCCCGCAAGAAAATGTACTTTCTAGTGGCCTTTGCCCCAAGTTTAAAAATATTAACTTTGTATTTTTTAATGTTTCTTTAAATATTATATATTTATGTTTGCCTCGGCTGCATCAGTATTGTTGCTAGAGACATGGATTTCTTTGCAAGGCGTGGTGCGGCAGAAGAATCTAGGCTTACTCAGATTATAATTTTTAATTCACTCCTTTTTATTAATTCTTGACACGATTTAAATAACACTTCACTGATATAGAGAGCTGTAAGATTCTTTTATTAAATACCTGCACTTTTTAAACACGTAAACTATTTTTGTCTCACACTGAATACGCATCTCGCGTCCGGTTAGGAACACTGTCTACAACCAAGGCGTCCAATTATGAGCGCTGTTTACAAGCAACTGAATTGATTTCTACCGCCTAAATTTGTAAATTTTGCTTCATTTTAGTTTCTGATTGGCTAGTCCTAGTCCAATAGAAAACTTTCATTTAACTTAAGTTTCTTTGTGGTTGTTGATAGGCTATTTTATAAGCTGTCTCTAAATTTACATTATTGTTGCTCCTATAATGACTAGTAGTACTATTAAACTTTCAAATTCATTATTGCCTCAAGGTTACCTCATTGTTAGCAACTTTTAACCTATTATTCCCACAGCTCCTACATTATTAAATTACGTAGCACATTCACATAACATTATTACACATGTATACTATAATACAAACATATACAATGACTGTAATATACACTTTATATATATTATTACATACACATATTGCTTTAAGGTGGGCTGTTATTATATTTTATATTATATAATTTGACTGAAGTCATTTAAGTGTTAAAAATACTGCCTCAAGTAGCAGCAACAACTTAACTTTCGTATCCATGTCGCTGATGAAAGCTCTCATATATGCATATGCCGTAGCTGTCGTTCAGTTTAACCAGACAAATAGTTCTTCATCCCCTTCCTTCAGAAGGCCTAATTATGTTGTGTTGGTTTAGCCTTTCCTTGTGTGCCAATCGTAGCGAAAACTTTCATAGAGGTGATATCCCAACCACCCCTCCAAAAAAGATAGTTCATTAATTGGTTTATTTCGCCCTGCATTGTTCTTCAGGCCAGTCACATAGAGAACTGATACGGGCTGGGTGGAGTAAAAATTTGGTTATTTGAGAGGGAAAAACAGTATTTTGCTCTAAGAAAATGGGCCACATTTTAGGCACAGCAGTGTACATACTAAATAGAGAAGGTATTACATTCCAAACTAACATCAGTGTCGAAATTGCACTGGAAATATATGTTTTGAGGCCCCTAAATCCAAAAAGGATTTTTATAAACAGGTCCGTACTGTCTATGAACAGCATAATTCAAAAACAAAAAGTCGGATGAACACAAAACTTGGTATTTAAGTTCAGTATCTCACAAGAATTCCACACGAAGATTTTCAAGAAATTCCCCCATATTTTCGATTTTTTTGGTTTTCTCAAAAGTGGGTAAAGATTTTGATTAAAATGCCACACTTTTAAGATATTTCCATCATAAATTAAATGAGTATCTTGAATTTTGTCCAAATAGCCTACGAATTCCTCTTTATTCTAAACCATTTTTCTGTAATTGGAAAACTGTAAGAGATGGACAAAATCTTACTACATCTTGCTACTAAAATCTCTACTTTTTGGTAGAGATAGCAGAGTATTTTTACGCTTTTTCGCTATTGAAAGAAAGCCTGTTTTCCTTAGAATTACACCATCTAGAACAATGGACTTTCTACTGCTTATTAAAGAAGGTTTTCTGAGTATACTTGTATCAACATTTTAGCCAGATTTAAAAAGTTTAATTATAAACATGTTTAAAATCGTAAAATAATTTCTAAAACAGTTTTACTTTCATTTATAGATTCACTTTTCTCTGAAAATAAAGATCGGAAGTCTGTCGATTTTTTCATTATGAGTTTTTATAGGTAGCTTCAGATAGCCGGTTGACTATTTGTTCATTTCAGGGTCTAATTTGTTTTAAAAACTAGTCACAAGAAAATAACGTTTTGGTATAACCTTTCTTTTTTCATTTATAATACTTTCGTGGAAACCATACAAAATACGATGAAAACCTTTAACCTACTAGATTCAGCTAAATATTCTGTACAACTACAAAAGGAGTAGTTATATTTATCTTGTAAGTTAAATAGAGAAGTGTACCTGAAGTTTAAAGAAATAAAACTTACTGGAAATGAGAAAAACAACAAGGTGAGCACTTTTTATATAGCAATATGCTACAACATATCTGGACCACAAGGGCTCTTAAGAGGCCAAATAACAAAACAAATTACATTGGTATCCTCCTTATGAAATTTATAATCGATTACAACAAAAAATCAAATTTTTGAACTCAAATGTCTACTAGGTGTCCTTAAGTGCATATCACTATATTTCTTTCTTTCATTTTTGGTGTTTATGCAGAGAGAATGTAATTTTAAAGCCATCACATTGCGACCGACTTTGAAAATTGTCGCTTTAGTTTAATATAGTGTTTTATACCTACAACGAAATGTAAAGGTACATATCACGGACGGGCCCTCGGAACCGGGGCAGAGCACCACATACGGGCCAGACAGCCCATTTTGCTTTCAACGTGACCCCTGGAATGGAAGTATGAGCAGAGAAACCCGAAGGGCGACCAGATCCGGATGTCGACGGGCGCAAGCATGAACGGGGTGCATAACGTTTCCAGATAGACGCATCCTCCGCCATGTGGTCCCTGCCCACAAGCTACCAACCTCCAGGATCCCCCTGAGAGGAGCCTCATGCTGAGGAGAGATCTAACTAAGCGGTGCCAGGAAAGAAACTTGACAGAACGCAAGCTACTGCCCGCGCAACACGTCGAACATCGTCGCCTGATCCTACAAAAAACAGATGACAAGGAAGATGATGGGCACAGGAAATGATAGGAAGGAGAGTCGTGGCAGAAGTTGAACCACCCTAGCATTCGCCTGGTGACCCGGGGAAACCATGAAAAACCCATGGGCCAGAACGCAACCGCCTGAGCCATTCCGCTTGGTTACAACGAAAGGAGTAGTGAAGGTATATCTGTCTTAGTAAGAAGTAAGTACAATTATAATAAGCTTCTCTAAGAATAGTTTATAGAAGAGTGAGTAGAGAAGGTTATGTGAATGCCGCACATCAGATTTTTTTATTTGATTTTGTAATTTAAGAAGGATTTACAAACAGTGTAAAAGAAGTTTGTTTTTTGAATATTATTCGATAACAGCTGAGGCAGTATTTTTAAAACTTAAATGGTTTCAGTCTAATTATATAATATATAAATTTAATAGCAGCTCACCTTAAAGCAGTGTGTGTATAAAATAACATAAAATTTATGTAACAGTCATAGTATTATGTTTATATTATTGTGTACATGTTTAATAATGTTATGTGAATGTATTACGTAATTTAATAATGTAGGATCTGTAAGAAAAGAGGCCGAAAGCTGCTAACAATGCGGTAACAATGAGGTAACCTTGAGGCAATAATGATTTGGAAAGTTTAATAATACTACTAGTAATTCTTGGAGCAATAACAATGTAGTATTTAAAACAGTTTATAAATAGCTGATCAACAACTATAAAAACCTTAAGTTAAATAAAAGTATTCTATTTGAGTAAAATTAGCCAATCAGAGACTTGAAATACAGAAATCTACAAATTTAAGCGGTAAACCCAGTCGCTAGAAGGCAACGTACCTGAGCAGTTCATTCGCTCAGTACGTATCCAGCGTGAGACGAAAATTCATTACGCCGAGAATATTATAAAGTTTATGTGTTTAAAAGTGCAATTAATAAATAATGTCACAACTTTTTATATAAATGAGGTGTTATTTAGTCGTATGAAGGATTAATAAATGGAGTGAACTAAAAATTATAGTTTGTGTAAGCCTACATTCTTTAGCCGCATCACTCCCTGATAAGACGTACATGTTTCTACAAATTAATACTGACGCAGCCGAGGCAAATATAAATATATATATAATATTTAAAGAAACATTCAAAATACAAAGTTGATTCTTAAAAGTGGGGCAAACACTCCAAGAAACTATCTGAAGTTTTTGGCTCACCTAACAGTTGAACTACACTACAACTCCTCCTAACATAAAAGTCCTTCACAGCTTGGGCTGAATGCTTGGCTACATGTATAGCTTTGAATAAATAAATGAGTAATGAATGAATAAATCATTAAAAACATACAAATTAATTACAAAACCGATGATAAAGTATGAAACCCGTATTTTAAAAAGACAGGATGGGAAATCCTGGCAGGCGTTAATGAGAGGTCCGTAATGGGAGTCTTTCTTTGAGGTCGCGTTTTGAATAAAATCATAAGGGAAGAGTTACGAGTTAGGAAATAAAGTAGCATAAACAAAAATTGAAGGAACACCTTTTTAAAACGGATAACCAAGGAGTACTAAAATAGGCATTTCATTACATGCCAGTAGGAAAGAGAGTTATGGGTAGATCTAAGAGATGTGATTGAGTCTCGGAACAGACTCTGGTGGCTTAATACTTGAAAGTCTCAAGAAGAATCATTATATCGCCATTCCACGTTCAAAATTCGCATATACAACCAGAGTAAGCCATATTTTAGTAGGAGAGTCGTGGTATCCAGTCAAAATTCTGGTTGGCTCAGTGATTTATTCTTATTATTACTATTATTTTTTATTATTACTTTCTCTACTACGTATAGTAAGTAGGGGAAGTATTGCATTCCACCCAAAAATTCGATACCGAGATTTCACCGGAAATACATGTTTTGAGACCTCCTGAGTCCAAAAAAAGCATTTTTGGAAACATGTCCGTGTGTGTGTCTGTGTGTGTGTGTGTGTGTGTGTGTCTGTGAACAGCATAACTCAAAAACTAACAGTCGGATAAACACCAAACTTGGTATTTCGTTCAGTATCTTCCAAAGATGCGACACGAAGATTTTCAAGAAAATCCCCCCACCCCAGACTACCCTTTACATGGAACATTTTTCGAAAGTTTTAATTTTCTCAAAAATGGCTCTAACGATTTTGATGAAAATATCATATGTTTACGATAATGTCATGAGAAATGAAATGTATATCTCGAAATTTCTGGGAATGTCTCCAAAAGTATTCTTCATTATGAACGACTTTTGCATAACTGGTAAACCATAAGAGATAGACAAAATTTCACTATACAAAAAATGTAGATCGCGTTAAAATACACAACTTATATCATATACATTTTTTTTGTTGAGTGAACCGTTTTCGAGATATTGCTTGTTATTTCCTTAAATTTTCCGATACTTATACTTTTTCTCAAATTCGTTATTCATTTTTTTTATGTCCTGGACATGCAAAGAGAATGGAATGCGCCACATAGCAACCAGCGATAAAATATTTGACTATCGCTTAAAAGCTACCATATTCCCCTTGCATCTACAAGAAAATTACAAATAAGATTGACATCTCGATATCTCGATTAACATGAAGCATATGGAAAATAGGCGTTTGTAAAAATAGATTGTACAAGAGTAGAGAAAGTCATGTGAGTGTAACACATCAGATTTTTTTTTATTATTACTTTCTCTACTACGTATAGTAAGTAGGGGAAGTATTGCATTCCACCCAAACATTCGATACCGAGATTTCACCGGAAATACATGTTTTGAGACCTCCTGAGTCCAAAAAAAGCATTTTTGGAAACATGTCCGTGTGTGTGTCTGTGTGTGTGTGTGTGTGTCTGTGAACAGCATAACTCAAAAACTAACAGTCGGATAAACACCAACCTTGGTATTTACGTTCAGTATCTTCCAGAGATGCGACACGAAGATTTTCAAGAAAATCCCCCCACCCCAGACTACCCTTTACATGGAAGATTTTTCGAAAATTTTAATTTTCTCAAAAATGGCTCTAACGATTTTGATGAAAATATCATATATTTAAGATAATGTCATGAGAAATGAAATGTATATCTCGAACTTTCTGGGAATGTCTCCAAAAGTATTCTTCATTATGAACGACTTTTGCATAACTGGTAAACCATAAGAGATAGACAAAATTTTACTACACAAAAAATGTAGATCGCGTTAAAATACACAACTTATATCATATACATTTTTTTTGTTGAGTGAACCGTTTTCGAGATATTGCTTGTTATTTCCTTAAATTTTCCGATACTTATACTTTTTCTCAAATTCGTTATTCATTTTTTTATGTCCTGGACATGCAAAGAGAATGGAATGCGCCACATAGCAACCAGCGATAAAATATTTGACTATCGCTTAAAAGCTACCATATTCCCCTTGCATCTACAAGAAAATTACATATAAGATTGACATCTCGATATCTCGATTAATAAGAAGCATATGGAGAATATGCGTTTGTAAAAATAGATTGTACAAGAGTAGAGAAAGTCATGTGAGTGTAACACATCAGATTTTTTTATGTCCTGGACATGCAAAGAGAATGGAATGCGCCACATAGCAACCAGCATTAAAATATTTGACTATCGCTTGAAACCTACCATATTCCCCTTGCATCTACAAGAAAATTACCAATAAGATTAACATCTCGATATCTCAATTAACATGAAGCATATGGAGAATAGGCGTTTGTAAAAATAGTTTGTACAAGAGTAGAGAAAGTCATGTGAGTGTAACACATCAGATTTTTATTTAATCTATAAAGTGCCATGACCCTTATTTTACCACGAGTCAGGTTAGGGTTGTACTTGACACAAAATATACATTGTCGCTGAGAAAATCAATACATAAACAACAAAGTTAAATAAACATGAAGAGAAATGGAAAGATAAGTGCATTCATCTGACTTTCTCTACCATCTGTGGTTTATTAGTGAGTACACAAACGATTCTTACTAAAGCTTATTTTTCTATCTACTACATTTTAATCCAAATAAACCTTTGCAGAAACAGCTACATTAACATTTCGTTATAGATACAAAGAGAACAGCGATAGTCAAATGTTTAAGAACCGGACGCTATATGCTGTACTTAAAATTTCCATGCAATCGTAATGAACAACTGAATGTTGAAAGGACTTTAAAGAATGACGAATAAATTAACAATTCAAACCTTTAATAGCGGATATCCCAGAAATGGCTTATGCCACAAAAAACGTATTTGAAATAACTTGTGTGTTTTGAATAGGTCTACGTTTGTTGCGTAGTAAGTTTTCGTCTATCGTCTAACTTTACCAGTTGTATAAGATTATATAAAATTCGTTGTAAATGAAGAGGCTCTAAAGGCTATCTCCATAGAATTCAATATATGCATTTTATTTGTCATGTAAATATGTTTAATATGTGGTATTTTAATTAAGTCTGTTACAGCCATTTTTACTTTCTCTACTACGTATAGATAAAAGAAAGTTGCCAATATAGCATATAAGTTAACTATACAATGAACAGATAATGCGACCGCCATGAGGAATATCATGTAAAACGACGTAATTAAAAGTAAAACCTAATCAAACCAAATCGAGTGATTAAACATGTGCACATAATTTAAAGCTCTTAGCTCGTTTGCACTGTGTTAGAATTTGTAAAAGTATGTTAGGATATACTGAATGAACACGTGACATGTCATGTGTGTATGAAAGTAGGCTACTAGTAACGGTTGCATGGCAACACCGAACTTTCATATACCTTCTACAGTTCTTTGTGAGGGTTTTTTATATCTGTGGGGAAAGTTTACCCTTTCTCGAAGCAATCACACATCGGGAGACCTGCGACAAGAAAGAGGGAAACTGCTCGTTCAACCCCTCATATGAGCCCGAAGCGCCGAGCAAGGCTTTTGATAATTGTTCCACTGCAAACAAGCCTCACCACAGTTTGTGTTCATCCACGAGTAGCTTGGAAACCAATAAAATTCCGCGTACAAACGAAGTCAGTCGTCCTGAGTAATCCCCTCGCGGAATATGGAGTGTTCTTCTGTTACACACCGCTGTGAACCCAAAACCAAATGCATTTATATGATCTACTTTTGTTGTAGAAGAGTCATGCAACTTTCACAGGCATTTCTGTAAAAATTGTGCTTTAATTGCCAAACACACACAGAAAATATGGTTTAATTGACAACGGGAAGCCTTTGTGAAGTCCAATGCTAATCCCTTATCTGGTTCTACTAATTCCTCTGTGTTGACTAACAGCCTTTCATACTCCTTGTGCATGTCAGCGTACGGACTAATAAACTCAAGAAAGAAAATATTTTATTTGCATTAACATGACTTTCTCTACTCACTCTTTAACGAACTATTCTTAGAATAGCTTATTCTTCTATCTACTTCTGGTTAAGAGTAGCCAAAGGTGACATTTGTAAATGTAAAGATTTTCAAGATTTTGTCACATGCTGCTCTGCCTTAATTTGAGACAGTATTTTATATCATAACATGCTGTGAATGCCAGAGTGATTGTAGTGTAAATTAATATTATTGTATATACATGATTTTAGATGTTTGTTAGCCATAAGTATTGCTAGGAAATAAGCTTACACGGCCTAACTGAAACTGACAATAGAGTGGGTAACAATAAACCGAGGGGGTGAGTTTTTTATCACTAAGAAGAGATAAACAAAATGACGTCAGGGTAGCGTGCTTTTTTTTATAAATGGAGGGAATATCTTCCCTAGAGCATGTATGTTAGTAGTAGTGATTGGCTGACCAATACAGACGCTAAAGTGGGCGCAATTTGGTAACCAATAGGAGCTATATTATAATGTTTAGGCAATTCGAGGTGAAGGAGTATATATTCTCGACCTATAAGGATATGTCACACAGTTCTGAAAAATCTCTCACGAGGTACACGTCACACAGTTCTGAAGAATAGATTTAATGCTCTATTTTTTATCCTGCATGTATTTTTCATATCACAAAGTGATTTACCAGCAAGCAGTTCACCCTCACACTACTGTTACAGCAGTGTACTACACGTCAGAATGGCTACACTGAGGAAGCACATTGCAAGAAAACGACCAGAACTTCATCGGACTGGATGGCGACAACGTGCGGTTTCACTTGCAAATCAGGTCATGCTGTTTTTGGCTAAATGGAAGGTTACCTGTGCACCGCATCCGTCTTAGGCCCTGATCTTGCACTCTGTGTTTTTTCTTCCCGTCATTAAAGGCAAAGCTCTGGGCCATTCGATTTGAGAACTCTGAAGCGGTGCTCAAGAAAAATGAGACAATTCTTAGGGATCTCACAAAGAATGTACTGCATCAGATGTTCGATGATTAGCAGAGACGCTGTAGGAGGGGATTACTTTAAAAAATATAATGTAAACATTGAAATGGAGTAATAAACATCTGTAAAGAAAACCATTCTGAGTTTGCAGATCAGCCCTCAATGGTTAAATTAATTATGTTATATCTTAGAATCCAAACGTGTTGCAAAAATCACATGTCGCTTTTTTAAGTTCATTCTCTGTAAGTCTGTACCAAAAATGATCAAAATATTGGTTACAAATTACATATTATGGAACATTTTGAAAACGCAAAAGTGTAACAAAAATCAAAGGCAGTAAAGGGCATTGGAAGTAAACGCAGGTCATAAGGCTTTGCGCTTTTGGGGATTTAAATGATCACGTGTTGAAGTTGTAAGTACTGTGAGTCAAAAGACATAGTATTTAATTAAAGTTAAACATTCTAAATACTTCCACATAAAAAAGGAATTTTTAATTTTTTGAAAATTAAAAAATGCCTAAATTTCAACTATAGCTACCCTTAAATGGCTTTGAAATACCATGCTCTTTGCATGACCACGAGAAAAAAAATAACGACTTCCCATTTGACAAAGGTATAAGTATTTTAAATTTTAAACCAATAACAAAGAAATGGTAAACGCCACAAAAAGTTATTTGACATAAATTTTTAGCTTTAATGATATCTCTTGCGGTTTATAAAATATATAGAACTCATTCAGAATAAAAGAGCTTTGCAGGATATCCCGAAAATTATACATGTACATTTCATTTGTCATCCAAATCTCTTAACATATGGTTTTTAATCAAAATTGTTATAGCCACTTTGACAGTTTTTCCATATACATGCTGTTTAGGATGGATGACTTTCTTCAAAATCTTTGTGTCACATCCTTGGAAGATGCTGAAGTTAAATATCAAGTCTGATATTTAATTGAGTTTTTGTTTTTAAAGTATGTTGTTCACAAACAAACACACGACAGACTGTCACAGAAATATTATCTAAAACTCCAGTCTTTGGGTGGGATACAACATTCCTCCATTTATTATATATACATTACGTGATCAAAAGTATCCAGAGTACAAATTCGTGGCACCCTCCATTGGTAATGCTGGAAGTCAATATGGTGTTGGCCCACCCTTAGCCTTGATGAAAACGATCACTCTCGCAGGCATACTTTCAATCAGGTGCTGGAAGGTTTCTTGGGGAATGGAAGCCCTTTCTTCACGGAGTCCAGAATTGAGGAGAGGTATCGATGTAGGTCGGTGAGGCCTGGCACGAAGTCGGCGTTCCAAAACATCCCAAAGGTGTTCTATAGGATTCAAGTCAGGATTCTGTACAGGCCAGTCCATTACAGGGATGTTATTGTTGTGTAACCACTCCGCCACAGCCCGTGCAGTATGAACAGGTGCTCGATCGTGTTGAAAGATGCAATCGCCATCCACGGATTGCTCTTCAACAGTGGGAAGCAAGAAGGTGCTTAAAATAACAATGTAGGTCTGTGCTGTGATCGTGCCACGGGAAACAACAATAAGTGCAAGCCCCTCCAGGGAAAACACGACCACACCATAACTCCACCAGCTCCAAATTTCACTGTTGGCACTACACACGCTGGCAGATGACGTTCACCGGGCACTCGCCATATCCACACCCTGCCATCAGATCGCCACATTGCGTACCGTGATTCGTCACTCCACACAACGTTTTGCCACTGTTCAATCGTGTAATGTTGATGCTCCTTACGCCAAGCGAGGCGTCGTTGGGCATTTTCCTGCGTAATGTATGGCTTATGAACAGCCGCTCGATCATGGAATCCAAGGTTTCTCACCTCACGCCTAACTTTCATAGTACTTGGAGTGGATCCTGATGTAGTTCCTGTGTGATGATCTGGATAGATGTCTGCCTATTACTCTTTACGACCCTCTTCAAATATCGGCGGTCTCTATCAGTCAACAGACGAGGTCGGCCTGTACGCTTTTGTGCTGTACATGCCCCTTCATGTTTCCACTTCACTATCACATCAGAAACAGTGGACCTAGTGATGTTTAGGAGTGCGGAAATCTCACGTAAAGACTTCTGACACAAGTGACACACAATCACCTAGCCACATTTGAAGTCCGTGAATTCCACGGAGCGTCCCATTCTGCTGTTTCACGATGTCTAATGACTACTGAGATCGCAGATATGTACCAGGCAGTAGGTGGCAGCACAATGCACCTAAGATGATAAACGTATGTTTGTAGGGTGTCCGGATACTTTTGATCATATGGTGTAAGTATCAGAGACCGTAGAAAGGAAATAAAGAGACAGCTAGGACTTAAATGGTAAAATTAACTATTAAGTATCATATTTCATGTTTTAATAATAATTATATCAAAAGTTAGAGAATATAATATAGTTCATACAAATACGTGCAGTAAAACAGATAAAACACACAGGTTGGTTAGGCTACCAGCACTGAATGCAGAAAATTTAAATTTCCATCGTGACAACATAAATGGGAAGTGGATCAAATCACAATATCATTGAAAAAATATATTGTCACATCCCAACTCCAGTAGATAATCGCAGGGAATATACTGGTGTGTCTACCCTAATTCTCATGTAAGATATCGACGTCCCTCACTATATGACAGTCAGATAGGGGGTATATCGCGTATTGAAAGGAAACGAAAAGTTGTTGAGGTCACCAAAACCCCGCTATACGTGCGAGAGCACGTCGCGACGCTTTGACAGGGAAAACCAATAAACTTTTCAGGGGTGTCATCATAATTCAACCTCTGCAAACAAAAAAATTCTGATACAGATGTGAGTCAAAAGTAACCTACAATCGCTCCACACATGAGTCATTAACTAGCCAACGATACGCGGGAAACCAAAGCACGCCATAACATATTATAGTACTTTAAATACACGCGATTAACTGTGGGTTTTCAACAAGTATGTTAATCAAATATAGTACGTAACTTTTGATCAATCTGAAACAGTAATTAATATGAACAGTAAAAACTCAAGAAATTTTATTCTGTGCGATGTCGTTCATTCCTCTTTATGATGAGTAAGTAGTACGGCGATAAACTTGGCTGCAGACGAAGTACTGTTAGCTTGGTGAGTGGTGAGAAATTATTTGTATTGAATTTTTATAACGCATTAATGCTGGAGAATTCAACTCTCTTGAAAATAACATTGTTAAACCAACTAAAGGTTACAGGTGTTTCTGAGTAGAGCGTTGCATGTGCGCGTAAAGAACCAAACGAAGAAAAGAAACGGACTAAGTCAGAATTTTAAAAAAATGACTTTACTAAATGTACGAAATCGTAATGATCTGTAAAATTTCTAAACATTTCTAGTATTCTACTAAGTGTTTTGAATTTTTTACATCTTAAGTGTGTGTAAATAGATACGTTTGCAAAGTTTCGTGCATACATGTTAAGTTATTTCTGGATTATGCATTTTAAAACACAAATTTAAACTATTACACAATAGGTGCTGGAGTTTTCATAACTTTTAAACAGTTCATATGTTTGTTCTATAGTAAACTATAAACTGAGTTTGCTAAGAAGTATGATTTTAAATGAATTGCTAAAAAAGATAATTATTGTATAACTGCAGGGCAAGCATTTGTTAGCGTGTATTGGGAAGCTATTTCGGAAATTTCACTCTGATAACTTAAAAAGTGCATCGTAAGAAGCGTTTTAAATGGTGAAAAGTGTGAAAAATATTACACTCAAGAAATACACACCAAAAATGTACTCCTGAAAACTGGCTTAAAATTCTGTTTAATTATTATTGTTATTATTATTATTGTTATTATTATTATTATTATTGTTGTTATTATTAAGGGCACTTCGTAATTAAGCATACTCATTAGGCTTGAACAATATATTAGTCTGAATATCACCTGAACCATCAAAGCTACAACCTTGATTTTCTCACTGCACATTCTACGCTAGTTGTGGCAGAAAATATGTTAAAATAAGTATAGTAGGTGTGCAGAGATGCATATGACAAACATGTAAGCTAATATATATAGAAATACAAATTTTAAGTTGCCCAAGTTCATTTAGGTAGGCACCATTATTTAAGAAACTATCTGTTTTAATGAGTCTACATTTATGTTCCACCGAGGAAATAGTAATTCTAACAAAATTAGTTGATTCGTTTTTGCATATTATATATTTTAGTAAAAATCAGAGCTAATATATAATTTAAACGTTTTAGCTCGATTTTATCAGTGCATAAAATTATTGTTTCTAAATTATGTGAAAATTATTGCAAAACAGCACTCATTTATAAACGCCGTATAGTATTTTAGTTTCTCTTAACATTTCAGCTTCCTAGATGTAACAGGTTTGGGGATAATCCCGCCTAAGTGAAGAAAATTCTAAGTTATGTAAAAAAGCAAAGAACTGTAACCAATGTGTAATTGGGTTTAAAGATGACATGCTTTTAGTACAAATTTGGCGACTATAAAATGGCAATAAACCGTAAATTATATATCAGTGCATTAAAAAAGGAATAGAGATTTGAACAGTCAAGTAAAAAAGTATAAATTTTTTTTAACTGATTGGCTACAAGGTGCCCTTAAAATGCATAATCTGCAGCAAATTTGGCAAAAACGCTTCTAGACATTTCGGGAAAAAATTAGAAATATCAGAAAAAATCGCAAATGTGTAACCACGCCCTCTGAGGATTACTTAAATTGTCATGTACTCTCTGATTCTCACTCCATTATGAGAAGGTAGTTGTATTGTAGTTCAACTATTGGGGAGTCGAACTTGAAGTTCGCTGCAACCGCACGTATAGTAACCGCTTTCGGTAGCCTTCACCCCAAATGTACTTTCCGGTGGCCTTTGCTCCCCCCCCCCAAATTAACTTTATAATTTTGACTGCTTCTTTAAATATTATATATTTATGTTTGCCTCGGCTGCATCAGTAATATTGTTAGAGACATGTTTCTCTTTGCAGGGTTGTGGTGCGACTGAAGAATGTAGGCTTACACAGATTATAATTTTACTTCACTCCTTTTATTAATGCTTAATACGATTTAAATAACACTTCACTGATATAGAGAGCAGTGAGATTCTTTTATTAATTACTTGCACCTTTTTACACCTAAACTATTTTTGTCTCACACAAAATACGTATTATATTTCTCGAGGACACATCTCGCGTCTAGTTAGAAACACTATCTACAACCAACGCGTGCAGTTATGAGCACTGTTTACAAGCAACTGAACTGATTTCTACCGGCTAAATTTGTACAATTTGCCCTATTTCAGTTTCTGATTGGCTAATCCTAGTCCAATAAAATACCTTCATTTAAGTTAAGCTTTTTCTGGTTTTTGATTGGCTATTTTATAAACTGTCTCAAAATTTACATTATTGTTGCTCCAATAATGACTAGTAGCATTTAAACTTTCAAATTCATTATTGTCTCAAGGTTACCTCATTGTTACCTCATTGCTAGCAACTTTTAACCTATTATTCTCACACCTCCTACATTATTAAATTACGTAATACATTCGCATAACATTATTACACATGTATACAATAAAACAAACATATACAATGACTGTAATATACACTTTTTATATATTGTTACATACAAATATTGCTTTAAGTTGGGCTGATATTATAGTTTATACTATATAATTTGACTGAAATTATTTAAGTTTTAAATGTTCATACGCAATGAACATAATAATAGGGGCGACGGCATTAGTTACCACGCTTTGGAAATTTATATTTTTCATATTCTTTGTATTTGTGATACAAATATAGTTTTCATTTTCAAGTAAAGATTGGGTCTTGGTATTATATTGTTGCTAATTAGCAAATTCCCACACCAGAAATATCACTGAAAAAATGCGATGTCACGCCTTTTGGGTCTCTTTTGGGACTTAGATGTTTTTGAATTTAGCTTTTGGAAACGGCCTATTCCTCTAGGGTAGCAAGATGCCCAGTCCAGAAGCTGCACCCAGAAACTGAGTTTTCTGGGATTTGTTGGCCTTCTTTGTTCTGGAGATCAGTAGGAAGACATTTGGTAGGCTCAGTAATCACGATTTCATTGTACTTTTAAAATTCCGGACCATTTTCGTAACCTGCATGGCAAAAAAAAAAAAAAAAATGAATAAGCAACTGAATGAGGTTTGTTGTTACATGTGACAAGTAACTCCACCGCGCCATTTTGTTGAAAACAGTGCTGAACAGCAATAACTTCATTTTTAAGCAACAATCAAATTACGGGGAAAAATACTTCACTTTATGGCCTTTTGGATTACATACGTATATAATTATAGTATAACAATTCAGTGAAATCCCTCTACGGTCTGCGCGAGTATTCAGAAGGGATAAATCGCCCCCACTCTACTTTTATTTTGCCTTCATCTATTGAATTATCCAATGAGGTTTCTTAAGGAGCAAGTGGACTGATACGCGGGAAACAGGAGTTACGTCACTGTCTGAACACAGCAGTTTTATAGGGAGAAAATTTTAATAGGATCTTGTTTACATAGTGATAACTCTACCAGTTCTGTAAGAGGTACGTTAAAGAGCACAGTTTCGAGATGGTGTATGACTGGTCTCCGTATAAAAAAAATTAAAGTCGTTAGTTTTCTTTTTAAAGCTTCAATTGAAATAATTTCTATAATGAAAATCAATCAGCGAGGTACTTTTTTCCTTAAAGAGATGGTTGGTGGAGTGAAGGCTATGAAATACCCTAAAAAGTGTTAATTAGGTTTTGGAAGATATCCCATGATAATACCGCATGTATGTGAAGTGCTATCGCTAGTTATATGCAAACATTTGTTTTCACACCCGCTGCACCTTGCTCTTTGTATGACCTGTCAGAGCAGTCTACAAACACACAGTTTTGTTGCAATGCTCTTGTGTCTTTAGTCCTGCCTCTACAGTTGGATGGTTGCAATAGTGGTGAGATTATATGATAAATAATTTTGTGAGAATAAAATAAAATAAAACACAGGCTAGGCGAAATTATGGCGTGTGGTGCTTAAGCAGGGATCCAAGTGTGTGTGTGTGTGTGTGTGTGTGTGTGTGTGTGTGTGTGTGTGTGTGTGTGTGTCTTGAACAGTATTACTTAAACACAAATACGAACTTGGTATTTAAGTTCAGTGTCTTCCATGGATGCGATACGAAGATTTTTGAAAACTCCTCCCATCAAACTATCTGTTACATGGAATATTTTTCGATATTTCGATTTTCTCAAAAATTACTAACGATTTTTATTAAAATACCGTATATTGAAGATATTTTCATATATTTTCTTGATTTTTCCGGAATAGTTTTTGAAGACCTCTTCTTTCTTCCTGTCGCATCCTTGGAGGATGCTAAACTTAAATGCCAAGTTTGGTGTTTATCCAACGTTTTGTTTCTGTGTTACTCTATTCATAGATACACAGAGAGAGAGAGAGAGAGAGAGAGAGACAGAGACAGAGAGAGAAGACCTTTTCTAAGAGTTTTTTTTCCTTTCTTTTTTATTATTATTCAATGGACACCCACCAAAAAAGGCTAATTTCAGTGGAATCTCAGTTTCAAATGTTTGCTTGTAATACAGTACATCCTCCAATTACCGTAGTTAAAGGAGTGAAGTGGCCCAGGCGGTAGTGTGTTAGACTAGCATTCGATATCCTGGGTTTGATTCCCTTGGACCATCCATCCCACCTTTCGAGGTTGCGGAGATCTTCTTCCCCGATACAGAACTATCTGCCCGAACTTCCCGTCCGTTCTCGCAGATAGGTTCTGGAAACGTTAGGGATCGCGTGCCTGACACCCTCAGACCCCGTGTTTCGTGCTCTCTCACCCCATCCCTCTTTTCCGGAAGCGCAATAGAACTATTTTGACCGCAGTGCTGAAATTTTCCTTCGCTTATTAGCCCTAACACTTTTGTACTTAGGTACGTGGTAGAGGAACAGAATATGAAAAATTGGCTTTACAGGAAATTTTGAGCTTAGATCAAAAACGTAAAAATTGGATGCGTGATAATCTCGTGGTATTCCCTATCCCATACAAAGCCGCATGTATTATAATTTTTGTTCATATACGAAGCGAGTAAGTACCGTTTTACTATTTTGCCGCTGCAGTCGCGATATGGGCACACGCGATCGCTTCCTCCGTTCATTAGGAAGCCAGAGGAGTTATGAGCGATCGTCACTTTCCTGTTGTTAGGACGTTTCGAAATGTTCAGAACAATCGAACGACCCGCCGACTATGAAGTCAGATCAGTAATTCGCATTTTGAAGGCGAGAAATGTTACACCAGCTTCATCGGCAATCCTGCGAGGTTTATGGGGAAACAATAATGAGTGGAATATCTGGTCAAACACAGACAAACAAACTCAAGAACTGATCGCATCAATTGGTTGAGAACAATCTTTTTCATCTAAAGAAATTCCTTGGTGGAAAACATTTCAACGACAATAAAGTTGTGAAGCAAGAGTACAACTTGGCTTTCACCACAACGGCATCATTCTTTGACTAAGGCATACAAATTCTGGTTTCTCGTTACGATAAGTGCGTGAATAACGGCGGTGACCTGACGCAGTATTTTATATCACAACACTGTGAATGCCAGAGTGATTGTAGTGTAAATTAGCATTATTGTATGACAATTATTTGAGATGTTTGTTAATTATAAGCATTGTTAGGAAATAAGTTTACACGGCCTCACTGAAACTGACAATAGGAGCGGATAACAATGAGCGAGGGGGTGAGTTGTTTATTCATTAGAAGGGACAAGGAAATGACGTCAGATTAGCGCGCTTTTCTTTAGAAATTGAGTGAATATCTTCCCTAGAGCATATGTGTTCGTAATTTTGATTGGATATAAAAATAGACGCTAATGTTGGCGCGTTTTATTAACCAATAGCAGCTCCGTTATAATGTTTAGGCATATCGGGGTGAGGGAGTATAAATTCCGTGCCAGAGACGGGTAACACACAGTTTAATAGAAATATTCACGGGTTACACGTCGCGCATTTCTACAGAATCTCTCGCGTCGAAAAGTTAGTTACAAAATGTGAAATACTAGAATTAATAATGAGCGGAAAATAAGTGATTATAGTTACATTCGAAAATATAACAGTTTCAATCGGGCGTGTATCAAGAATAATTATGTGAAATTAATTAATTGTGACGGCAATAAAAGTGTAAAAACAAATTCTTTTGTCAGTGCTATCTTTTAGTAACAACTCCTTTCCGTTTACACACCCTATTTACGAGATTTGCTCGACTTGTAATAATAGCTAGCCGGAGGACAAAGAACCCAAAATTCAAATATAGTAAAACAATAACAGGCGCTCAGCAAATAAGATAACACGAAAGTTGCCGCGACAGACTATGTCGAGAAGTAGTGTAAGGTGTGAGGTAATGAATGACAATAAATTATTTAGAAAACAATATTGGCTTATTTTTTTTAAAAAAAAATATTGGTAGGTATTTTAAAAACACGTCTTGCGTGAAGTGATTCCCCTATCCAATTGACCTTAAATACAACAAACCTTTGTCTATATTATTTAGTATTTTCATGGGAAATACACGTTTTGGAGTTCCCTGAATCCAAGAAAAGCATTTTAAAAATGAACCTCTTCAGTCTATGTGTCTGTGTGTGTAGGGGGGGTACAGCATAACTCGAAATGCCGTATATATACTAAATTTGGTTTCCAAGGATGCCACATGAAGAATTTCCCTAAAACTAGTAATTTTCATGTAGGGAAATGGTTGCTGAGCGCAATTTCCAGCGGGAAAGAGTCGTTTTTTGGGTTGATGCTATCTGCTTCAAAGTGTTCCTCGGCTATAGATGCTCGTCGGCTGTTGAGTTTTCCATTCCATCTTTCCTATATATACATCTAACTCTTGGTCCTCAGGTTATTGGGGGTGAGGCAAATTAAAAATAAACTGCATTTACCTTAATCAGTATAGTTTATTAACAATTCAAATATTTATGGGCGGCTAGCTTTTCCCATTATTCTAATCCCACCACTTTAAATAAGTCAGGAGCCTATCGGCACACGCACTCCCACCCATATGCACACACGTGCATCTGTCGCTAAGAGCGTAGCACCTTGTACCGATGACAATTCTTGAAGATCGAAAGAGAGAGTGGGTTCTGAGGCCTTGTCTGCCCTTATATACCTGAACCTAGTGACGCTCACCTCTGCGTTTAAAAATGTAACGTCGTTTCCAATTGGTCCTCAGATCGCGTTACCTTAACAGGTATGAAAATGTGTTTCTCCAAATCCGTGTCCATACGCGTCACCCTGGCTCGTTGTGAAGCCGGTTCAATATCTCCGTCTGTTTCTTTTCTCTATCTGTCTCCTTCTATTTCTCCGTACCGTTACCGGTTCCCTGCCTGTTGGCTTTGTGAAACGAGTGCTTTACTTAGAATTCTGTTTTACCTGGAATTTTGCTAGCTCGCCCGTTTCTTACAATTTGTTCTGTACAAATGTTGGATGTTGTAACATGTTTCTTGGTTAATTATATTATTACTGTACAACTCTTATATATGTATAGTATATCTCCTTTCATATGTACAATTCGTATATGCCACATGAGGAATTTCCCTAAAACTAGTAATTTTCATGGAAAAGTCATTATTAAATGAAAAGTTGTTCAAAACTGAAGTAACGATTTTTCTAAAATATCATATGTGTAAGATAGTTGCAGTATAAAACAAATGTATATTTATCTTGAATTCTCTGTGAGCAAGCCTATTAAGTTCTCTCCATTTTGAATGTCGTCGCCTCTAATGCTCTCCATGTGACCAATGACCTTTGGGGGATACCTGATTCCAGCAAGGGGACCCATTTCTGAGGTGGAGACACCAAACGGGTGGAATCGGTTGCCGTACTAGAAGGATGTCATATCTGACTTAGCGCTGGTAGAATGACGAAACGGTCATTCAGTGCTACCATTGGCTGGCTTGTCCACGTCACTGATCGCAGCGCTCTCCTAGACCTGAGGAGGTACGGTCAAGAAGAACGGGCAAGAGGAGAAGTCTGTTATCCACGAGGGACAGAGCGAGCCTACCGCCAGGGTACTTAGCTCTGTTTTGGCTTCGGTGAGGTTTCGTCATAAGGTTACCAAGGGTAATTTTTTGGCCATTTCTAAATTCTACTGTATCACTTTGCTAAGCGATTAAAAATTTATCCTCTTAGCCTTGGTCTTCAAAATTAAACTCGCGGGAGAAGCATTCCTTATTCGGTTTTGTGTTTATACTGCATTTTGCAATGGCAAGAAATAAAATACTTTTAACATTGTAAAGCAGATTAAATGGTGCAAAGAATGGTAAAACAGAACACACGATAACCTTGTACTTAAAGGTATTAACCTTGCAGTGTTAAATCTTTAAAGATACTACAAGCTGTTACTAAAACTTTATATAATTGTTAAACATATAAGAGGTTTTCTATAATAAACCGTTAGTGTATTTGGTGTGAAAGTATAAATCTTAGCTCCCACCATATCCCACACGATCCACGTTATGTAACTAAACCAACTCAATCTCTTTAAAACACACAATTTGTGCCAAACCAGTTTCCATTCATTCGATTATTGATTTAAAGAAAGTAGAATAAGTTTTTATAGAAATACTTTGTAGAAAAGTGTGCTGAGAAATTTGTGTGAATACCACATATGGTACATTTTAATTTAGATGAATTCAAAAGGGTACCTACTTCCAAAACCTCTTGTGTAACATCTTGGTTTGAATTGTAATACTAAGCTGCAGAGAAAGTAACAAAGCTAGATACAATTTTGTATACTTCCATGAAAACGTATATCTACCGCTCGAAGCCATAAGAATACATCGTCCATGCCACGAAGCACGAAATGATGTATTCCCCTATTGTTTCTTACTCTTCGTTTCTCCGAGCGCATTCTCGTCCCCTGCTTTTGGTTTTCCGGCACCAAAAGGTAAAGGTAAAGTAAGGACGAACGGAAGGGGACTCTAAAACCTGGGCAGAGCACCGTACACATGCCATCTGATCCTTGCTTCTACCGTAACCCCTGGAGGGACGGATGAGAGGAGAGATCCGACCAGATCCCGATGACGAGGTTCGGGTCCCTAAAGTTTCCAGGTTGAACGCCCCCAACGCCATCCAAACCCACCCATTGAACCCCGAGCCTCCTGGGGGTCCCTGGAGGAGCCCTGTCCGTAAGCATTCAGTGGCGGGTATCCAACCGAGTGGTTCCTGAATTACGTCAGGATGAACCCTCCACAAAGCGCACATCCACCACCGAGCCGCATCCCCCGAATACCGTCACCTGGTTCTACAGCCCTGAAACAGATGATAAAGAAGATGATGGGTACAGGAGCCTGCCGACCCAGCAAAACCATCAAAAACCCGCGGATCATAGTGGGTGGTCCTCGGGAACAAACCATGACCTCCCGAACGCGAGTTTTACACGTTACCGTGGTGACACCACCTCGGTTCTTCGGCATCAAAATACCCTACAATAAACACAGCGAGGTGGCGCCACAAAAACGTGTCCGACTCACTCTTGGGGGTTCCCAGGTTCGATTCCCGGCGGCCAACCACTCTGATCCATGTGTTTTTCGTGGTTTCTCCGGGTCGGCATTAGAGTACTGGGGTGGTTAATATTCTCCAGCCTCTCCTGTCTCTCATTTCCTGCACCCATCATCTCCTTCATTGTCATCTGCTTTAGAGTTGTAAGACCAGGCGACGGTGTTCGGGGGGGGGGTTAGCTGGGCGCTTAGTATTAGGATTCAACGCGGAGGGGACTTAGCACGTCGACCTACATAGACCTTTTGTACCTCTATCTCTTCAGAGAGGGAGGTGAGTGGAGACAGAGGGCGACCGGAACAAGAGGCACGACAAGCAGGGTTCCTACCACTTAAGGATTTAAATTCCCCGGAAGGGCACTGGTGTTACCGGCCTACTCCTGTGGGTTTACCATCCCTGGGGGCCCGTAACCCGGAGGACGAAGCTTTCCACAGAGCATCCTTTTCCCCTGCCATTCACACACCGAGACCTTTCGCCGACACGTATAACCCTGAAAGAGACCAAGCGGATGTAAGTGAAGTGAAATGAGAATGGAAGTGAAATGGAGGGACAGGAAATTCCGATGCCTTAATGATCCTTTCCAGCATTCTCCTAGAGACATGGGGGAACACCCGAAAAGGTCAGGAAGTCGGCCACGGGAATCGAAGCCACGACCCCCCGAATGTGGAGTATAGAGGTCACTGCCTGAGCCATCCCGCTCGGTAGAAGTGGGTTGTATAAAGGTTTCTTCCTTGGCGTCGTTGCGCGAGACTGCTCAGTTAGGTCCCGCCTTCGAGTGGATCCCATCAGGGGTTTATGTTGTTCGTTCACACACACACACAACTTTTTGTGAACATCATGTGTTGCATTCATATGCCTTTTGTTACTTGCTCTTCTACAAACTATTCTTATAAAGGTTTATTCCTTTATCTTTTTGTTAATTAAAAATAAACTTTTACACATTTAGTTATAGGTATAAGGATACAGTACGGTAAAGCGATTGTCAGATTTTTACTTTCCCTAGCACATACATAACAGGTAGGGGAAGTATTGCATTCCACTCAAAAATTAAATACTGAGATTTCACCGTAAATATATATTTCGAGGCCCCTAAATCCAAAAGAAACACTTTTGAAAACATGTCTGTGTGTGAGAAAAACGAAAAGTCGGATTGGTGCCAAACATGGTCCAGTATCTTCCAAGTATGCGACACGAACATTTCAATAAAATACCCCACCCGAGCTACCCTTTCCTGGAACATTTTTCAAAAAAAAATTTATTGTCTGAAAAACGACACAAACAATTTTGATTAAAATACCATACATTAAAGATATTTACATGACAAATAAAACATACAATTTATTTGTTTCAAATAAGTTTTCTTTTTGCGGCTTAAGCCGTTGCTAAGGTACCCGCTGTTAATGATTGGAATTGTTAATTTCTTGGTCATTCTTTAAAGTCCAGCAGCATTCAGTTGCTTCTCGCGATTGCAAGGAAACAGCATGCAGCTTTAAGGCCAGCATATAGCGTCCAGTTTAAACATTTGATTATTGTTCTCTTTATATCTATAACAAAATGTGTAATGTAGCCATTTCTGCAAAGGTTTATTTGGATTAAAACGTAATAGTCATCAAAAATGTTTTAGTAGCAATAGTTTGTACACTCACGTGGATGTATCATATCATGTATCATATCCGAACTTTAAAACATGAATCTATGTGATGTGTTTGAAGTTCTATATTCTTTGCATGACCACGAGAAAAATTCTGATAGGTTACATTCACATGACCTTATATGCCCGTTCTTCTACAAACTACTCTTACAAAAGCTTCTTCTAACTACTTCTTGTTAATCAAGATAAAGCTTTGCAGAAAATGGTATTGGTAGACATTTTGTTGTATGCGCAATGAGAATGTAATAGGCTAAAGCAATATTCAAATATTTAAAGAACGGGTCGCTATGTGATGGCTTTCGGATTCGGTTCTCTTTGCATGACCACGAGAAAATAAAAATAGCAACTAAGGAGTTTTAGTTTCTGAGTTATGTCCAGACACAAACCTTTTTACGATTTTGTTTTAATTCGGGGACTCTCAAAATGTGTATTTGAGGTGAAATGTCGGTAACGAATTTGTTGGTGGAATCCAATACTATTGTGACTTTTTCCAGTTTTTTAACTGTCATTTCTCTCAGTTCTCGCTGTCATGTTTTGATCTGGTTCAACTTTCACTGGTACTTCGCTTAGTTCATACTGTCATTTCACTAATGTGAACATTCAATTTACCTGTCGTTTCACTTCCTGCGTGACATAGCCTATTCTTCCGGACGGTTCACTCACTGGCGAATCCAACCCAACAGTTCTACAATGTCTCACGAAGACAGCACTCACTATTCGTCACAGTAATCATAATGAACTCGCTCGGTGAACGGCACTTTTCGTCGCTCCAGAAATGCACTCGCTACGTTTCTCACTGGCGCTGAACGCTTGCTTATATATCCGATAGAATCTTCGACAGTACATTCTAGAACTATCTGGACATACATTCTGGAGACGGGGGAAAGAAACTTCCAAAAGGTTTTAGTTATCTGCCGATGCGCGTTTGGTGTTTATACCGGCTGAGAGTGCACTTATCTTTGTTTATCTCCGACTGCTTGGCGCCAATCTCCTGATAACGTTGAGCCGTAGCCGCTCCTTCACATTATGCTATAGTGTTAATAAACACTAGACAAGTAGTAGAGACAGTTAAAATGTTTTATTAGGGTCTTCAAAATATGTATTCCCGGAAATATCGACTTTATTTTTTGAATGAATTAAAATGCTTCCTGTTACATACTGGTACGTATTAAAAATAACTTATGTAACTAATTCAAATAACCTAGGTATATACTTGATTTATTTGTTTTCATTTTGTTTAATAAAGCTCTGGTAAACTGTATTCACTGTAAGTATACTGTTTTGGGACTAGTCTACAAGTCTCTCTCTCTCCACTTCCATTGCTTTGTCTCTTCTGACTCAGAAAATGTTAACTGGTGTAATCATCTGCCGCTCCTTGATGCATTTGCCTAAATCTAGCTACGTTTCTCCCATCTACGTTTCTGTTCGAGTGCGTAGTCACACCCCTGAACGTCGTTAGTGGCCTGGTGCAGGAGCTGTATGTAATACGCCAGGCAGGCAGGTAGCTATATGGTACCCACAGCTGTCATACAATATTGGAAAAACTTCTTTCCTCACTTCGCCGAAAACCGCTTGGAATGTCGCCTTCTTTTTATTATCTTCACCACACGACGTTCCTAACTCAGATATGACATGCACTACAAATTTTCTTCTTGAGCGAAACTGTTTTTGTATTTCTCTTAGGCCTCCCCAATTTCATACGTATACATCCAGCGCTGTGGGCTGCCCAAGATTTGCTGCTCGTGTTGGCACACGTTCAGTGTTGTTTTATGTAGGTGCGGTCTTTAATCACGCTTCCATGCTCTGTAGCTGCAATTTTCTATCTAGATACAACGCGACAGTTAATGCTAGGAAAAGTAAACACCATTATACGAGGGACACTATTTATATTTTGACCCTAATAATTAAAACAAAGCAATTTCTGATTGAAAACTGCTTTATTGTTTTTCAAAATATTCTCCTTTATGATCAATACACTTTTGCATCCGTTTGAACCCCTTGTCAAGCATTTATTCCAGTCTTCTTGAGACACCTCCAACACATGGTTTCTGCCAACGAAAATCGTTGTCCATGTTATTTATTCTTGATGTTCGGGAACAAAAAGAAGTTATTGGGTGCCAAATCAGGACTGTATGGCGAATGACCCATCAATTCCACTTTTGGAGCCTTCAAATGTTGTTAGACGAGATGTGTATGCGCTCGCATTGTCTTGATAAAGAACGATCCTACGGTTCTGGTTGATTTTCCTTACTTCCCAAAGACTTTTGGCAAACAAATGGTTGTGTACCATTCGGCATTGACCGTTTTACGTTCCTCTAAAGGCACTGTTGCCACATGGCCAGTTTCGCTGAAAAAGCAGGCGACCATTTACTTCGAAGTGCTTCGATTTCAAACAACTTTTGTTGGATTTGCTTCATCTTGAAACACCCATACAGTCGACTGCTGTTTACGTTCCGGCCTATACGCATAGAACCATGATTCGTCGCCTATTACAATCTTATATACGTCTTTTGAGGCACCGCCATTGTATTTCTTGAGAATTTTTATACACCAATCGACACGAGCATCTTTTTGAGATTGCGACAAATTATGTGGAATCCAACGAGAGCAAACCTTTTACACGGCTAAATAATCATGCAATATTTTATATCTGCTGGTGGAACTAATGCCTAGGGTTGCCTCAGTCTCACAGTATGCCGCATGACGATCTTTCATTACTAGCTTTTGCACCGCATCAACGTTTTATGGCACAACAACCGATTTTGGACGACCTTCACGAACTTCATCATTGAGCGAATGGCGGCCACGATTAAATTCGTTATACCAGCGTTTCACAGTGGCAAAGGATGGAGCTTTGTCGTTAAATGTGGAAGTTAGTTAATCAATGCACTCTTGTCTTGATAATCCACGTCAAAATATATAATAAATCATTGCACGAACATTTTCACGAGTTAATTCCATGTTTTTGTTGACACACAATTTTCAAGTTAGTGTAAACAAAACAAATGACGCTCTATTGACAAAATGTTTGAAGTAGATTATGGTAAAAAAAATGTCAAACTTTTCATTGGAAACGTAGGATGGCACCTACAACATTCAGGGTTGCCAAGGCTCAAAATATAAGTAGTGACCCTCGTATTTAGCAGATCTAAGGAAGAAATCCTTCATAACTTTCACATCGGTGGCGAAGAAATTCCGCAAGTAAACAGCTGCAAATACTTTGGAGTTAACTTTGGAAGTAACGCTGGATGGGACGATCAGGTTCTGCATCTAGGAAAGCGTGAAAAACAGTACGAGGTGTGGTTTAAAGCAAGTACCGGCTATTTTTTAAAAAATGTGATGTGATACATTCACATGACTTTTTACCCTCTCTCATCTATTAGTGGGTATAAAAACTATTTTTACTAAAGTTTATTTTTCTATTTACATTTTAATTCAAATAAACCTTTGCAGAAATAAGTACATTACACATTTCGTTACAAATTCAAAGGGAACAGCTACAGTCACACGTTTAAGAACTGGACACTATACGCTGGCCTTAAAATTCCTTACTGTTTCCAGATCGCGAGAAGCAACTGAATGCTGAAAGGGCTTAAAAGAATGACCATGTCATGAATTTTAACGTAATATCTATATTTAAATTAAGTGAAAAATATTGAATAATAATTTATGGAATATTAGAAATAAAATAATGTTTTGGATAAATTATTTCTTGAGTGGATTGATACAACACTAATAAAATTTCGAACATTTAATAACGTATATCTCAAAAATGGCTTATTCCACAAAAAAACTTATTTAAAGTAAATTGTGGTTTTGAAGAGATCTACATTTTTTGTGTAGTACGTTTCTCCCTATCATTTAATGTTTAACAGTTGTATAAGCTTATACAAAACTTCTTCCAACTGAAGTAGACTTCATAGGCTATTCCCAGAAAATTCAAGATATGCATTTTGTCATGTACATATCTCTAATATATTGTATTTTAATCAAAATCATAGGAGTCATTTTATATAAAATCAAAACTTTCTAAAAATGTTCCATGTAAAGGGTAGTTTGGAGTAGGGGGTTTTCTTGAAAATCTTTGTGTACTAAACCTAAATACCCCGTTTGGTATTTATCTGACTTTTCGGTTTTAACTTATGCTGTTCAAAGACACACACACAGGACCCTTTTTGAAAAACTATTTAGAGGGCCTCAAAACATATATTTCCTGCGAAATCTCGGTATCGAATGTTTGGGTGGAATACAATACTTCCACTTACTATACGTAGTAGAGAAAGTAAAAATAACAGAACATTATTGTCCAAATACTTTATTATCACTCATTACCCTACACCTTACACTACTTCTCCACAAAGTCACCGCCGTTATTCAGGCACTCGTCGTAACTGGAAACCAGTTTTTGTATGACTTCGTCAAAAAATGATGCCGCCTGCAATGAAAGCCAAGTCTGCACTTCTTGTTTCACGACATCATCGTCGTTGAAATGTTTTCCACCAAGGAATTTATTCAAATGAAGAAAGAGATAAAAATCGCTTGGTGCAAACCCAGAGGTAGGGAGGGTGGGCGAGTTGCCTCCAACCAAATGATGCGATCAGATATTGAGTTTGTTTGGCTGTGTGTGGCCGGACGTTGTCACTCATTGTTTCCCCATAAACCTCACACAATTGGCGATAAATGTTTGCTGGCCTAACATTTCTCGCACTCAAAGAACGAATCACTGATTGACTTCACTCTAGGCGGGTCGTTAGGTGTTTTGAACATTTCGAAACGTTCTAACAACAGGGAAACTCAAATTGACGATCGCTCACAGCTACGTCTGGCTTCCTAATGAACGGAGGAAGTGGTCGCGACTGCAACGGCAAAATGTTAAAACGGTGCTTGCTTTAAAATCACGCCTCGTGCGTTTTTTAATGAGATACTGAGAAACGGAATCTCAAAGTCCCGGGAAATTGTCTACAAGCGTTTAGTGCGACCAGTTATGGAATATAAAATATTATGTTGGGATCCATATACAGTTAATCAATTCGTTAGAAAAGATACAGAGAAGTAAAATAAAACTCATAATAGCTGTAAATATTTTGGGACTACAAAAGGGGAAGAGATTAAATAGGAGCCTTTAAAATTTCAGCGAAAGAGGCATAGGTTATGTGCATTATTTAAAGCTTATACTGGTTTAAGTGTATGGGTGGGCATTAGTAAAATGTTGAGAACCCGGCTTATTACTAATCTGTTTAAAATTAATGGAAGAGGGCACAGAACCGACGAAGGAAAGTTTTCCTTTGTTAATAGAAGCAATGAAGAATGGGATGAATTGCCTGTAACAGTCAGTCCGTGAGGAAATTTAGGAAATATCTGAGCAGAATACATATTGGATAATTAATTATAATGGTTACTTAGCTGTAAATTTGATATTTTATGATCTTGTGAATACTAGTGGTGAACTTATTGGGTATACTGAGTAATTTGGAAAAATAAATAGTTCACTTCACCAATGTCAGTTCACTAAGGTGAAGTAGTTCAATTTTTCGACACTTCACTTACTTCGTTACGCAGCCTCTTTACGTCAGACCGCGGTAGCACTCACTTCACATCATAGAAACCGTTACCAGCTCGCTCGCTCGCTAAACTCACAATCGGCTCGCCTCGATTCGCACTTAATCCGCTCTGTCGCACTCGACTCGTTTTCAACTCGCGACTGCCTCTCTACCCGCGAGAGCGCTCGCTTATATAGGCAGTGGAATCTTCCACAGAAGGTTCTCGAACGTTCTGGAACTATTTCGTGATAAAACTTACAGAAAATTCTAGTTATCTTCCGATAGCACGCCCGGTATTTACGCTGGCAAGGGGCCATTATCCTGCTTACTCCGACCGCTCGGCGCCGACCTCCTGATAAACATTGGCCATATCCGCTGCGTCACAATATTAAAGTAATTAATGATTTCAAATCTTTTAGCTATTATGTTACAAAGCTATAAACTGGTAGGTATAATAATATGCTTCGTTGATACAACCGTTTTATTAATATTATTCTTTATTGTTAGTTGTATTATTATTGTTTGTGCACTTGTTCTTTGTAATCTTATTTTGCACTATATTTAATCTTCCACCAGGTAATGCCCATTTGCAGTGCACAAATACATCATTAATTGCCTTCAACTCAAAATTTTCATGTCAAAAATATAATGTATTGTATTCACTTGGCTTGCCTATCCATTATTGTTCTTTTTTTTTCCTTCCCCTCTGGTACCTACCATAGGAAGCAGAGGAAGTATTGAGTTTTACCCAAAATGTCGATATCGAGGTTTCACGAGTTGTCGAGACAGCTGCCTGCATCCAGAAAGTCACATTCACATGATTTTCTCTACCCATTATTGCTTATATAACTTCGACTAACTATTCCTACGAAAGCGGTCATGTCAACATACCAGCACAGCATTGAGCTCGTCGTATCCGTATTCTAGGGGTACTATACTAGCCTGTAGTTCCCAGGCGGAGAGAGATGGGTTTCTTTGACATAAAATTCCTTAGCATGGCTTTCTTCAGTGGAATCCAGCAGTGGAGGCTCGAACGGCTGCAATGTGACGGGGCCGAGAAGGAGTTCCAAAGCGCAAGCCCCCTGCGCCATCTGTCCACCGCCGACTGACACACAGGCCCGGAGTCAGCTCAAACGTGAAAGAGAGAGACGAAATAGAGAAAATTAGGGAGAGAGGAGATCCGTGGTAGACAACACCACCCTAGAATTCGCTTTGCCTACCGGGTAAAAACCAAGCTAAGACCCATGGCCAGAGTGAGTGGTCGCCAGGAATCGAACCCGGGTCCTCCCGAATGCGAGTCGCACACATTACCTCGGCGCCACCTCGCTGGTTATCATGCATAAAACATACGCAAAGTGTTTGTTTCCTAGTTAATACTAAGAAGAATCATAGCATGCCTTTCCCCAGACTTCGCTTGTTTAACAAATGTCATAATAAAGTAGAATTGATGCATTTCTTCTAGTTCGGGCCAGAGAGACGTTTAAATAAAAAAAAACAGCTTTGAGATTCTGTAAACAGAATGTGGAATAGTTCACTGACTGTTTTGTTGGAAACAAAGACGAAAGACGAGGAAGAGCGATAAATTCTGAACAAAAAATCAGGATTTTTTAGGTATCTGGCAGATCCTGGCTTTCAGAATGATACTGGGGAAGAAATAGGAGTCCACCAGAACAACAGTATTTGTGACAAGAAAAATCACATGAAAAGCTGATGTAAGTATGTAAGTATTAAATTTCCTTCAAGTATTGACGAAATCAAAACAGCTAAGACTAAATGGCAGCATAAGTTCTACTTCCACACTGCAGTAGGAATACTGGAATGCACTCACGTCAGGATTCTAAAACCATTAGACCACGGAGATGAATATATTGTGACGGTGTAATTTTATTTACAGTTCGAAATATTCAGGAGAAACTTGGTTTAAGTAACTACAGGAAATTGTCTTTAGATTTCTTGCTAGTCATTTCCCGGATGTTGAAGTAAGCAGAGATTTGCTGACATGCGCTTTACGGAAAAAAAATCACTTGGGTAAGTTAGTAATTTCTGTTGACATACGCTTATGTTAGGTACCAACAGGCACTAATCAGCATTTTGATCGGGTATTTAAACATATGAGTTTTTGACAGCTCTCTCTCGACCCACTATGTGCCTAGCCGGACCCCTTGCGGGTCAGTTCATTAAATTCATTTAATGTTAATTTGTAACCTCGACGTAGGCGCTAGGCCAACCGCGAGGGACTGCTGGACCTCCTCAGCCGCGCAGACAAATCCACTACATGTCTAATTCTTTCTTTCTTTCTTTTTGAAATGTAGTTTAGGTTAAATTAGGTAATTAAAGATTATAAAGTTTGAGAGCAGAAGTTAGAGCCTTATGATGTCACCCGCTTATCTCCCTTCCATCTACCGCACCCTGTAACCCTCGTGAGGCCATTCTGTGCTATATCACGTCTTTTAAGGCGTCAATGACGTTAATACCATTACGTCACAATATTTTTATATACCGGGGTGAGGCCAAAATGTTTTGCAACTAGATATTAAATTTAGTTACCCCGGCATAAACAGTGGGGGACGTAACTACAGTGGCAACGAGAGGACCTGGATATTAGCTGCACATTCTAAAGCAGCCGTGGGATATTCATAACAAAATACACATCATTTCACATTTACTGTGATCTATTATAAATTAGCCTTGGTGCCATTACATCATTCACAGAAGCTTGTAGAACAGACATTGGAGGGAGATGTTCCACACACACGATCCACGCACTCTACATACACAACCCTCGCCCTGAAGAGACTCACACGACTGATCCACGCTACTAGACTGAAGCTAGTCCCTCTACTTGCCTTCACCTTCTTTCTTCTCTCCACCCCTGACTAGGAGGTGGGGAGAGATGCCGTGCTGAAGGAAATTCAAACTCCCAAACGAATTAATTATGCTCAACAATGTCATGCTACAAAGCAATAATATGTCCGAAGCGACAATGCTCACACATACACGCTACATTACTCGCAAGAGTTTATTTTTCATGTTATTTATATTTTTAAATAACTTTTCTTCAGTGACTGCTATACCCAAAACGCACTCCGTCGTGGTCTTTAATTCCTGCACTGCTGACACTTTCTTATTTCTCACTGCAGGGATTTGTAATCTATTCAGTAACACTGAATATTGCTTCAGCAAATTTACGGACTGTATATTCTCAGTCGTTTTAGATGTTTTACATACACAGGTTATGTTGATACTAGATTTTCTAATTGTTGAAGTTTGCTGCCTTCTATTATGTCGCATTAAGTTTTAAATGTGAATGGGCGTGACGAGAATTACCGAATGTAACCGGAAGCACCCGATTAATGGGAGATTCTATTATTATCGAAAGTAAAACTATGACAGGGAAGGAAGTACAAACGTCTTAGCATTAGGTTAATGTTTACATATACAAAATGACGTATATGCTACTCTTTCGAACTTTTCCTATAGGTGAAACAAGAGATAATGCTACATTTTATGCACACGGTTCAATAAAGTCTACCTATCCAACTTTGTCCTACACACGACTTGTGTGAAAGAAGAATTAATTGTCACTGAAAGGTTGTAGTTAGGTTTTAGATGCTGTTAAGCGGTGCTGAAAATGTGGCATGACGACCTACAGCAACAGCAGTGTAAACCTTTAGAATAAGAACATCTGAGCCGAAAAAAGACGTTTTTCATGTGAGTGTATTTTTTTCTCAGGATTCTATAATCTCTGTGTGCAGCGCTCCAGCAATTCGAGCCGGAAACAAAATAAACAGCGCCTCTTTCTAAGAGAAATATTTTATTTTCTTTAGCGGCGGAATCCCTTTGTGCAATACAGGCGGGATTGATAATTCAAACTTTCTCAATTTACATTCTTATGAGTAAACATGCGCCCAAGTTCGGTGAACTGGAGTCCTTTTTGTGCCAAATGTGGCCCGTATAATCGCTATACATGTGAGAAAAAACCTGATGTGTTACGTTCACATGACTTTCTCTAACCTCTAACGTTCATTAGTGGATATATATCTTTTTCATTTTAATTGAGATAAAACTTTCCGGACATAGCTACCTTACACATTTCGTTATAGATACAAAGGGAACAGCGATAGTCAAATGTTTAAGAACTGGACGCTATATGCTGGCCTTAAAATTCCATATTGTTTCCATGCAATCGCGAGAAAAACTGAATGTTGACAGGCGCCAAGCGAACAATTAGAAACTTTAATAAGATATCTGAGAATGTCTTATGCCACAAAAAAAATCTTATTGAAAATAAATGTGTGTTTTAAAGGTATCTACATTTCCTTTGTAGTACGTTTTCGTCTATACCTTAACGTTTACCAGTTATACAAGATTATACAAAATTTCTTCCAAATGAAGAGGACTTCACAGACTATTCCCATGGAAATTCAATATTGAGGCAGTATTTTTAGCACTTAAATAATTTCAGTCAAGTTATATAAAATATAAATTCAATAACAGCCCGGCTTAGAGCAATATGCGTATGTAATAAGATATATGATTACAGTCATTAAATATGTTTATATTATCGTGTACATGTTCAATAATGTTATGTGAATGTATTACGTAATTTAATAATGTAGGAGCTGTGAGAATAATAGGTTAAACTTTGCTAACAATGAGGTAACAATGCATTTGAAAGTTTAATGCTACTTGTAATTCTTGGAAACAATAATGTAATTTTTGTGACAGGTTATGAAATAGCCAATCAAAAACCAGAAAAAGCTTTAGTTAAATGAAGGTATTCTATTGGACTAGGATTAGCCAATCAGAAAATAAAATGGAGCAAAATTTACAACTTCAGTTGCCAGTTGCTTGTAGACAGTGTTCCTAACCGGATGCAAGATGCGTGCTCAAGAAATTTAATATGTATTTTGTGTGAGACAAAAATAGTTTACGTGTTAAAAAGTGCAAGTAATTAATAAAAAAAATATCACCGCTCTCTCTATATCTGTGATGTGTTATTTAAATCGTGTCAAGCATTAATAAAAGAAGTGAAGTAAAATTCTTCAGTCGTACCACTCCCTGCTAAGACATTCATGTCTCTAAAAATATAAATACTGACGCAGCCAAGGCAAACATAAATATATAATATTTAAAGAAACAGTCAAATTACAAAGTCAATATTTTTAAATTTGGGGCGAAGGCTACCGGAAACTTTTTTTCCATACTACTTCAAGTTCGGCTCCCCAACAGTCGAAATATAATACATCTTTTTCAACTGACTTTCCATACGTAGCAGCAACAAACCTTCTTTAATATATACATTCTATTGGTAATGTAAATATATTTAACATATGGAATTTTAATCAAAATCGTTAAAGCTATTTTTTAGAAAAACAAAATTTGGAAAAGCTTCCATGTAAAGGGTAGTGTGGGTTAGGAGGATTGTCTTGAAAATCTCTGTGTCACATCTTTGAAAGGTACTAAACCTAAATACCTAAATACTCATCCAATTTTTCTTTATTCAGAGAGCCTTCAAACATGTCTTTTCGGTGAAATCTCGGTAACGAATTCTTGGGTGGAATGTAATAACTTCTCTACCTACTATGCACGTGGTAGAGAAAGTAAAAATCAGATGTATTGCATTCACATGATGTTCTGTGCTTTTCTTCTCCCTGTTTTTAGAAAAGCTATTCTTGTTGGGACTTCACATACATTTACGTATTTCGATGTAATTATAAGAAGAATACAGATGTTTAAAATGCGGTTAGCTATATGATGTCTTCGAAATTCTAAGCTCCTTGCATGATCACGAGAAAAAAGTAATAGTGACCTTGTGGCAGTAATTTGTATCCCAATAATGTAAATGCCAGAGTGATTGTAGTGTAAATAAGCATTATTTATGACATTGATTTGAGATGTTTGTTAATTATATGCATTGTTAGGAAATAAGTTTACACGACCTCACTGAAACTGACAATAAGAGTGGATAACAAGGAGCGGAGGGGGTGAGTTGAATATTAATTAGAAGAGACAAACAAATGACGTCATATTGGCGCGCTTTTCTGTAGAAATAGAGGGAATATTTTCCCTAGGGCATATGTGTTCATAATTTTGATTGGATATAAAAATTGACGCTAATGTTGGCGCGTTTTATTAACCAATAGCAGCTCGATTATAATCTTTTGGCATATTAGGCTGTGGGAGTATAAAAAGCTAAAGCCAGAGGCAAGTATTGTCCAGTTCAACAAAATCATCCACGCGTTACACGTCGCTGAGTCCAACAAAAACATTCTTGCAATACATAATGCCCAGTCCAACAGAAACATTTGTGCATTACACGTCACACAGTCCAACAGAAGCATTCGCGTGTAATACGTCGTTCAGTTCAACATAAGTATTCGTGAGTTATACGTCACAAAGTTTAAGAGAATCGTCGCGCAATTCTACAAAATCTCTCGCGTCGTAAAGTTAGTTATAAATGTGAAATACGCGAATTAATAAAGTGCGGCAAATAAGTGATTATAATAATATTAGAAAATATAACAGTTTCAGTCTGGCGTGTATCAAGAATCAATATGTGAAATTGAATAATGTGTGACGACAATAAAAGTGTAAAAACAAATTCTTTTATCAGTGTTATCTATGAGTAACAACTCCTTTCCGTTTACACACCCTAGTCAAGAGATGTGCTCGACCGAGAAACAATAGCTAGCCGGAGGACAATGAACCCAACATTCAAAGTAGTAAAACAATAACAGGCGCTCAGAAATAAGATAACACGAAGTGACCGCGACAAATTGGCTCCCATACGTTGTGCAGATAAACACGAAACATTTTCCAACTACCTAAAATATTCCACTTCAACTTAAATTTAAAAAAAAAAGTATTTGTAAATTCAAACAATTAACAAAGAATATCTCGGAAACGGTTAACGTGACAAAAATGTATTTGACATAAATTGTGTGCTTTATTTCTTGTACAGTAGCACTTTGTCTATCTCTTACGATTTACTAATTATACAAAAATCATTCAGTACTTCACAAGCTATCCAAGAAAATTTAAGACATGCTGGTATATTTTACTTGTAATGAAAATTTGTTAAACACATGGTATATTATTCAAAATTGCTAGAGCCATTTTTGAGAAAATAAAAAATGACAAACTTTTCCATGTAAAGGAATAGTTTTGAATGAAAGATTGTCTTAAAAATCTTCGTGTCGCATTTTTACAATAGAGTAAACTTGTATTTGACTTCTGTTTTTGTTCGTAGACACACAGCTTTTTCTAAGAACGCCTTTTATGGATGCAGATGGCCTCAAGACGTGTATTTATGGTAAAATCTCGGTATCGAATTCTTGGGTGAAATACTTCAACTTACTGTATATATGTAGTAGAGTAAGTAAAAACATAATATTTGACATAAACTGTGTGCTTTAACGAGATCTACATTTTTACCTTCTCTACCACGTACATAGTAGGTAGGGAAGGTGTTGCACTCCATCCAAAAATTCGATACCAAGGTTTCACCGAAAATACATATCTGGAGCCCTCTGAATAAAAAGTCTGATGTGTTACACTCACATGACTTTCTCTACTCTTGTACAAACTATTTTTACAAACGCTTATTCTCCATATGCTTCATGTTAATCGAGATGTTAATCTTATTGCTAATTTTCTTGTAGATGCAAGGGGAATTTGTAGGCTTTAAGCGAAAGTAAAATATTTTAAGAGCTGGTTACTATGTGGGGTATTCCATTCTCTTCGCATTACCAGGACCAAAAAAATGAATAACGAATTCCCATTTGAGAAAAAGTATAAGTATTGGAAAATTTAAGGGAATAACAAGCAATATCTCGAAAATGGTTCACTCAACAACAAAAATGTATATGACATAAATTGTGTATTTTAACGCGATCTACATTTTTGTGTAGTAAACGTTTGTCTATCTCTTATGGTTTACCAATTATGCAAAGTCGTTTACAATGCAGAATGCTTTTCGAGACATTCCCAGAAAATTCAAGATATAGATTTCATTTGTCATGAAAATGTCTTAAACATACGATATTTTAATCAAAATCGTTGTAGCCGTTTTTGAGAAAATTAATATTTTCGAAAAATTTTGCATGTAAGGGATAATCTGGGGTGGGGTTATTTTCTTGAAAACCTTCGTGTCACCTCTCTGGAAGATACTGAACCTAAATACCAAGTTTGGTGTTTATCCGACTGTTCGTTTCTGAGTTATGCTGTTCACATAAACACACACGGACATGTTTCCAAAAATGCTTTTTTTGGAATCAGTGAGTCTCAAAACATATATTTCCGGTGAAATCTCGGTATCGAATTTTTGGGTGGAATACAGTACTTCCCGTACTTACTATACGTAGTAGAGAAAGTAAAAATGTGTGTGTGTCTGTGAACAGTATAACTCAGAAGCAAAATGTCGGATAAATATTTAACTTGGTATTTAAGCTCAACACGACAATATACGACACGAAGATTTACAAGGAAATTTCACCATCCTGAATTACCCTATACATCGAGCATTTTTGAACTTTTTTCTTTGCTGAAAAATGGCTCCTACGATTTTTGTTAAAATACTATATATAAAAGATATTTGCATGACAAATAAAATGTATATCTTTAATTTTCTGGAAAAAGCTTGTTGCAGAACTGATAAACGCTAAGCGACAGACGAAAACTTATTCATAAAAATGTGCCAAGTAATGTTTTGTAGCATCAGCCATTTCCAGATATCCGTTCTTAATAATTCGAATTGTTCAATACTTTTCTTTTAAAGTCCTGTCGATTTTGAATTGCTTCTCGCGATATCACTGAAAGAGTATGGCATTTTAAGGCCAGCGTATACCGTTCAGTTCTAAAACTATTCCCTTTGTATCTATAGCGAAATGTGTAATATAGCTATTTCTCGAAAGCTTTATTTCGAATAAATTAAATACATAGGAAAATAAACGTTCATAGGAATAATTTGTACAACTATTAATAAGCAATAAGAGTAGAGAAAGCCATGTGAATCTAACATTCAAGATTTCCTTGTGGTAGATTTTGTCTATCTCCTACGGTTTACCAGTTATACAAAAGTCATTCATATTATAGTGGACTTCACAGGCTATTTGCACAAAATTCAAGACATATATTTCGTTTGTCATGCATATATCTCAAGCATGTGATATTTTATTTAAAATTCTTAGAGCCATTTCTAAGAAAATCGGAAATATTGAAAATGTTTTCATGTAAAAGGTAGTTTGTGCTGTTGGGATTTTTTGAAAAACTTCGTATTCCAACCTTACAAGTCACTGAACTTAAATAGAAAGTTTAATAGTTATCCAAGTTATGTTGTTCATGCCGAGCGGGATGACTCAGGCAGTTGCGTCTGTGGCCCGCATTCGGGAGGTCTCGGGATCGATCCCCGAGGACCGCCACTCTAACCATGTATTTTTCGTGGTTTCCCCGGGTCACCAGGCGAACCTTGGGGTAGTTCATCTTCTACCACAGCTCTCCTCGCTCTCATTTCCTATACCTATCACCTTCCTTGTCACCTGTTTCAGGGTTGTAGGACCAGGCGACGGTATTCGGCGGGTTGCGGCTGCGCCGTGGCTTGCGCTCTGTAAAGGGTTCCCTGGCATAGCTGCGGTACCATTCAGTTAACTCTCTCCTCAGCGTGGGGCTCCGCTCCGGGAGACCCTGGAGTTTGATGGCTTGTGGAGAGAAACCGTGCGGAGTCGGATGCATTCTATCTGGAAACGTTAGGAAACCCATCCATGCTTGCGCCCGTCGGCATCCGAGCCTGATCGCCCTTCGAGTCTCTCTCTTCATCCTTTCCTAACCAGAGGTCACGTTGGAAACAAGAAGTGCTGACTGGCCTACTTGCGGTGCTCTGCCCTGCTTCCAGGTGCCCTTCCGTGATACGTACTTTACTTTTACCTTTTATGCTGTTCATGCTGAAGAAGGTATTTATTAGCTCCACGTATGGACCCCAATTTGAAGATGTTTTGTTGTATTGTTAATTGCCCCAAGTTTAAAAATATTAACTTTGTAATTTGACTGTTTCCTTAAATATTATATATTTATGTTTACCTTGGCTGCGTCAGTATTTATTACGTTTCTCTTAGTAGGATAGTGATGCGACAAGAATGTAGGTTTACACAGATTATAATTTTACTTCACTCCTTTTATTAATGCTTGACACGATTTAAATAACACTTCACTGATATAGAGAGCTGAGAGATTCTTTTTATTAATTAATTACACTTTTTAACACGTAAGCTTATTTTTCGTCTCTCAAATACATATCATATTTCTTGAGGACACTTTTTGCGTCTGGTTAGTAACGCTGTCTGCAACCAACTGAACTCTAAATTTGTAGCATTTTCTCCTTTTCAGTTTCTGATTGGCTAATCCTACTCCAATAGAAAACCTTCATTTAACTAAAGCTTTTTATGGTTTTTGATTGCCTATTTTATAAACTGTCACTAAAACTACATTATTGCTTCCAAGAATCAGAAGTAGTATTGTTAAACTCTCAAACTCATTATTGCCTCAAGTTTACCTCATTGTTAGCAACTTTTGACCTATTTCTCACAGCTCCTACATATTAAATTACGTAATATATTCACATAACATTATTATACATGGATACAATAATATAAACATATACAATGACTGTTACATACACTTCTTATATGTTGTTAGATACACATATTGCTTTAAGGCGGGCTGTTATTGAATTTACATATTATATAATTAGACTGAAGTTATTTAAGTGTTAAAAATACTGCCTCAATGCATGGACACACACACACACCAACACATGGAGATTTTTCTCAAATTGATTCTCTTTTTCTTTGTTTACGCTTCAGGAGTCATCAAAACATGTATTTCTGGTGAAATATCGATGTCGAATTTTAGGTGGAATGCAATAATCTCTCTATCCACTAGGTATATAGTATAGAAAGAAAAACTAGGTGGGGTAAGGAAACATATATTTTGGAATTGAGTATAAAACAGAGGACTGGAATAGCATGGCTTAGGTTGGGAGGGTGGAAAGCTCGCAAGATTGTTGATGACGATGGCAGGAGGATTTGCCCATTATGCGGGGAACAAGAAGACTGGACGCATATTTTGGCAGCATGCGTGCAGACGGAGGGTATTAGGAAAAAACTATTACCGGAAGTATTTCTGGCTTCCAACAGACGGAGGACAGCATGCTGGGACTTGATTCTAAACAGCCAAAACTGGCCAAGCTTGGGCACATAGTTAATGGAAGTACGTGTACTAAGAGATAAGGTGTTTATGTAATCTTTCTTTAAACATATGTGGTGCTTGAGTACTTGTGCGCGACTGTGTGCGTGTGTGTGTGTGTGTGTGTGTGTGTGTGTGTGTGTTTGAGTGTGTGATTCAGAGTGTTTTTTCAACTTTATATGCATGTATATAGTGCGGTGATTATAAGAAAAAAAATAATAATTGTTTTCTGGTTGATACTGCAAGTCACGTATACAGACCAGGTATTTTTCTAGAGAGCATGTACGGTCTTATGACCCATGTGACTGTGTTATGCAATTAATGTAATATTAAATACTTAATAAATACCACCACTACTACTACTACTAGTAAAACGATAGTGGATAGAGAACTAGATATGATTCACCCCACCCTCGGGTATCTGTGTGCATCCTTATGTTATAACGCACTGAAACCATTTCAAGTGAATATAGTGATTAGGAGGAGGTGCATAGAAAAATGGCTTTCCAATATATACGTAAAAAATAGTATCTGGTAGAGAAAATAGTGGGAATGCTACACATCAGATTTTTCTGAACAGAGAGTCTCCCGAGGAGGGTTCTGATACTGCTCCAGTAAGTGCATTCAAAGGCTCCAATATTGTTGCTGAGGTAGAAATGAGGCAACACCAGATGGCAGCACACACAGAGGGCTGTTTTATGAACTTGTGTGGAAACACTTTGAAATGTTGGATGCAATCATGGGGTCGCGACGGTTCTTATTGAAAACCTCGCACCATCCAGGAGACCTCTGGCGCCAGAATACGCCTCAAGAATTGATACGTCATGTCACACCCCGGCTTTCACTAGGGCCACGTGTGTATGGCAGTGGCGGATTGTTCTTCTATTCGAAATTAGGTAGAAGAAAACAATCGATGCACACTTCGTGAGTAAGTCTTTCCAAAATAAACGTTTCTCTCCTTTGAACCATGAAGTAACTACTTAGTTTTAATTAGCAGCGCCTGCAGCTCTGTTTGCATGTTTCCTATGACGATATTATTATTATTATTATTATTATTATTATTATTATTATTATTATTAATATTATTATTATTAATGATCTATGGTATACTTTGAACTTACATGCGATTCATACAATGTTTACAATACAATGGAGCTGCTTATTATTTCTCTTCCCTTCATATTTGACATTCTGTTATATATAATGTGGAATTTAATTTTCACTGTTTACTTTTTTATGTTGCTATCCTTTTTTCGTATTTTCTCCAATTTGCTGGACAACTCTTTTAACCACATTAACCTAATTTTTCCTAAATATTTTCCTGCTTTTTCCATATATTCATTTGATCTTGCATTAAAAATCTTCCTAACTTTTAGCTCTATTGGTACATTTTCCCATTTCTGTATTATTAAATTCTCTCTTCATTACATCTGTCCTCGCCTAGCATACACCATTCTGACCTCTTTGTGGCAAACGTGATGTTATATTTCTTTTCCCCATTCCATTTTTAAATATCTATAAGTTATTAGTGACCCTTTTTCCTTAAAAATACTCATAATTTCTTGCTTTTCAATATCCTCCACTCTTGTTCTAATTACTTTCCAGAAACCCTTGCTTTTGTTGTTTGTTTCTGTCCAGGATTCTCCCATTCCTATTTGTTCAAATGTTATCTGTATATTGTGCATCCAATTTTAGTATCTCATTTTCCTCCTATATCTTTATTCTGAACCAGTATTTGATTGCCCTTTCTACCATTTTGCCTTTAGCTCCCACGCTCTCTAGTTCTGCTTGTGCGAAAATTCCTATGTATAGCATTTACATTTTCCCATCCCTTTTCAAGCCACTATATATCTGCTGCGTATAACATGCTGCACGCTACGTAATTTGCATTTATGGTATTTTGTTCACACATGCTCTAATAACCTGTATTATTATTATTATTATTATTATTATTATTATTATTATTATTATTATTATTATTATTATTATTAGTTTCCAATTTATATGCCGCTTTTAACACATAAGGTCATATCGTCAGCTTTATCCTAGGAAAAATATCTCATCCGCAATAGTTTTCACTCGTGCAGATCTCCTTAAAACACGCAATTTATTTCAAATATCCTTTTTGTGTCATCAGCCATTTCCGAGATATCCTTTATTAATGGTTTCATTTGTTCAGTACTTTGTTATTCTTTTCAAGTTTTGTCGATTTTCAGTTGTTTGTCGCGATTGCATGGGACCAGTATGGAATTTTAAGGCTAGTATACAGCGTCCAGTTCTTAAACATTTGACTGTCGCTGTTATCTTTGTATCTATAATGAAATGTGTAATGTAGCTGTTTCTGGAAAGGTTTATCTCGACTAAAATGAAGTAGATAAAAGAATTAAATTTCTTAAGAGTAATTTGTATACATTCTAATAAGCCATAGAGTTAGAGAAAGGTATGTGAATGTAACACATTAGATGTTTAATTATGGGGAACCGTTAAAGGTGAACAAAGACTTCTTCCTCTGCATCTTTAACAGATTACCCTTCTCGTTGTAGGATTTATATTCCTAAGGACTTTACAAGCCAATGCCTTGGGTCAGTAGCCTGTCGAAGAGCAGACAAACTCTGGATCATAGTATATCTAGGATGGGTGATCAGCCCAATGCCTGGTAGGCGGTGAAGAAGAAGGAAATGAAATGTAGTGTTGAAAGGGATGATAAGATAATTCGCAGATCAAATCATAAACTTAGCATTCACTAGCAACCGTGGAAAACCACAAAAAAAATCTGATGTGTTACACTCACATGACTTTCTCTACTCTTGTACAAACTATTTTTACAAACGCTTATTCTCCATATGCTTCATGTTAATCGAGATATCGAGATGTCAATCTTATTGATAATTTTCTTGTAGATGCAAGGGGAATATGGTAGGTTTTAAGCGATAGTCAAATATTTTAACGCTGGTTGCTATGTGGCGCATTCCATTCTCTTTGCATGTCCAGGACATAAAAAAATCTGATGTGTTACACTCACATGACTTTCTCTACTCTTGTACAATCTAATTTTACAAACGCCTATTCTCCATATGCTTCATGTTAATCGAGATATCGAAATGTCAATCTTATTGGTAATTTTCTTGTAGATGCAAGGGGAATATGGTAGCTTTTAAGCGATAGTCAAATATTTTAACGCTGGTTGCTATGTGGCGCATTCCATTCTCTTTGCATGTCCAGGACATAAAAAAATGAATAACGAATTTGAGAAAAAGTATAAGTATTGCAAAATTTAAGGAAATAACAAGCAATATCTCGAAAACGGTTCACTCAACAAAAGAAATATATATGACATAAGTTGTGTATTTTAACGCGATCTATATTTTTTGTGTAGTAAAATTTTGTCTATCTCTTATAGTTTACCAGTTATGCAAAAGTCGTTCAGAATGAAGAATACTTTTGGAGACATTCCCAGAAAATTCGAGATATACATTTCATTTCTCATGATATTATCTTAAACATATGATATTTTCATCAAAATCGTTAGAGCCATTTTTGAGAAAATTAAAATTTTCGAAAAATGTTCCATGTAAAGGGTAGTCTGGGGTGGGGGGATTTTCTTGAAAACCTTCGTGTCGCATCTCTGGAAGATACTGAACCTAAATACCAAGTTTGGTGTTTATCCGACTGTTCGTTTTTGAGTTATGCTGTTCACACACACACAGACACACAGACACACACACACACAGACACACACACACACAGACACACACACGGACATGTTTCCAAAAATGCTTTTTTTGGATTCAGGAGGTCTCAAAACATGTATTTCCGGTGAAATCTCGGTATCGAATTTTTGGGTGGAATGCAATACTTCCCCTACTTACTGTACGTAGTAGAGAAAGTAAAAAATGAATAACGAATTTGAGAAAAAGTATAAGTATTGGAAAATTTAAGGGAATAACAAGGAATATCTCGCAAACGGTTCACTCAACAAAAGAAATGTATATGACATAAATTGTGTATTTTAACGTGATCTACATTTTTGGTGTAGTAAAATTTTGTCTATCTCTTATGGTTTACCAGTTATGAAAAAGTCGTTCATAACGAAGAATACTTTTGGAGACATTCCCAGAAAATTCGAGATATACATTTTATTTGTCATGAAAATATCTTAAACATATGATATTTTAATCAAAATCGTTAGAGCCGTTTTTGAGAAAATTAAAATTTTCAAAAAATGTTCCATGTAAAGGGTAGTCTGGGGTGGGGGGATTTTTTTGAAAACCTTCGTGTCGCATCTCTGAAAGATACTGAACCTAAATACCAAGTTTGGTGTTTATCCGACTCTTCGTTTTTGAGTTATGCTGTTCACAGACACACAGACACACAGACACACAGACACACAGACAGACACACACACGGACATGTTTCCAAAAATGCTTTTTTTGGATTCAGTGAGTCTCAAAACATGTATTTCCGGTGAAATCTCGGTATCGAAATTTTGGGTGGAATACAATACTTCCCCTACTTACTATACGTAGTAGAGAAAGTAAAAAGCTTGGGTTAAACCCGGGACCTCTCGAATGCGGCCATAGACGTTACCGTCCGCCTGAGCCATCCCGCTCAGTGGGAAATTAATTTAATATATAATAATGAACATTTCATAGAATTAATTTTTAATAAATTATCATTCCTTTGGATAAGCTTATGAATTATACAACTGCTTCACGGTTTCAACCAGTTTTCTTTTAAATCCTTGTAAATTTTTCATCCCATTAAGAAATTAGCTAGATTTTGAAGGAAGAAGAGCATTTAAACTGTTAAAGGAACCTGCTCCGACATATTTTATGTGTTACCTTCACATGGTTTTCTCTACGAAATATGGTTTAGTTTTATAAATTCTGAAAATTACTATCAGAAACGTTTATTTTTCTATCTACACTATATAAATCGAAATAAAACTTTCATTTCACATTCGTTGTACGTACAAGGAATACATCTACAGTCAAATGTTTAAAAGCTAGTCAGTATATGGTGGCCTTGAAATTCCATACGCTTTCCATTACAATATGAGAAACAACTGAATGCCAATAGCACTTTAACAACACGAGTGTTGAAAATTTCACAAGAATAATAATGAATATATCGAAACATATCCACCAAAAATTTATTTGAAATAAATTGTGTTTTAAGGAGTTCTACAGTTGCTGTGCAGTAGATTTTTGTCTATTTATTATAATTTATCCATTACACAAAATCATTTTGTTTTTATTTATTTATTGTTCTGAACATAACAGGCATAAGCCCAATTGCAATGTTCATTACAAAAATATAGTAACATACATTCATTTATAAATCTAACTTAAACAGAAGAAACAAACAAAAATTGTAAATAATAATAAAACTTCTGAAAAAGAGGAACGAAACAAGAACAAATAATCTGATGTTTTATTTTTACATGACTTTCTCTACTCTTGTACAAACTATTTTTACAAAAGCTTATTCTCCATATGCTTCATGTTAATCGAGGTGTTAATCTTATTGCTAATTTTCTTGTAGGTGCAAGGGGAATATGGTAGACTTTAAGCGATAGCCAAATCTTTTAAGAACTTGTTGCTACGTGGCGCATTCCATTCTCTTTGTATGTCCAGGACATAAAAAAATGAATAACTAATTCCCATTTGAGAAAAAGTATTGGAAAATTTAAGGTAATAACAAGCAATATCTGAAAATGGTTCACTCAACAACAAAAAATGTATATGACATAAATTGTGTATTTTAACGCGATCTATATTTTTTATGTCGTAAAACTTTGTCTATCTCTTATGGTTTACCAGTTATGCAAAAGTCGTTCACAATGAAGAATACTTTTGGAGACATTCCCATAGAATTCGAGATATACATTTCATTTGTCGTGAAAATATCTTAAAGATATGATATTTTAATCAAAATTGTTACAGCCATTTTTGAGAAAATTGAAATTTTCGAAAAATGTTCCATGTAAAGGGTAGTTTGTGGTGGGGTATTTCCTTGAAAACCTTCGTGTCGCATCTCTGGAAGATACGGAACCTAAATACCAAGTTTGGTGTTTATCTGACTGTTCGTTTCTGAGTTATGCTGTTCACAGACACACATACACGGACATTTTCCAAAAAAAATTTTTTTTTGGATTCAGGGGTTTCAAAACATATATTTCCGGTGAAATCTTGGTATCGAATTCTTGGGTGGAATTCAATACTTCCCCTACTTACTATACGTAGTAGAGAAAGCAATAATAATGAATAAATACAACTAGAAAAGAGAAGGTGGCATGGTAAGTATGCAATTATTTCTATTTAAATATTTGTACAAATTTACGAAAAAATAATAATTGACTATTTAATTTTTGAACTGAGTTTCAGACATGTTGAAAATATCTGCATCGAAATAATGAAGTTTGTTATATAAATATACAGTTCTTTTTAATGGTGAATTTTTATGCATTTCTGTGTTTGCTCTTGGGGTGAATAAGAGTTGCTTAAATCTAGTTATTTTATTTGGTACATAAAATAATATATTTGCGAGAGTATTAATACCATCAATAATAGAATGTAAAGATTTATCCAGAAATATTAATCCCGCAATGTCTCTTCTGAAGCTTAAATCTTTAAATTTAAATATATTTAATTTGTGTATGTGAGATAACAAACAATTCTTTTAAATAGTACGTATTTTTAAAATTTCGAATGTACTTTTTTATTAAGTTCACATACTCTGTGGTCTTAGTATTCCAAATAATAGATGCATATTTGAGATTTTGTGTAACAAAGGACTTGTAAAGTCGAATTAATATTTTTTCTTTAAATGTATACGAATTGCTAATATTGAGGTCTATACATTTTAACGATTTTGTTAGGATTAATTCAATGTGTCTGCTAAATTTTTATTTTCAAGTACTTCGAATGGTGTTCTTTTAATGCCATAAAAATAGCTAAAGGGATTTTTACTTCTTGTGAAAGACGCTTTTACACACTTAGATTAAATGGAAGGTTTACAAAGTTCTATTATACTATTATACAGAATCCTTTCGAGTGAAGAGCATATCAAGGATATATCTCGAACATTAAAGTTATACATTTTATTTGTCATATAAATATATTAAACGTGTGGTGGTTTAAACAAAAATCGTTCTAGCCAGCTTTGAGAAAATACCTTTTTTATAATTTTGCCATGTAAGGGATCGTTTGTGGTGGGGATATTATTGAAAATCTTTGTGTCATATCTTTGGAAGATACTAGATGTAATATCAAGTTTTGTATTTATTCGACATTTCGTTTTTGGGTTATGCTGTTCAGGACTCAGAGGGCTGAAAAACATGTATCTCTAGTGGAATCTTAACTAGAATTTTTGTGTGGAACACTTATTCTACATATTGTAAGTGCGTAGTAGAAGAAGTAAAAATACATTTTAGAAATGAGTGATTGTAGGTGATAATTTCGCTGAAGACGAGAACACACAACACAACTCTTCTAGGCATAAATATTCTTTATGCCTAGTAGACTTTTTTTCACGTAATAGAAATCCGCCACTGATATGCGGCAGCAGATTGCCACATCCAGGGTGGGATACATCGGGCATCATCTGTCCTTTCGTTGATGAGACTCATCACGACAAGCAATCGTCATGAAAAGACTGGACGGGCGTCTTCATATTGAGCCTCCCCACTGGGCCAACCCCCTTCTTCAGGCGTCCTCCAGTCATTGTCTTCGCTACACGCCACAAAAGATTTGATACAGTTCAGAATCATTAAAAGGTTAACTTCTCACTATTGCCAACTGTGAAATGTTACATGTAGCTACTTAAATAAGAGAAATCCACGGTCTACATATTGTAGGCAGGGGAGGTATTGCATTCCATCCAAAAAAATCCGATGCTGAGATTTTAAAGAAAATACCCGTTATGAGGCTCCCTGAATAAAAAAAATGCAATTTTCGGAAAAGCTCCATGAATATGTGCGTGTGTCTGTCTCTCTGTCGCTCAAATACTTCTTTTAAGTGGCACTCGCTATTCTTTTCTCTCGTAGTCGTACAAAGAATATGGAATTTAAAAGCCGTCACAAAGCGATCCGCTTATTAAAAATCTGACTATCGCTTTATTCTATTCTATCCTTGTATATCTATACGAAGTATCTAAAAATGTAATATAAATCTCGATTATATCGAGGAGTGGATAGAAAAAAAATCTAATGTGTTACACTCACATGACTTTCTCTACTCTTGTACAAACTGTTTTTACAAACGCTTATTCTCCATCTACTTCATGTTAATCGGGATAAACATTAGCAGAGTCTATATTATTGCTAATTTTCTTGTAGATGTAAGAGGAATATATATTTACAAGGGCAATTTGGAAATACAGTAGCCTTTAAGCACATACATATCTCTTAATAACTGGTTGCTAGGTGCAGCACCATTCCCTTTCCCACAGATTAATACTCTTTGCATATCCAAGACAAAAAAAAATGAATAACGAATTGCAATTTGAGAAAATAAGTATTCAAAAAATTAAGGGAATAACAAGCAATTTCGCGAAAATGGTTCACTCAACAAAAAAATATATATGTCATAAATTGTGTATTTTAACGCGATCTACATTTTTTGTGTAGTAAAATTTTGTCTATCTCTTGTGGTTTACCAGTTATGGAAAAGTCGTTCACAATGAAGAATACTTTTGGAGACATTACCAGAAAATTCAAGATATACATTTTATTTGTCATAAAAATACCTTAAATATATGATATTTTAATCAAAATCGTTAGAGCCATTTTTGAGAAAATTAAAATTTTCGAAAAATCTTCCATGTAAAGAGTAATCTGTGGTGGGGGGGATTTTCTTGAAAACCTTTCTGTCGCATCCTTGGAAGATACTGAACCTAAATACCAAGTTGGGTGTTTATCCGACTGTTCGTTTCTGAGTTATACTGTTCACAGACAGACACACACACGGACATGTTTCCAAAAATGCTTTTTTTTGGTTTCAGGGGATCTCAAAACATATATTTCCGGTGAAATTTTGGTATCGAATTCTTGGGTGAAATTCAATACTTCCCTTACTTACTTTACGTAGTAGAGAAAGTAATAAGCTTTAAGAATAGCTTATAGCAGAATGAGTAGAGAAAGTTGAAGCAGATGGTTTGTTACGTCATTTGCACCACGCTTTGGGCGTCAATTTGAAGTAGTTTGTTTTGTATTGTAGTAGTTATATTATACTTCAACTGTTGGGGAGCCGAACTTGAAGTTTGTTAGCAACCGCACGTATAGTAAACAATTTCCGGTAGCCTTCGCCCCAAATGTACTTTCAGGTGGTCTTTGCCCCAAGTTTAAAAAAATATTAACCTTGTTATTTGACTGTTTCTTTAAATATTATATTTATGTTTGCCTCGGCTGCGTCAGTATTTATTTTAGAGACATGGATATCTTGGCAGGGTTGTGATGCGACAAGAATGTAGGCTTACACAGATTATAACTTTACTTCGCTTCTTTTATTAATGCTTGACACGATTTTAAATAACACTTCACTGATATAGAGTTGCGAGATTGTTTTATTAATTAATTACACTTTTTAATACCTAAACCATTTTCGTCTCATATGAATACGTATTATACTTCTCGAGGACACATCTCGCGTCCGGTTACGAATACTGTTTGCAGGCAACTGAACTGTTTTCAAGCGCCGAAACTTTGTAAAATTATGTATTTCAAGACTCTGATTGGCTAATTCTACCCCAATAGAATACCTTCATTGAACTAAAGCTTTTTCTGGTTGTTGATTGGCTATTTTATAAACTGTCACTAAAATTACATTATTGTTATTCCAAGAATCACAAGTAGTACTGTTAAACTTTCTTACTCATTATTCACCCAAGGTTACCTCATTGTTACCTCATTTTTAGCAAGTTTTAACTTATCATTCTCACAGCTCCTACATTATTAAATTACGTAATATATTCACATAACATTATTACACATGGATACAATAATATAAGCATATGCAATGACTGTTACATACATTTTACAAATTATTACGTAAACATAATGGTTCAAGGCAGGCTGTTATTGAATTTACATATTATATAATTAGACTGAAATTATTTAAGTGTTAAAAATACTGCCTCGAAGTTATGTGAATGCAACATAGAATATTTTCACTGTCTCTACTGCTTACCTGTTGTAACCAGAGGAAGTACTGTATTCCAAGCAAAGTTTCTATACCAAAATGTTGCTCAAAATACTCGTTCAAGTGGTCCTTGAAGCCAAAACCAGCATTTTTATAAAAAAGGTCCTCCATGGCATGTTTTCATAAACAGTATCTTCCAAGTATGCAAAACAAACATTTTTAAGAAAATCCTCCCACCCCAAACTACCCTTTAAAAGGCACATTTTACACTACTTTTTATTCTTTTCAAAATTGCCCTAACGATTTTTATTAAGATACCACAAGTTTATGATGCCTGTATGACAAATAAAATATATATATATATATATATATATATTGAATTTTCTGGGATTAGCCTGCGAAATCCTCTTCATTTGGAAGCAATTTTGTATAGTCTTGTGTAACTAATAAACTAAGCGATATACGAAAACGCACTACACAAAAACTGCAGATCTCTTTAAAACACACAAGCCTTTTTTGTGGCATAAGGCATTTCTGAGATTTCCGTTATTAATGGTTCGAATTGTTCATACTTGGTCATTCTCTTGCGTCGGTATCCCTGCCTATTGTTTCAACGTGGCTTCGTCTTGTAGTCCTTCTCGCTGTTACCCTGGCTAGATGGATCTCAGCGGTGATGTTTGCATGGACTCTGCCTATCATGACATTTGATAAGCTCGTCGATCTCAGTTGTGGCAATGGGAGCTTATAGAGGAATTGATTACACACTGGAACGTTTGCTTTAGGACTATTTATTATTACTTCCTCACTCTAACACTACATACTGTTCCTGTTCACATATCACCACTGTCTTCCCCTGTGTACAGTGAACTCAACTCAACTGTCCGTCTTACACTGTGGACGGTCCTCTACTAAAAGTCAACGGTAAAACTGCCGTTATAATATTTGCCTCGCTCCATACATCCGGAGCGGAAACAAACAGAGTCATAAAACCTTTACCTTTATTTTCTTACACAAAAGGTACCGTTTTAGCTGCACCTGGAAACAGCATGTTTCTATCCTAACTGCAGCTTTCAAGACATTCTAAACCTAGTGCAAAAGGAACATTATGTACACGACAAATATTACATTATACAAAAATTACTATTTACATTGTTTTCACATTGTACACTTATATAATTTATAGATCAAATTGAACACTGAATAAATTAGTACATAATAAAATTAATTCCGGCACATTCTGTCTCATAATGCCCCAATCGTGAATGTTAAAGGAAATTTTAAATCGTTGTTTCTTTCTTTACATTCTAACGATTCCTTCCTAAGCTAGACATTTATATCTTAATTTTAATACAAAATATTTTACTTCATCATCCATACAGCATTCCTTTTGACATTTCTAATATTTCACACACACACATTGTTCTTTATTCACAACTTAATATCTCTGACATTTATTTCTCGCCCCAAATAACACTTATTGTTGTCCTTTTCTGTGTTACGTTACACTAATACTAGATTTTAACATGTCTATATGAGTAACAAGTAATATAAACAATATATTTATTATAAATTTATATTATATTCAATATCCCTAATATTCTATTTTATATACAATACAATGTTAAGCAATTTTGTCTTTATTTACACCTTTTTCAACCCTAGTTAGCAACCTAGTTGAGCAACCGTATTGCAACAAAACTGGCTTTCAGTTTTACTTCTCATTTACTGGTCTTTCTTCTTTCTTTTCTACCCGTTACTTTTCATTTTCCTCTATATTCTTTAGTTGTTGCTCTTCCGATGGTTGTTTATATTTCTTCAACAAGGTTTTATGAAATCTTCCTAAGCTTTTTCCATTTTTAATATCAGCAATTTCAACAGTATCCGTACCAAATTTCTTGATGACTTCATACGGTCCCTTGTAATAGATCATTAATCTTTGGTTTTCCTTCTTTATTTTATTCGACAATGATTTATTACGCAATAGCACGTTATCACCAATCTGAATAGTCCACTTAATTCCTTGTTGTTTAGCTTCGTGGCTCTCCTTCCTTCTTCTCGCCATTTTATTTATTTTCTCTAAAGCAATTCGAAATATTTCTTCTGCTTCCAATTGTTCATCGTCAACAGGGATAGTGATTGGTAACTTCACGTTCACTGTTTTCATGAGCTGTCCCTGAGCTATCTCTATAGGTTTGAATCCTGTTACATTGTTAGGAACTTCGTTCATCAAGGTTTCAATAGTCTGGATATACTTAAACCAAGTGTTATGTTTCTTGTGACACAATAATCTCAAGAAAACGCCTATATCCTTGATAGCTCTCTCGCTCGGGTTTGCTTTGGGATAATATTTATAACAGTAATAATGTGTAATTCCTGCTCTCTTCACTTCTTCTAAAAACTTCCTTCCTCGGAATATCGTAGCATTGTCAGTAAGTATCGATTTAATCGATCCCTCTTGCGGAATGTATTGATATAGCAGCTTTCTTGCACATGCCTGACTGTTGGCTTTCTTTAATGGGTATATCTTCACATATTTGCTAAAAACATCATAACAGACTAAGATGTATTTATAGCCAAACGATGAGGACGGGAGGGGTCCATGCAGATCCAGACAAATTAAATCTCTTGGATTTTCTCTAATTACAGAGTTAGTTTCAAATTGGTAATTAACATTTCTTTGTTTACACCGTTGACATAAGTTGCAGCAAGCAATTAATTTTCTTACTTTCTCTCTCGCTTTTGATATGTATACATTCTCTAACAGTGCTGCGGTAACTCTATCTGTTCCAGAGTGCAGTAAACTTTGATGAAAATCCATTATTATATTTCTTTCTAGCTCACGGGGAATTATAACCTTCCATTTCTTAACCAATCTTCCATGTTTTTTATATAGCAGACCATCATGCCTGACAATATTTTCCTCTATCGCACTGCTAAGTTGAGGAGCTTTGTTTATTAATTCTTTTAACTTGCTATCCTCCTGCTGTAGCTTGGATAAATTTTTAATACTTTTCTCAGTTTCCTTACTTAATTTTATATCTAACTGAAGCACGGTTACTTCCCTTTTTGGTTTTACTATTGTCTCTGGAATTCCCCTCCCAAAGTTGAGCCTTGATAATAGATCGCTAAAAGTATTCTGCTTCCCTGGGATGTGGATTATCTCAATGTCATAATTCATGATAGCATGCACATATCTAGATAGTTTTGTAGATGTTAATTTACATTTCCTTATAAAAGTAAGACTAATATGGTCCGAAAATACCCTCACATGCTGCTGGTATATGTATGTTCGGAATCGACTCAGTGCGAAGTGAAGTGCTCCTAATTCCAGTTCAGTAACTGAAGCGTTCCTCTCTATTGAATCGAGACCTCGTGAAGCGGTACTTATGACACGAATTTCATTCTCTGGACTTCTCTGACAGAGAATTGTCCCAAAACCTCCTGTCGAAGCATCGACGTAGACTTCGTAAGCCCATCCATCACGTGGACGTTCAAGAAGTATTGTGGAAGCGAAGAGTTCCTGAACTCGTTCATAGCAATTCTGTAGCTCATCGTTCCATGTCCATTTACGGTTCTTTTTAAGTAGTTCCCGTAAAGGAGCCGCCTCGGCTGCATACCTGGGGATAAATCTGCTAATATAATTCCAGATTCCAAAAATTCTGCGGAGTTGTTTAATATTTTTCGGTGCTGGAATTTTCCTTATAGCCTCAATTCTTTTAGGATCCGGTTTCATGCCATCTTTACCAATTATAAATCCAAGAAATTCAATTTCTTTAACTGGGAATTTTGATTCTTTTAGGTTCACTGTGAAACCACATTCTTTTAATCTTCTCAATGCAAAATCTAAATTTCTTAGATGCTCATCGAAGTTTTCGGAGATAATGAGAAAATCATCGATGTAATTAACTAAGAAACTTATCTCTGAGTTCTTGAATACCTCATTTAATGCACGTAAAAATCCGCTGCTAGAGTTCTTTACATCACAGGGTAATCTTTTGAAACGTAGGACTTTGCCTTCCATAATAAAAGAACAGTAATTGCGTACACTCTCATCTAATGGGATTTGCCAGTAGCTTTGGACCAAATCGATCGAAGATATGTATCGTCCCCGCGATAACTTGGTAAGTATTTGATTAACACTTTCATTTTGGAAGTGATCCTGCTTCATATAACTGTTTAACTTCCTTGCATCGAGAGTAAGACGTAATGAAGTCGGAGATCCTCGCTTCAAAGTCCAACACAAAGGGCTTATAAAACTTGAGTCAGTTTCCTCCAGGATGTCGTCTTTTATCATATCATCAATTACCTTTTTAGCTTGTTGTCTCAGACTAATCGGTAGATTATTATATTGGTGGCAAAAAGGTTTAATTCCGTCAACTTGAAATTTGTGCGTATAAATATTGCATTTTCCGGGAATATCTGAGAATACTTCTGCGTTGTCATTTAACATTATCCTCAATTGCTCCTTTTGTTTACTATTTAGGCCGTTGGCATCCTTGCACTTCAGAAGAATTTCTTCCTTTGTGTCATCATTTTTCCGTGGCTGGGTTATACCTGGGCTCACTACCTGGAAATCGGTCGGTATAGCTGTCCCTTCCTGAATAAACAGATCTGTCTGTCCGTTTTCTTCTACAGTACGCATATTTACTATCTCGCTGTTGTCAATCATTACTTTCTGTACAAAGAGTTCCGAGTCAACAAGTTCCATTTCTTCAGGCGTGCGTTCAATTGGAATAATGTGTTTCTTAATGAAAGGAGCACTTAAAATGAGATCTTCCTTTTGAATAAAAGCACTATGCTTTTCAAAATCATCCTAACTCTATATTCCTCTAAGAAATCACAACCAAGTATAATATCACTATTTAAATTATTTACAACTAAGAATATTATTTCAAAGATTTCTTCCTCAATGTTTACTGTTAACAAACATTGCCTCTTTATTATTTGGCCAGATTTTCCAACTGCGACCCTGCATATTAGATTAGATGTAGGAAGGCTCATTATTTGTATTCCATTGTTAATTAATTGCATGTATAGTCTTGTTGAGCATACACATGTAGTAGCGCCTGAATCCAAAATTGCGGGTAACACATTTTCACCTATTTTAATAGATATTAAGGGGACTTCAGAGTCGTCGGATTTATTATTTTCAATTTTAATTTCCCCGGTTCTTACTTCCATCGGTTCTTTTGTTGCGGGATATCTCACGAACTGATTCTGTGTGACGCCTCTGTGATCCCAAACCATTACGTCACAATCTAGTTTAACTGACTGGTATTACTATCCATGTGAGAGCGGCCATCTTGAACAGGTGCTACTGTGATTTCCTGTCTGCCATCACGTTGATTTTGAACTGGTTGCATTCTTCCACGGTTGTTTGTTGTTCGTACTGATCTATTTGATCTTTCACCATCGGAATGATATCCATTGTATCCAGATCTCCAGTTATTTGTATGCCCCCTTGAATTGTGTGAAAATTCGTTTCTGCCACGAAATCTTTGCCTTGGAGAAAATCTATTCTCGAATTGCATGAAGTTTATACGTTCATGGCGATCTCTTCGGTTATCTACTCGATTTCGATGCTGGAACTGAGGGATCTGAGTTTCATATCTGTTACGAGGTCTGTTTTCTCTCCCTGATTGTCCCCTACGTTCTTGGTGATTATTGTTTCGGCTGAAGTTCGAGTTATGTTGCATATTTTCCCAAGAATTTGAAGATTCAGTTTCTTGACTTTCTAATGCAGAAATTAGGTCTACCATTTCAATTAACGTTTTAGGCTTCGCGACCAACAAAGAACGTTGAATATGAATTGGAAAATGCTTTGCCATCATATCCATGAGATCTACTTCCGGTACAGGAGGTCTTAAGTATTTAATATACCTTGCATTATGCAAAAGGTAATCTGCCATGCTCCTATTTTCTCTGGGAGAATAGTAACCATAGCACAGTTTTAATCTTAATTCTTGTTGTTTGCTCGCGCTCCAATATCTTTTGAGGAACAGATGTTTAAAATATTCAAAATTATTTTCCGGACCCATCGCGATCATTATCCAATTCAAAGTATGTCGGTCCACGCATTTTCGAGTTATCATCATCTTTAATCCCTCTGGAACATTTTTAAGTCTAAAGTATTCTTGTAATTGCTCTAGGAAGTAAATTGGTGAGTCGTCATTGGCGTCCGAAAAAGTAGGTAGAGGTAGGTCACTCAACACGTTGCTATTATAAGATTGCATACCGGAATCTATTGTTTGACCTAAGGTCCCTGAAATTACATTGTTAGATTCAGAACTTTGAATGGCACCCCCTGTTGCTTCACTAACCTTGTTGGAAAATACAGAAGAGGTTTCTCTACGTCCATTACCTTCACTATTAAATACATTGGAGACATTATTGTTCATAGAACTACTGTTATTATTTACATGCATACTATTAATTTTATGTAGTAACACATCAACAGCTTTTTGTGTGTTCTGACAATTTGCATTCTGTTTCTTAATTTCCTCTGCCAACTTGTCATTTATATCTTTTACTTGACTTAAAATCTCATCATTAGTGCTATGCATTTTCTCACATATTTCCTCACGAACTGAATGCAATTTATCATTCCACCCCTGCATATTTTCTACCTGTTGAGCACTTATCCTTTCTTCCACCTGTTTTACACTATTGGTAATATTTGCATGCATTTTATTTACTTCTTCCCTGACTTTATTTATCTCTACTTCTTGTTTCGACATTAGTTTATCTACCCTTTCTGATTGTTTCCCTATCTCTTTAGATATTTTGCTTTCCCTATCTTTAGCTTCCTTTCTAACCTGACTAACTTCTCCTTGGATTTTAATATTAATTGTTTCCATTTGTCCTTTAAGCCTCTCTTTCATTTCACAAATTTCTTGGTTCACCTTTTGGCTGATTTCCCCTCTTAAGTTCTGAAGCTCACTACTTTGCTTGTCAATTTTCTGATTTAGTTGCTTCATTTCCCCACTCAATTTCTGACTTATTTCCTCTTTAATATCTTTCATTTCACTACTAAATTTCTGATTTATTTCCCCTTTAATGCCTTTCATTTCACTACTTATTTGCTTCATCATGAACATAAGTATCTCGAAATTACTCTGTTCTAAGTTTTGTGTGGAGGGTTGAGCATTATTTTCTACCTGACTGACATCTACTCTATCTACCTGCTCTGGACTGGGGTTTCTCTGAATGTTTACGTTTGAAAGTGGGTCACTGAACCTATCATCTGGGCTTTCATCTAAATTCACCTCTGTAGAAATGATACTCGAGGGCATATTTACTACTTCCGTTTGATCGTATCCAACTTCCATATCAGGTTCTGAATAGCTCTCCCTATCCTCCTGACTTTTCTCAAAATTCTCACCCTTATCAGACATTTTCCTACGTATTACTTTATTATTACGTAATAACATAGCTTATATAGCACTATTACTAGATTTACAATTTAACATGAATATTAATCTGACCTTTTTTTTTTTGTTCTTTCTTTCTTCTTGTAGTATATTGTAGCGGTTTTTATTCTCTTGATATGACTTTCTTTTCTTAATTTTATGCCCCTTCCTTCCTAAGGCACATTCACTACTCTGCACATATCACAACACTGCACTAAATATTTCCACAAGATTCTTCTTTTCGCTTCACGCTGTCTTCGCTGTGCTCCTCTCCTCTGCTCGCTGTCTTGGTGTCATCTTCTTCTTTCTTTCCCGCGTCTCCTAATTCCTTTTTGATGATTCCTATTCTCTCCTCATTTGCTCCATTCAAGCCCCACCAGGTTGGGCGACATTTATGCGTCGGTATCCCTGCCTATTGTTTCGACGTGGCTTCGTCTTGTAGTCCTTCTCGCTGTTACCCTGGCTAGATGGATCTCAGCGGTGATGTTTGCATGGACTCTGCCTATCATGACATTTGATAAGCTCGTCGATCTCAGTTGTGGCAATGGGAGCTTATAGAGGAATTGATTACACACTGGAACGTTTGCTTTAGGACTATTTATTATTACTTCCTCACTCTAACACTACATACTGTTCCTGTTCACATATCACCACTGTCTTCCCCTGTGTACAGTGAACTCAACTCAACTGTCCGTCTTACACTGTGGACGGTCCTCTACTAAAAGTCAACGGTAAAACTGCCGTTATAATATTTGCCTCGCTCCATACATCCGGAGCGGAAACAAACAGAGTCATAAAACCTTTACCTTTATTTTCTTACACAAAAGGTACCGTTTTAGCTGCACCTGGAAACAGCATGTTTCTATCCTAACTGCAGCTTTCAAGACATTCTAAACCTAGTGCAAAAGGAACATTATGTACACGACAAATATTACATTATACAAAAATTACTATTTACATTGTTTTCACATCGTACACTTATATAATTTATAGATCAAATTGAACACTGAATAAATTTGTTCATAATAAAATTAATTCCGGCACATTCTGTCTCACTCTTAAAGTTGCGTCAACATTCAGTTGTTTCTCGCGATTGCATTGAAACAGTATGGAATTTTAAGGCCAGCAATGGGCGTTTTGTTATTAAACATTTGACTGTCGCTGTTCTTTTTGTATCTATAACGAAATGTGTAATGTAGCTATTTCTGAAAAGGTTTATTTGGATTAAAATGTAGTAGATAAAACATAAGCTATAGTAAGAATATACACCCAATAATAAAATTAGATGCTAGAGAAAGTAATGTAACTGTATCACATAAGAGTTTTGGGAAAAAATATTCATGTGTGTGTCTGGAACAGCATAAGTTAAAAATGAAAAGTGGACCAAAACCACACTTGGTATTTAAGTTCAGTACCTTTCAAAGATGCGACACGAATATTTTCATGGAGGATGTTTCGAAATGTTTGTATTTTCTAAAAAGTGGCTCTAACGATTTTGTGTAAAATATCATACATTAAAGATATTTATTTAACAAATAAAATTTATATCTTGAATTTTCTGGAAATATCCGTTAAAGTCCTCTTCTTTTGGAAGGAATTCTGTATAATGCACAAGAAACGTAGATCTCTTTAAAATGCACAATTTATTTCCGAGATATCGTTATTATTGATTCGAATTGCTCAATACTTAGCCATTATTTTAAAGTCCTGTTAACATTCAGTTGTTTCTCGTGATTCCACTGAAACAGTGTGTAATTTTAAGACCAGCCAAAAGCGTCCAGTTCTCAAACATTTTTCTATCGCTGTTCCCTTTGTATTTATAACGGAATGTGTCATGTAGGTATTTCTGCAAAAGCTTCTTTACATAAACTTTAGTAAGACTAGCTGGTATACCCACTAATAAACGATAGAGAGTCGATGTAGTCATGTGAATGTATTACATTAGTGTTTTGTTTTTCGTTATCATGCAAAGAGCATGGAATTTCAAAGCCATCACATGGATTAAGAAGAAGGTATAATTATAAAGTTTTGTAGATGAATGAGTAGATAAAGTCATGCGAATGCAACACATCGTATTTGTTTTGACAAAAGGGGCGATGTATCAAATAGTCTATGGGTTGCATAATTATGAAAACCTAGGGACAGTTGAGACATGCTATACACTCTGGGTAACACACCAGTGTTAAATAACCGCATTAGGGATCAACGAAAAATCGCCAAAAAAATTTATTTTCTCTACTACGTATAGTATTAGTATTAGTGTACTATTAGTAATAATGTAATATTAGTGTAGTAGTGGTATTACTATTAGCATTAGTATACTATAGTATAGTAGGGGAAGTATTGCATTCCACCCAGAATTTCAATATCGAGATCGATTTCACAGGAAATACATGTTTAAAGACCACCTGAATCCAAAAAAGAATTTTTAGAAAAGGTCTGTGTGTGTCAGTGTGTCTCTGAATGTATGTATGTGTGTCTGAACAACATAACTCAAACGTATATCAAAAAGTCGGATAACTACCAAACTTGGTGTTTAGGTTTAGTATCTCTCAAAGATGCGACCCGAAGATTTTCAAGAAAAACTCCCCTCCTCAAACTACCTTTTACATGGGAAGTTTTTCGAAAATTTTGGTTTTCTCAAAAATGGCACTAACGATTTTGATTAAAATTTATATATTTAAGATATTTTCATGACAAATAAAATGCATATCTTTAATTTTCCGGGAATGTCCCCAAAAGTCCTCTTCTTTCTGAATACTTTTTCCATAGCTGGTAAACCGTAAGCTATAGACACAATTTTTCTACACCACAAAAGTAGATCTGGTTAAAATACACAATTTTGTTATATACATTTTATTTTGTCGATGACAAAAAGAGATTTCCGAGGTATTCCTGTTATTTGTTTTAATTTTACAATATTTATACTTTTTCTCAAATGGGAATTAGTTATTCGTTTTTTTACTTTCTCTACTACGTATAGTAAGTAGGGGAAGTATTGTATTCCACCAAAAAATTCAATACCGAGATTTCACCGGAAATATATGTTTTGAGACGCATATGTTTTTGGAAACATGTCCGCGTGTGTGTGTGTGTGTGTGTGTGTGTGTGTGTGTGTGTGTGTGTCCGTGTGTGTCTGTGAACAGCATAACTCAGAAACGGACAGTCGGATAAACACCAAACTTGGTATTTCAGTTCAGTATCCTCCCGGGATGCGACGCGAAGGTTTTCAAGAAAATCCCCCACCCCAGATTACCCTTTACATGGAACATTTTTCGAAAATTTTAATTTTCTCAAAAATGGCACTAACGATTTTGAATAAAAGATCATATGTTTAAGATATTTTGATGACAAATGAAATGTATATCTAGAATTTTCTGGGAATGTCTCCAAAAGTATTCTTCATTGTGAACGACTTTTGCATAACTGGTAAACCATAAGAGATAGACAAAATTTTACTGCACAGAAAGTGTAGATCGTGTTAAAATACACAATTTATGTCATATACATTTTTTGTAGAGTGAAGAATTTTCAAGATATTGCTTGTTATTCCCTTAAATTTTCCAATACTTATACTTTTCTCAAATTCGTTATTCATTTTTTTTATCCTGGTAATGCAAAGAAAATGGAATACTCCACACAGCAACCAGCTCTTAAAATATTTACTATCGCTTAAAGCCCACCAATTCCCCTTGCATCTACAAGAAAATTAGCAATAAGATTAACATCTCGATTAACCCGAAGTATATGGAGAGTAAGCGTTTGTAAAAATAGTTTTTACAAGAGCAGAGAAGGTCATGTGAGTGTAAGATTTGTACTTTAAGTGCTGCCAGTCTTACAGTTTGAGCACTCTAATCGGATTATACTTATGGTATTTAGAGGAGCATTCAGAAAGTGGCCAAAAGATACCACTTAACCTTGAGACACCGACATACCTAGAAGTCTCCCAAGAGTAGACACAGATTCAAAGTGTGTTTATTTTTCCTTTCCCTTCTTAATCACTGTCACACTGACAAAACTGCCCCAGACCTCAAACGTTACTTTGAAGTTGCTTAATGGTTTTGGAACAGAAATAATTTAATGACATGACTTCAAGAAAAGTAGATGTTGATGAAGTGCATACTAGCAGGCGTGTTTCAGGTTTTAAAAAGGGGGAGAAGGAGGTTCTTATACACACAGGTCTTCAAGTGATGTCCCTGACTTGCAGAAAAGAACGCGTAAGGGAATAAATCCGACTGACAGCGAACTGTGTTAAGACTTTAATGAGGTGCAAACGTGACTTAAGTATTACAAAAACGTCATCAGCTGTTTAGGAGAGAGGGGGCAGTAACTATACAGTTGCTAAGGAAGGTATATTACTTACATAATGAGGCATTTACAACTGGCTTCATTATTTTGAGCTCGATGTTCGAAATTACGTAACATAAACTGATGTATTTCATTCACTACTTTCTCCACTACCTCTCCTGCAAATTATGCTTACAAAACCTTTTTTATTCTACATATTTCTTGTTAATCCGGGTTATTAAACTTTCAATTCTCATTTAGATATTTCGTTGCATTATATAGTAGATAAAATGATAGATTTATATAGAGCGTAGAGCGTGTCGCTATGTAAAATTCCGGCTTTTTGTATGTGAGGCCGTATTTTTAACACTTAAATAATTTCAGTCTAATTACATAATATATGTATATGATTCAATAACTGCCCACCTTAAAGCAATATGTGTATGTAATTATATATAAAACGTGTATATTACAGTCATTGTAAATGTTTATATTATTGTATACATGTTAAATAATGTTATGTGAATGTATTACGTAATTTAATAATGTAGGAGCTGTGAAAATAATAGGTTAAAGGTTGCTAATAATGAGGTAACCTTGAGGCAATAATGAATTTGAAAGTTTAATAATACTACTAGTCATTATTGGAGTAACAATAATGTAATTTTTGTGACAGTTCATAAAATAACCAATCAACAACCAGAAAAAGCTTTAGTTAAACGAAAGTATTCTATTGGACTAGGATTAGCCAATCAGAAACTTGAAATAAACAAATATACAAATTTAGGCGGTATAAATTAAGTCAGTTGCTTGTATAACTGGACGCGTTGTTTATAGACAGTGTTCCTAACCGGACGCGAGATGTGTCCTCAAGAAATTTAATTTGTGTGAGACAAAAACGTTCACGTGTTTAAAAAGTGCAAGTATTTAATAAAAGAGTCATACAGCTCTCTATATCAGTGAAGTTATTTAAATCGTGTCAAGAATTAATAAAAAGGAGTGAATAAAAAATTAAATCTTTGTAAGCCTACATTCTTCAGTCACACCACCTCCCTGCTAAGACATTCATGTCTCTAAAAAAATATAAATACTGACGCAGCCGAAGCAGATATAAATATATAATATTTAAAGAACCAGTCAAATTAGAAGGTTAATATTTTTTAAAATTTTTTGTGACCGGGTTACCAGGTACAATACGTGCGGTTGCAACTACTTCAAGTTCGGCTTCCGAACAGTTGAAGTACAATACAACTCCAACAACAAAATAACTTCTTCATATGACAACAAGAAAAAAACGAATACCAACTACCAATTTGAGAACCTGAAAGGGGATATATCACACACATATATACATAAATATGTATGTATATACTATAAATCAATATCAAACAGGAATTGAACATAATAATAATATGTTAGAATATTTAGCAGACAAGAAATGTACAAAGCAGATTGTAAGTGAGGGACGGGCGAGCTAGCTAATTCCAGGTAAAAGGTAATTCTAGGTAGAGCCCACCACCTTTCACCAAGCTAATGAGCAAAGAACTTGAAGCAATAACAAGAAATAGAAAGAGACATGCATAGAAAGGAAAGAGACAGAAATATTGAATTTGCTTTCGGACGCGTATGCGAAAAGTTTTGGAGCAGAATAATTTCATATATAATAAGGTAATGCGGTCTAAGGACCAATTAGGAATGGAATGTCGTTACATTCTAGGCGCGAAGGTGAGCGTCACTAGGTTTGGAAATAAAAGGGGGAGGAAAGCCCCAGATGTTCATCTCTCTTATAGAATCTCGTTGACATACAGTGTTACACTCTGGACGACGGATGCACGTGTGCGCATGTGGGTGGGAAGCGTGTGCAGTTAGATTAGGCTACTAATTTATTAGTATGGTGGGAATTGTTACAATGGGAAAGCTAGCCGCCCATAAGTATTTTATGAATAATAAACCCATTTTAAGGGAAATCCAGTGTATTTTAGTTTCCCTCACCTACGAAAACCCTGAGATCAGTGAAACTAGTTAGATAGGTAATTTATTAGGAGTGGAGAAATCGTCAGCCGCTGAGCAGAGGTAGCCGGAGATCGGAACACTGCAGCGGATATCTCGGTATCGACATCGACAAAGCTTCAAACGTTGTTCAGGGATACCTTTTTGGTATAAGGAACCCATGGTCTCCAGTGACTCGTTACAGAGTAATAATGTAATCATGATTTATTCGGTTTGTTACCTCAATCACCCTTGAAATATCTTCACAACAGTGAAGAAACCTGGGCTTTGCATGGGCGAGTTGTAATGAATTTAACTGGTTTAACATTCAGAAGAAGGGGGAAGAGATGCACTAAATGTAATGGATTACATGACAATTGGAATTATATTCTGGAATGCGAGGGCACGGATAAAGGAAGAGAGAATTTAATACTAGAGAAATGGAAAAATTTACCAATAGGTAAAAAAGTTAGGAGGATTTTTAATACAGGATAAAATTTATAAATGGAATAATCAGGAAAATATTTAAGAAAAATAAAGTTAAAATGTTTAAAATAAATATGAAGCAAGTTGGAGAATATACGGGAAAAGAGTAACAAGGAAAAAGGTAAATAGTGGATACATGATACTTCGCCATTATATATACATATAGGGTAGTTTCTGGTGGGGGATTTTTTTGACGACGCTGAGGTTAAATGCCAAGTTTGGTATAATAACGAATTTTCGTTTTTGAGTTCTGCTGCCAAACATGCTATTTCAGTTGAGTATCTTCCAAGGATGCGACATAAAGATACTCAGAAAAATGCCGCCATTCCAACTTTCCTTTACATCTAATATTGCTCGAAAATGGCTCTAACGATTTTGATTAAAATGTCATATATGAAATATATTTACATGGCAAAACATAATTATATCTGGATCTTTCTGGTAACAGCCTAGGAAGTCCTCGTCATTCGGAAGGAATTTTATATGATGTTAAGCGATAAAAGAAAACGTAAGACACAAAAAATGTAGATCTCTTTAAAACAAACAATTTGTTTAAAATAAGTTTTTTGAGGCATAAGCCGTTTCTGAGATATCCGTTATTAAAGTTTCGAATTGTTCAGCACTTATTGTTTTAAGTTCCATCGATTTTCAGTTATTTTTCACGATTGCATGGAAAGAGTATGGAATTTTAAGGCCAGCGTACAGCGTCCAGTTCTTAAACATTTGACTATCACTGTTTCCTTTGTATCTATAGTGCAATTAATAATGTAGCTATATCTGCAAAGTTTTTTAGATTAAAATGTAGTAGATATAAAAATAAGCTTTAGTAGGATAGTTACTGTAGCTACTAATAACGATAGAGGGTAGAGAAAGTCATATAAATATATCACACCAGATTTTTTCTTGATCCATACCAAACATAGATGGCTTTAAATTTTACAAGCCTTCGATGTAGCCAACGGCAATGGGCACAGGAGTTCCCGGCAATGCGGATGGCGTTGGCACTTTGACACTTTCTAATCCGCTGATGGTGCGAAAAGACCGGTCGGTTGCCTCATGAACGTCTTCAACTGTTCGGAAGTGAATCCCACGAAGTGGTTCCTTTATTTTAGAGATAATATCAGAGTCGCATCCGGAGAGTATGGCAGGTGCTAGAGCACTTCTCATTCCCAGCGATCTTCTCATCACTTCCAGCACACTTCCCATCTTCGTCACTTATTGGTGGGTGAACAGTCCGAAGCATGTGTAACACATTTTCGTGTTCTTTGAAGGCTCTTACCCTCCTTGCTACAATTTGCTAAGGTAATACAGCTTGAAGCCGCACTCGGTATCATCTTTTGACATCGGCTTCAATATCTGCTGTTGATTCTGAGTGCCGGCTGCTACAGTGATAGGCTATGAGTACTTTCTCTCAGGGTATGCGTAGATGTAGTGCGAAAGGCTAACATCAGTTTAAATTGACTGAGAAATTTAATGTGATCTTATACTTGAGCTATTGAAAATAAAGAATGAAACAGATTATGAACCAAGGCACTCCAAACTATAACAATTTAATTATTATACATGCTAAATTCTGCAGTATCAGTTTTACGTTTGAAGTAACTGTTTTTGCAACAAAAGAAACTAGAATCGTAAATTGCCATGAGTCGCGAAAATGCTTACCGGGCCCCTAAGGCTGTACACGAAGGATAAAGACGCTAATTGTTGGCAATACACGCTATTTTATTAACTTAAGCTACTCCTATTTAAGAACTACCCCACCAAAGTCACTTCTCGCGCGGTCAAATCCAAAGAATCCTACGCATGCGTCTCTTACCTTGTTACTACGGGGTACCACCTCGAATTTCAAAATTTCATTCCCTTTCTAATTTACAGAATTTCTGTCTAAGTGAATGTGCTAACATACAGAAACCAATTTTAACTGCATTTATGCTACTGCGTTCGTTACTCGGCTGTTGCTAATGACTTTGATTAACCTGACTCGCTAAGACTTTTGCTCTAGACTAAACTTTTATCTCACCCTTATTACATTATCAGTTGATTTAATATACAGAAATTATTTATTGCAGTTACTTCTCTATCTTACTATTATTTCTTTATTTAATTATTTACATCCTCCTGTCAATAATTACGGTATCTAGTTGCACCGCAAGCCTCTTGCAATGTTGCCATGCTGTGCAACCTTTAAAACTTTCTCCCCCAGATTCTGTGTTCTTGTTTTGAAAACATTGTGACTGTATTCAGCAAACGCTTGCTCAGAATTGCTTCAGAATGGAGGGAGGAAGGGCGAGTTCATATACCCACAGAGAGGATGTATTTAAGCAACCTGTGATGTAAATGATGTGGCCTGGCTTCTTTGCAGAGCACAGTTGCCACTATTTAAAAAAATCTGATGTGTTACACTCACATGACTTTCTCTAATCTTGTACAAACTATTTTTACAAACGCTTATTCTCCATATGCTTCATGTTAATCGAGATGTTAATCTTATTGCTAATTTTCTTGTAGATGCAAGGGGAATTGGTAGACTTTAATCTATAGTCAAATATATTAAGAGCTGGTTGCTATGTGGAGTATTCCATTCTCTTTGCATTACCAGGACAAAAAAAATGAATAACGAATTTGAGAAAAAGTATAAGTATTCGAAAATTTAAGGGAATAACAAGCAATATCTCGAAAATGGTTCACCCAACAAAAAAAATGCATATGATATATATTGTGTATTTTAACGCGATCTACATTTTTTGTGCAGCAAAATTTTGTCTATCTTTTATGGTTTACCAATTATGCAAAAGTCGTTCACAATGAAGAATACTTTTGGAGACATTCCCAGAAAATTCGAGATATACATTTCATTTATCATTAAAATATCTTAAACATATAATATTTTAATCAAAATTGTTAGAGCCATTTTTGAGAAAATTAAAATGTTCGCAAAATGTTCCATGTAAAGGGTAATCTGGGGTCCATATTTTTCTTGAAAACCTTCGTGCCGCATCTCTGGAAGATACTGAACCTAAATATCAAGTTTGGTGTTTATCCGACTGTTCGTTTCTGAGTTATGCTGTTCACAGACACACATACACACACGGACATGTTTCCAAAAATGCTTTTTTTGGATTCAGGGGTCTCAAAACAAGTATTTCCTATGAAATCTCTGTATCGAATTTTTGGGTGGAATGCAATACTTCCCCTACTTACTATACGTAGTAGAGAAACTAAAAATCAACCTATATACGAGATCGTATAATCCATCGCATCATTCACCTACCAACAAGTGGCCGCCCCAACGGGAATTGAACCCGAAATCTCCAAAATGAGAGTTTTACACCCTACCGTGGAGACATCTCGATTTGTAAAACAGGTGAACGCCGCAGTTAACGGCGAGTACAGCAGCGGAGTCTCCTGGCAGTCATCAGCACGAACACCCCCAAATACAGACAACATCCGCGTTGCTCATTTATTGGGATGACACGTTGGGATCAAGTTGGTTTCTCGTCGCCCTGGGGAAAGAGAGCGCCAAGCAATCAGCGTACCAACTTAAGCAACACGGAGATTGATCACTCTGTCAGGCTTGTAAACATAACGACACACTAACATGATCCATCACATGCAGCCAAGCGATTAATTGGGAAACCTTTAATAAGGTTCGGCGGACACTTCGGCCCTCTAACCTGGCTATCCTTAAGGAGCCAGTAGCTTTCAGGGACATGCTATCATTAGTACATGTTACATGAAGCTTTAGCCTCGACAAGCCCACCAGGACTATTTGAAGAACATCAAGGAAGTACCCCAACTGGAGTCGAATGAGATGACTCCGCAGTCGGGAAGTCTCGGGTCGATACCCATCGCATCGGCCATTCTGAACATGTAATTTTTCGTGGTTTCCCCGGGTCGATAGGTTAGCTAGGGTGGTTTCGCTTCTATCACGAATAACCTGTACCCATTATTTCCTATCAATTGTTTCAGGGTTGTAGGACTCGGCGACGACGTTCTGTGTCTTACGGAAGGACGGTCATATGCACTTTGGAAAGATTTTATCCCTGGAGTTGATTGCACTCTGACGGACCTGCTTTCTAAGTGCATTCCAGGGGGCTTGCCGCTTGTGGGCAGGATGCGTTATTTGGAACCGTTAGGGACCCTGCCCATATTTGTGCACATCGTCGCCCTCATCTGGTTAGCTTCGGGTCTTCCTCTCATCCTCCCTCCCAGGGATAGATGCAAAAAGGGCCATTCTGGTCTACTTGCAGTGCTCTACCTCGGTGTATACTCCCCCCTCCCCGTGATGCGTACTCCTAACCCATTAAGGAGGCCGGAATTATTTCTAAATCGGTGCATAAGTAGAATTTTGCTCAATAATAACATGACAAAAGTAGTTCTGCCAGCTTTTCTGCGCGTCGTGAGATACCTTGCTTCGAAAATCGCACTTATTTCAGTATTGCACTAACATGTAAAACGTACAGAGTAAACACGGGTTGTTTGCAGTTACAAAAGGCCTATTGTTGGTTTTGTATTTTGTGTTGGAGAGACTGATGATGTTTAGAAATAACAAAGATGTTACACAAGAGAATTAAGACTTCAATCATTCCCCTCGAAACAAAAGGACTCGTGCAACCCCATGAAATTTTTAGACAGTATAAAATTGTAATCCAAGGAAAGAACTGTTCAGGAATAAAATATTAGCCGTTGAAGCAACGCAACACGTACATGATGGGAGCTTTATAATGAAATTGCATTCTGGTGTGCATTATCAGTTCGGTTCACCAGTCTTGAAAGATATGCTGATAATGCATAGCAACAGGCGGTAACGTCTATGGCTCGCATTCGGTAGGTCGTTGGTTTGATTCCCGCGGCTGACCTTACTGACATATGGGGCTTTTCGGAGGTTTCTCCAGGTCGCTAGCCGAATGCTGGGAAGGTTCATTACATCCCTTGAATTTCCTGTTCCTCCATTCTCATTTTACTTCACCTTGACCTATTTCATAGTTGAAAGTAACGCCGGAGACCTTCGCCCCGAAATGGGGTGGTCTCTGAGTCCCGGACCCCCAGTGCAATGTGCAAGCCTGCAGGAGGTTGAGAGGAGACGGTTACCATCTTGGAAGTATTAATCCCTAGAAGGTAGGGACCACTGCAATGTTATGCCTCCTTGTCCGGCCGCCAATGTCTCCTGTTACCTTACCCCTCCCTCCCGAGGGCACCCCGTCAGGAGATTAGGCACAAACGAACGTGTACGTCGAAGTACCAAGTCCGCCTACGTACTGATACACTACTTAACAAACAGTAGTTTTTTTACCGAAATGTCCTCGAAACAATGCTCCCTGTTAAGCAATGTGCGTGTATGTGTGTATGTACACTATGTGATCAAAAGTATCCGGACACCGCCACAAACATACGTTTTTCATCTTAGGTACATTGTGCTGCCACCTACTGTCTGGTACTCATTATCCGCGACCTCAGTAGTCATTAGACATCGTGAAACAGCAGAATAGGACGCTCCGTGGAACTCACGGACTTCAAACGTGGTCAGGTGATTGGGTGTCACTTGTGTCAGAAGTCTGTACGCGAGATTTCCACTCTCCTAAACATCCATAGGTCCACTGTTTCTGATGTGATAGTGAAGTGGAAACGTGAAGGGACGTGTGCAGTACAAAAGGGTACAGGCTGACCTCGTCTGTTGACTGACAGAGACCGCCGACATTTGAAGAGGGTCGTAAAGAGTAATAAGTAGACATCTATCCAGACCATCACACAGGAATTTCAAAGTGCATCAGGATCCACTTCAAGTACTGTGACAGTTAAGCGTGAGTTGAGAAACCTTGGATTCCATGGTCGAGCGGCTGCTCATAAGCCACACATCACGCAGGAAAATGCCAAACGACGCCTCGCTTGGTGTAAGGAGCGTCAACATTACACGATAAACAGTGGCAAAACATTGTGTGGAGTGACGAATCACGGCACAAAATGTGGCGATCCGTTGGCAGGGTGTGGGTATGGTAAATGCCCGGTGAACGTTATCTGCCAACGTGTGTAGTGCCAACAGAGATATTCGGAGGTGGTGGTGTTATGGTGTGGTCGCGGTTTTCCTGGTGGGGGCTTGCACACGTTGTTGTTTTGCGTGGCACTATCACAGCGCAGACCTACATTGATATTTTAAGCACCTTCCTGCTTCCCACTGTTGAAGAGCAATTCGGGGATGGCGATTGCATCTTTCAACACGATCGAGCACCTGTTCATACTGCACGGGCTGTGGCGGAGTGTTCACACGACAATAACATCCCTGTAATGGACTGGCCTGCACAGAGTCCTAACGTGAATCCTATAGAACACCTTTGGGATGTTTTGGAACACTGACTTCGTGCCAGGCCTCACCAACCTACATCGATACCTCTGCTCCGTTCCGCACTCCGTGAGGAAAGGGCTGCCATTCCCCAAGAAACCTTCCAGCACCTGATTGAAAGTATGCCTGCGAGAGTGAACGCTGGCATCAATGCTGAGGGTGGACCAACACCATATTGGCTTCCAGCATTACCGATGGATGGCGCCACGAACTAGTACGTCATTTTCAGCCAGGTGTCCGTATACTTTTGATCATGTAGTGTATGTCTATATGCGTATGTGCGGGTGTGTCTATGTATGTATATTTATATATTTGTGTGTATGCGTGTGTGTCTAAGTGTGCATGTGTGTATATGTGTATGTGTATAGATGCGTGTGTGTATGTGTGTGTTAGTGTGTGTATTAGAGTGTATGTGTGTGTGGATGTATCTATGTGTATATGTGCGCGTGGTGAAAATCCAGCGCTCGTGAGTATTTGTACTGTTGCAGGATGCTGTGTCCAGACCACATTATCACCGGTAAGGTCAATGATAAAAACTGTTTTGACCTTTAAGGTTTCAAAAAGATCTGGTATGACAGCTGACCGTCGGATGCAGCCCATAGCTAGAGTAGAGTTGCGTGCCAGAGAGGCAAATGTGAATTAAAATTTGGAATCACGATACCTTAGACGGAAAACGCCAGCGAAATGACTTTTGCCATGTCTTAACCGATCAAAACTCAACAAATTTATAAAGAAATTAAGTCTGTGCTTTTTGCGTAAATGCACGTTTTGTAAGTATGAAGTTCCTTTGGTAAAATGTGTAAATTATCAAATTATCACTGCAAAGATAATATTTGTTCATTAATAATATAATAATCTCATGTCTTAAACAAGGTTTTCCTCTCTAAGTGATTTGAACTATAAAAACAATGAATCTACGTCTTTTTAAATGCAAATTAAATAGTGTATTTATACACAGAGTATTTGCGTTTTAGTTAGCCAAGTAGTATATAAACTTTAAACGCTTAGCACTTCTAAATTAAAAATCTGATGTGATACACTCACGTGAATTTCTCTACTCTCTATAGTTTATTGGTGGGTTTACAAATTATTCCTAATAATATTTATTTTTATATCTACTACATTTTTATCCAAACAAACCTTTCAGGAAATAGCCACATTACACATTTTGTTACAGATGTAAAGGGATCAGCGATAGTCAAATGTTTAAGAACTGGTCGCGATATGCGGGCCATACTGTTTTCATGATATCGCGAGAAACAACTGAATGTTGACAGGGCCAAGAGAATGACGAAGGAATGAACAAGTTGAATCTTTAATGACGCATATATCAAAAATAGTTTATGCCGCAAAACAACTTATTTGGAATAAATTAGTGTTTTAAAGAAGTCTACATTTTTGTGTGGTACGTTTTCATCTATCGCTGCAAGTTTAGCAGTTATATAAGATTATACAAAATTCCTTCGGAGTGAAGTGGAGTTCACAGGCTATTTCCAGAAAATTCAGATATGTATTATATTTGTCGTACAAATATCTTAAATATATGGTATTTTAATCAAAAGCCCGGCGCTTGGTCGAATGGTTAGACCGCTCGTGTCTCACTAAGGTGACCACGGTTCAATCCCAGGGGCCCGAATATGGAATTTGTGGCGTCTTGGCGGGTTTTCACCGGGTTCTCCGGTTTCCCCCGCGATGTTTCATTCCACCGGTGCTCCATCATCACCTTTTCTATCTTTCATCTCTCATCTGCATCTATCGCCCACTTTCTCGCTCTCATCACCGTGTGTGGTCTCTCACACTCTGATCCATAGGCCCTCTGTCCCCCGTCAGTCGTCTACCCCAGGCATTGTTATACGTCCTTGAGAGTAGTTCTCGGTTCGGGTGAGCGTAAAAAAGGAAAGGTCCTGGCTCATTTGGGCTGTTTCCGCCTTGTGGTTAGTTATTTTAATTAAAATCGTTAGAGCCATGTTTTGTAAAATAAAGAATTTCGAAAAACGTTGAGTGTAAGATGATATTCTTGAAAATCTTCGTTTCACATCTTTGGAACATACTGACCTAAATACCAAGTTTGGTATTTATCCTACTTTTCTTTTTTGTGTTATGCTGTTCACAGACAGAGAGAGAGAGAGAGAGACACACACACACATACACACCGACCTTTTTTAATTTTTTTTTTTTTTTTTTTTGAGATTCGACGTACACCTACATATGTTTTTGCGGTGAAATCTTAGTATAAAATTTTTGGGTGAAATGCAATACTTTCTCTACCTACTATGTACAAGGTAGAGAAAGTAAAAATGTAAATCTTGTTAAAATCCACAATCTATGTCCATATATTTTTGTTGTTTTTGTTGAGTGAATCCTTTCCGAGATATTACTTGCTATTTTTTTTTTGAATTTGCCAGTGCTTATGCTTTTTCTCAAACGGGAATTCATTATTTTTTTTGTCCTGGACATGCAAAGAGAATGGAATGCTCCACATAGCAACCAGCTCTTAAAATATTTGACTATCGCTTAAAGCCTACCATATTCCCCTTGCACCTACAAGAAAATTAGCAATAGGATAGTTTATGCAAACGTTTATCTCGATTAACATGAAGTAGGTGGAGAATAAGCGTTGGTAAAAATAGTTTGTACAAGAGTAGAGAAAGTCACGAGGGTGTAATGCATCAGATTTTTTAATGAATACATTAAACTATGAATGTACTTTGAAATTTTCACCACTTAGTCTCTTCTTACCGAGCGAGATGTCTTCATATTAATGTGTGACGCTTGGATTCAGAAGCTCCCGAGTTCGATTCCCGTCGACCGCCCACTGGTTTTTCGTGGTTTTCTCTGGGCAGCAGGTGGTTCCTCATTTACCACGGTATCCTGTCCTTCAAAACGTTTTCGTACCGTTTCCATCTCATGTGTTAGGCGTGCTTCTAGTTTCCGTGGCGTATAGCGGTGCATGGACAGATGGCGCCGATACTTGCTGAAGGGAAAACCCCTAGGGCACTAGAGAGCTGTTTGGTTGGCGGTCATTCATCGACCTATCTGGGCAGCTTTAGGTCTTCGAGCCAGGTACTGTTAAGGACTTTCGTGCGTCTCTGTGGCCTGTCTGCCTGCGACTTGTAGCCTCCTGTGGTTCCTCCACTTCATCCGTTCTCCTGGGGGATGGTAGCCGCTATACATCTCCTGTAGATTGCAGTGCGCGAGGTGTCCCCCTCCCTTGTCTATCCTATACGCTACATTCTTCCCTTAAAAGGGTAGAGAAATTAAACACTAGTGATGTGAGATACTACTATTTCTCGATACCGATACTGATTTTTGAATACCGAACTCGATACTAGATACTTTATAAAAACAGTAAAAGTGATAGCTTGTTCTCTGAATTATCTTATTTGCAATTTATTGAGTATAAAAGCATTTAACCAATTTTGTACCGTATGCTAATTCCGAAATTGTTCTTGTTTGACATTCTCCAAATGGCAGCAAGTTTTTTATCTTGTTAACGTCACAGGTTAATCCCCTATTGTTAAACTGGGGCAGTATTTTATATCACAACACTGTGAATGCCAGAGTGATTGTAGTGTAAATTAACATTATTGTATGACAATGATTTTAGATGTTTGTTAGCCATAAGCATTGTTAGGAAATAAGTTTACACGGCCTCACTGAAACTGACAATAGAGTGGGCAACAATGAAGCGAGGGGGTGAGTTGTTTATCACTAAGAAGAGACAAACAAATGACGTTAGGGTAGCGTGCCTTTCTTTAGAAATGGAGGGAATATCTTCCCTAGAGCATATGTGTTAGTAATTATGATTGGCTGACAAAACAGACGCTAATGTTGGCGCGATTTGGTAACCAATAGCAGCTCTATTATAATGTTTAGGCATTTCGGGGTGAGGGAGTATAAATTCTTGAGGCAAAAGCAAGTATCACGCAGTTCTACAGAATCATCGAGAGGTACACATTAGGCAGTTCTACAGAAACTCTCGCGAGGTACACATTACGGAGTTCTACAGAATCATTCTCGAGATACACATCGCACAGTCTTGAGGAATCTCTCGTGAGGTGAATGTCATACAGTTTGGATGAATCTCTCGCGTCGTAAAGTTAGTTACAAAATGGGAAGTACACGGCAACTAATACGAGAGTAATTACATTTGGAAATATAACAGTTTCAGTCAGGCGTGTATAAAGATTACAGATGTGAACTATTAATTAAGTGTGACGGCAATAAATCCAATTCTTTTATCAGTATTGTCTTTTAGTAACAACTCCTTTCCATTTACACGCCCTGCTCAGAGATATTTGCTCGGCTGAGTAATAATACCTAGCCGGAGGACAAAGAACCCAAATTTTAAAAAATAATAAAACAATAACAGACGCTCACCAAATAAGATAACATGAGCCGATTACTATGACAAAGCAAGATTAACAATAACAATAATAATGGTAATATAATTTCTTTGCTTTCCACTTATGTAATTACATTTTGTGGTGAAAACTTATTTCTAAAGGATTTTCTATCCATAGCAAACAAAAAGCAATTCTTCTTCATTCTGCAATCTTTAAAAAGTATATATATACTATATACTATAGTATATAGTAATATAGTATATATATACTATATTACATGAAACTCAAAAGAACTAAAAATAATGTGTGTGTTGCACCATTCTACCCCTATTGACAACTACCATATAACATACGTAAGTGTTCATCCGGTAATAAGTAATTAGCCTTTAACACTCGGAAACAAAATAAGTTGGTGGATTTAGC